>JAYESA010000004.1:102030402-102120402 GCA_036927795.1 Iris macrosiphon
CCATACCCATTTTCACTATCTATGTTCGTTTTATGCGATATTTTGGTTTAGAATTACCGATCTAAGCATGTTTTCAGCATGCTAGTCTCATTATATACCATATTTCGGTTATGTCACGACCCGTACCCGATTTAGGGGCACGAGAGCGTGGGTACGTCCAGCCTACGCTGCAGCATCGGCGGTAGAACGCTGTCTAGGTCAAATATTATCTAATCAATCTCACACTAGTATCCAACTGCATAAGGAGACACGGATAACAAAAATAAATGAACAACATACTCAATCACAACTACAGCACGATAAGAAATCGAAGAAAAGAAATAAAGATACAACACAAGTCTAAACTGTAAATAATCTAACTCAACATAATCCAAGTCTCAGCTACTCACCCTGTGGTCCACCAGTGTCTGATACCAGTCCTCTAGGCATAGTCTGAAAAATATTTTTCCAGTCAGGAAGGAGCAAAGTACATCTCTAAATAGCAGTTCTATATTAATGATATAAACTATGTAGCAGTTCTAGATAGAAATATACGAGATGCATGTATAGGTACGAGAAATGTACAATAAAAGAAATATTAGGAATACTGTAAGTAAATGCAGGAAAAGAAACAATATGTCAATGAGCAAGAATCCTATGACTAAGTGTGTGAGTACTAGCTTTAATAGGTTAGAATCCATCATTTATACTCATTTAACTATTCTTCGATAATTTGATACCTTATTTCGATTATAATCGTATTTCAGTATTCGTTTCCACAAACCTATGCCATTTTATACCTTATTTTGGTTTAAATCATCCATTTATACTAGTTTTCACGAATCTACGCACATTCTACACCATATTTCTGTTAGAATCACCCATCTATACTCGTTTTCATAATTCAACCCTTGTTTTATACCATATTTCGGTTATAATCAGCGATCCAAACTCATTTTCATCATCCTATGAATATATTATACGATATTTCGGTTCGAATCATCCGTTTATACTCGTTTTCATAATTTTATTAGCATTTGATGCCTTATTTCGGTTAGAATCACTTTCTCTACTTGTTTCACCAATCTAGGCCAGTTATGTACCTTATTTCGGTTAGAATCTCCCGTTTATAGCCGTTTTACTATTCTTTGCCTATTCTACACCATAATTGTATTAGATTCACTCATCTATGCTCATTTTTATGATTCTACCTCTATTCTACACAATATTTCGATTAGAATCTATGATCTAAATTTGTTTTCATCATTCTACGATTATATTGTACCATATTTCGGTTCGAATTGCCAGTTTACACTCGTTTTCATAATTTTACGAGAATGTTTATACTTGTTTTCACCAATCTAAGCTTATTTTATACTATAATTTAGGTTAGAACCACCCATCTATACTCGTTTTCAATAATCTATGCCTATTATACACCATATTTTGGTAAAAATCACCTATCTATTCTCGTTCTCACCATTCTACGCTCATTCTATATCATATTTCAGTTAGAGTCACACATCTATACTGGTTTGTACCATTCTATGTCCGTTTTATCGCCTATTTTGGTTAGAATCACCAATCTAAACATGTTTTCAATACTCTAAGCTCATGCTATACCGTATTTCGGTTAGACCCGCTCATTTATATTCATTTTCACCATTCTACGATCATCTGATAGCCTAAGTCGATTACAATCATATTTCGGTACTCGTTTCCTAAAATTTATGCCACTTTTTTTACCCTATTTTGGTTAGAATTACCCATCTATACTTGTTTTGACCATTCTACGCACATTTTACCCCATGTTTCGATTAGAATCACTCATCTATACCCTTTTTACGATTATACCCCTATTTTATGCCACATTTTGATCCGAATCAATGATCTAAACTCATTTTCATCATCATACAGACATATTATAGCATATTTTGGTTCTAATCCCCCGTTTGTACTCGTTTTTACTATTTTACGAGCATTTGATATCTTATTTAGGTTAGAATCATATATTCTCTACTTGTTTTACCAATCTAGCTAGTTATGTACCTTATTTCGGTTAGAATCTTCCGTTTTTAGCCGTTTTCACCATTCTTTGTCCATTCTACACCATAATTGTATTAGATTCGCTCATCTATGCTCGTTTTTATGATTCTACCTCTATCCTACACAATATTTCGATTAGAATCTATGATCTAAATTTGTTTTTATCATTCTACGATCATATTGTTCCATATTTCGGTTCGAATCGTCAGTTTACGCTTGTTTGCACAATTTTATGAGCATTTGATACCTTACTTCGGTAGGAATCTCATTTCTATACTCGTTTTACTGATCTATAATGGTTATATACCTTATTTTTATTTGAAATCTCTTGTCCATACTCGTTTTTACCATTCTATGCCCGTTCTATACCACAATTTTCTTTTGAATCACACATCTATGCTCGTTTTCACCATTCTACACTCGTTTTACATTAAATTTTGGTTATAATCACACATCTATACTCATTTTCATCAATCTATGTTCATTCTATTCCATATTTCTCTTAGAATTACCTACTTATACTCGTTTTCGCCAATCTAAGCTCGTTCTATACCATAATTAGAATTACCCATCTATACCCGTTTTTATCAATCTATGCCTATTCTAAACCATATTTTGGTTATAATCACCCATATATACTCTTTTTAACCATTCTACGCTATCGTATTCCTGTTAGCATCACCCATCCATACTCATTTTTACCATTCTATGTCCGTTTGATACAATATTTTGGTTTAGAATCACCGATCTAAACATGTTTTCTGCATGCTAGGCTCATTTTATACCATATTTCGTTTAGAATCCCGTATTTTTACTCGTTTTAACTATTCTACGATAATTTGACACCTTATTTCGATTACAATCGTATTTCAGTACTCGTTTCCCCAAATCTATGCCGCTTTTATACCATATTTCAGTTTGAATCGCCCATCTATACTCGTTTTTGCGAATCTACGCACATTCTACACCATATTTCTGTTAGAATCACCCATCTATACTCGTTTTTACGATTCAATCCTTATTTATACCATATTTCGGTTATAATCAGCGATCCAAACTCGTTTTCATTATCCTATGATTATATTATTATATCATAGTTAGGTTCGAATCACCCGTTTATACTCGTTTTCACTATTTTACGAGCATTTGATGCCTTATTTCGGTTAGAATCATATCTCTATACTGGTTTCAGCAATCTAGGCTAGTTATATACCTTATTTCTGTTAGAATCTCCCGTTTATACTCGTTTTCACCATTCTACGCCCATTCTACAATATAATTTCGGTTAGAATCACACGTCTATGTTCGTTTTCTTCATTCTACACTGGGTTTATATCATATCCTGGTTAGAGTCACCAATCTATAATAGTCTTCATCATTCTACATTCATTCTACTCCATATTTTTGGTTAGAAGTGCATATTTATACTTGTTTTCACCAATCTAAGCTCATTTTATACTATAATTTTGGTTAGAACCACCCATCTATACTCGTTTTCATCAATCTATGCCTATTCTATACCATATTTTTGTAAGAATCACCCATCTATTCTCGCTGTCACTATTCTACGCACATTCTATATTATATTTCAGTTTGAGTCACACATCTATACTCGATTCTGCCATTCTAGGTCTGTTTTATCGCATATTTTGGTTAGAATCACCGATCTAAACATGTTTTCAACACTCTAAGCTCATGCTATACCGTATTTCGGTTAGAGCCGCTCATTTATATTCATTTTTACCATTATACGATCATCTGATAACCTAATTCAATTACAATCATATTTCGGTACTCGTTTCCTAAAATATATGCCACTTTCTTACATCTTTATGTTAGAATCACCCATCTATACTCGTTTTGAGCATTTTACGCACATTTTACCCCATGTTTCGATTAGAATGACTCATCTATACCCGTTTTTACGATTCTACCCCTATTTTATGCCATATTTTGATCAGAATCAATGATATAAACTCATTTTCATTATCATACGGACATATTATAGCATATTTTGGTTCTAGTCCCCCGTTTGTACTCATTTTTACTATTTTACGAGTATTTGATGTCTTATTTCGGCTAGAATCATATACTCTCTACTTGTTTTACCAATCTAGGCCTGTTATGTACCTTATTTCGGTTAGAATCTCCCGTTTATAGCCGTTTTTACCATTCTTTGCCCATTTTATACCATAATTGTATTAGATTCACTCATCTATGCTCGTTTTCATGATTCTACTTCTATCCTACACAATATTTTGATTAGAATCTATGATCTAAATTTGTTTTCATCATTCTACGATCATATTGTACTATATTTCGGTTCGAATCCCCCGTTTACGCTCGTTTTCACAATTTTACGAGCATCTGATACCTTACTTCGGTTGTAATCTCATTTCTATACTCGTTTCACCAATCTATAACGGTTATATACCTTATTTTTATTTGGAATCTCTCGTCCATACTCGTTTTTACCATTCTATGCCCGTTCTACACCACAATTTTTGTTTGAATCACACAACTATGCTCGTTTTCACCATTCTACACTTATTTTACATCAAATTTCGGTTAGAATCACACATCTATACTCATTTTTATCAATCTATTTTTATTCTATTCCATATTTCTCTTAGAATCACCTATTTATACTCGTTTTCACCAATCTAAGCTCGTTCTATACCATAAATAAAACTACCCATCTTTACCCGTTTTTATCAATCTATGCCTATTCTAAACTATATTTCTGTTAGAATCACCCATATATACGCTTTTTAACCATTCTACACTATCGAATTTCGGTTAGCATCACCCATCCATACTCATTTTTACCATTCCATGTCCGTTTGATACGATATTTTGGTTTAGAATCACCGATCTAAACATGTTTCCCGCATGCTAGTCTCATTCTATACCATATTTCGGTTAGAATCCCGTATTTTTACTCGTTTTAACTATTCTATGATAATTTGACACCTTATTTCGATTACAATCGTATTTCAGTACTCGTTTCCATAAATCTATGCCACTTTTATACCATATTTCGGTTTGAATCGCCCATCTATACTCGTTTTCGCGAATCTACGCACATTCTACACCATATTTCTGTTAGAATCACCCATCTATACTCGTTTTCACGATTCAATCCTTATTTTATACTATATTTCGGTTATAATTAGCGATCCAAACTCATTTTCATCATCCTATGATTATATTATATCATATTTTGGTTTGAATCACCCGTTTATACTCATTTTTACTATTTTATGAGCATTTGATGCCTTATTTCGGTTAGAATCATATCTCTATACTTGTTTCAGCAATCTAGGCTAGTTATATACCTTATTTCAGTTAGAATCTCCCGTTTATACTCGTTTTCACCATTCTACCCCCATTTTACACTATAATTTCGGTTAGAATCACACGTCTATGCTCGTTTTCTCCATTCTATACTGGTTTTATATCATATCTTAGTTAGTGTCACCGATCCATAATCGTCTTCATCATTCTACATTCATTCTACTCTATATTTTCGGTTAGAAGTGCATATTTATACTTGTTTTCACTAATCTAGCTCATTTAATACTATAATTTCAGTTAGAACCACCCATCTATACTTATTTTCATCAATCTATGCCTATTCTACACCATATTTCGGAAATAATCACCCATTTATTCTCCCTGTCACCATTCTACGCTCATTCTATATCATATTTCAGTTTGAGTCACACATCTATACTCGTTTGTACCATTCTCTGTTATTTATTGCCTATTTTGGTGAGAATCACCGATCTAAACATGTTTTTAACACTCTAAGCTCATGCTATACCGTATTTCGGTTAGAGCCGCTCATTTATATTTATTTTTACAATTCTACGATCATCTGATAGCCTAATTCGATTACAATCACATTTCGGTACTCGTTTCCTAAAATTTATGCCACTTTTTTCACTCTATTTTGGTTTAGAATCACCCATCTATACTCGTTTTGACCATTCTACGCACATTTTATCCCATATTTCGATTAGAATCATTCATCTATACCCATTTTTACGATTTTACCCCTATTTCATGCCATATTTTGATCAGAATCAATGATCTAAACTCGTTTTCATCATTATACGAATATATTATAGCATATTTTGGTTCTAGTCCCCCATTTATACTCGTATTTACTATTTTACGAGCATTTGATGTCTTATTTCGGTTTGAACCATATTTTTCTACTTGTTTCACCAATCTAGGCCAGTTATGTACCTTACTTCGGTTAGAATCTCCCGTTTATAGTCGTTTTTACCATTTTTTGCCCATTCTACACCATAATTGTATTAGATTCACTCATCTATGCTCGTTTTCATGATTCTACACAATATTTTGATTAGAATCCATGATCTAAATTTCTTTCCATCATTCTACGATCATATTGTACCATATTTCGGTTCGAATCGCCCGTTTACACTCGTTTTCATAAATTTACGAGCATTTGATACCTTACTTAAGTAAGAATCTTATTTCTATACTCGTTTCACCGATCTATAATGGTTCTATACCTTATTTTTATTTGGAATCTCTCGTCCATACTCGTTTTTACCATTCTATGTCCGTTCTACACCACAATTTTTGTTAGAATCACACATCTATGCTCGATTTCACCATTCTACACTTGTATTTTTATCAAATTTCGATTAGAATCATACATCTATACTCGTTTTCATCAATCTATGTTCATTCTATTCCATATTTCTCTTAGAATCACCTATTTATACTCGTTTTAACCAATCTAAGATTGTTCTATACCATAATTAGAATCACCCATCTATACCCGTTTTTATCAATCTATGTCTATTCTAAACCATATTTCGGTTAGAATCACCCATATATACGCTTTTTAACCATTCTACGCTATCGTATTTCTGTTAGCATCACCCATCCATACTCATTTTTACCATTACATGTCCGTTTGATACGATATTTTAGTTTAGAATCACCAATCTAAACATGTTTTTCGCATGATAGTCTCATTCTATACCATATTTCGATTAGAATCCCGCTTTTTTACTCGTTTTAACTATTCTACGATAATTTGACACCTTATTTTGATTACAATCGTATTTCAGTACTCGTTTTCATAAATCTATGCCACTTTTATACCATATTTCGGTTTGAATCGCCCATCTATACTCGTTTTCACGAATCTACGCACATTCTACACCGTATTTCTGTTAGAATCACCCATCTATACTCGTTTTCACGATTTAATCATTATCTTATACTATATTTTAGTTATAATCAGTGATCCAAACGCGTTTTCATCATCCTATGATCATATTATATTATATTTTGGTTCGAATCACCCATTTATACTCGTTTTCACTATTTTATGAGCATTTGAAGCCTTATTTCAGTTAGAATCATATTTCTATACTTGTTTCAGCAATCCAGGCTAGTTGTATACCTTATTTCAATTAGAATCTCCCGTTTATACTCGTTTTTACCATTTTATGCCCATTCTATACTGTAACTTCGGTTAGAATCACACATCTGAGCTCGTTTTCTTTATTCTACACTTGTTTAATATCATATCCTGGTTAGAGTCACCAATCCATAATCGTCTTCATCATTCTATATTCATTCTATTACATATTTTCGGTTAGAAGCGCATGTTTATACTTGTTTTCACCAATCTAAGCTCATTTTATACTATAATTTTGGTTAGAACCACCCATCTATACTCATTTTCATCAATCTATGCCTATTCTATACCATATTTCGGTAAGAATCACCCATCTATTCTCGCTGTCACTATTCTACGCTCATTCTATATCATATTTCATTTAGAGTCACACATCTATACTCGTTTTTACCATTCTATGTCCATTTTATCGCCTATTTTGGTTAGAATCACCGATCTAAACATGTTTTCAAAACTCTAAGCTCATTCTATGCTGTATTTCGGTTAGAGCCACTCATTTATATTCATTTTCACCATTCTACGATCATATTATAGCCTAATTCGATTACAATCACATTTCGGTACTCGTTTCCTAAAATTTATGTCACTTTTTTTCACCCTAATTTGGTTAGAATCACCCATCTATACTCATTTTGACCATTCTACGCACATTTTACCCTATATTTCGATTAGAATCACTCATCTATACCCGTTTTTACGATTCTACCCCTATTTTATGCCATATTTTGATCGGAATCAATGATCTAAACTTGTTTTCATCATTATACGAATATATTATAGCATATTTTGGTTCTAGTCCCCCGTTTGTACTCGTCTTTACTATTTTACTTGCATTTGATATCTTATTTCGGTTAGAACCATATTTTTCTATTTGTTTCACTAATCTAGGCCAGTTATATACCTTACTTCGGTTAGAATCTCCCGTTTATAGCCGTTTTTACCATTCTTTGCCCATTCTATACCATAATTGTATTAGATTCACTCATCTATGCTCGTTTTTATGATTCTACACAATATTTTGATTAGAATCCATGATCTAAATTTGTTTCCATCATTCTACGATCATATTGTACCATATTTCGGTTCGAATCGCCCGTTTACACTCATTTTCACAAATTTACAAGCATTTGATACCTTACTTTGGTAAGAATCTCATTTCTATACTCGTTTTACCGATTTATAATGGTTCTATACCTTATTTTTATTTGGAATCTCTCGTCCATACTCGTTTTTACCATTCTATGCCCGTTCTACACCACAATTTTCGTTAGAATCACACATCTATGCTCGATTTCACCATTCTACACTTGTTTTTTTTATCAAATTTGGTTAGAATCACACATCTATACTCGTTTTCATCAATCTATGCTCATTCTATTCCATATTTCTCTTAGAATCACCTATTTATACTCGTTTTCACCAATCTAAGCTCGTTCTATACCATAATTAGAATCACCCATCTATACCCATTTTTATCAATCTATGCCTATTTTAAACCATATTTCGGTTAGAATCACCCATATATACGCTTTTTAACCATTCTACGCTATTGTATTTATGTTAGCATCACCCATCCATACTCATTTTTACCATTCCATGTCCGTTTGATACGATATTTTGGTTTAGAATCACCGATCTAAATATGTTTTTCGCATGCTAGTCTCATTCTATACCATATTTTGGTTAGAATCCCGCATTTTTACTCATTTTAACTATTCTACGATAATTTGACACCTTATTTTGATTATAATCGTATTTCAGCACTTGTTTCCATAAATCTACGCCACTTTTATACCATATTTCGGTTTGAATCGCCCATCTATAATCGTTTTCACGAATCTACGCACATTCTATACCGTATTTCTGTTAGAATCACCCATATATACTCGTTTTCACGATTCAATCCTTATTTTATACCATATTTCGGTTATAATCAGCGATCCAAACTCGTTTTCATCATCCTATGATTATATTATATCATATTTCGGTTCGAATCACCCGTTTATACTCGTTTTTACTATTTTACGAGCATTTAAAGCCTTATTTCAGTTAGAATCATATATTTATACTTGTTTCAGCAATCCAGGCTAGTTGTATACCTTATTTGACTTAAAATCTCCCGTTTATACTCGTTTTCACCATTTTACGCCCATTCTACACTGTACCTTCGGTTAGAATCATACATCTGTGCTCGTTTTCTCCATTCTACACTTGTTTTATATCATATCCTGGTTAGAGTGACCAATCCATAATCGTCTTCATAATTCTATATTCATTCTATTCTATATTTTCGGTTAGAAGCGCATATTTATACTTGTTTTCACCAATCTAAGCTCATTTTATACTACAATTTTGGTTAGAACCACCCATCTATACTCGTTTTCATCAATCTATGCCTATTCTACATCATATTTCGGTAAAAATCACCCATCTATTCTCGCTGTCACCATTCTACGCTCATTCTATATCATATTTCAGTTAGAGTCACACATCTATACTCGTTTTTACCATTCTATGTCCGTTTTATCGCCTATTTTCGTTAGAATCACCGATCTAAACAAGTTTTCAACACTCTAAGATGATTCTATACCGTATTTTGGTTAGAGCCGCTCATTTATATTCATTTTCACCATTCTACGATCATCTGATAACCAAATTCGATTACAATCACATTTCGGTACTCGTTTCCTAAAATTTATGCCACTTTTTTTTCACCCTAATTTGGTTAGAATCACCTATCTACACTCATTTTGACCATTCTACGCACATTTTATCCCATGTTTCGATTAGAATCACTCATCTATACCCATTTTTACGATTCTACACCTATATGCCATATTTTGATCAGAATCAATGATCTAAACTCGTTTTTATCATTATTCAAACATATTATAGCATATTTTGGTTCTAGTCCCCCGTTTGTACTCGTCTTTACTATTTTACTTGCATTTGATGTCTTATTTCGGTTAGAACCATATTTCTCTACTTGTTTCACCAATCTAGGCCAGTTATATACCTTACTTCGGTTAGAATCTCCCGTTTATAGCCGTTTTCACCATTCTTTGCCCATTCTACACCATAATTGTATTAGATTCACTCATCCATGCTCGTTTTCATGATTCTACACAATATTTCGATTAGAATCCATGATCTAAATTTGTTTCCATCATTCTACGATCATATTGTACCATATTTCGGTTCGAATTGCCCGTTTACACTCATTTTCACAAATTTATGAGTATTTGATACCTTACTTCGGTAAGAATCTTATTTTTATACTCGTTTCACCGATCTATAACGGTTCTATACCTTATTTTTATTTGGAATCTCTCGTCCATACTCGTTTTTACCATTCTATGCCCGTTCTACACAATAATTTTTGTTAGAATCACACATCTATGCTCGATTTTACCATTCTATACCTTTTTTTTTATCAAATTTCGGTTAGAATCACACATCTATAACCGTGAAAACTTGGAGAATGTGCATATTTTTTATAACCCTTTTCACTCTAAATGAGGAAAGGTACACTAACTCTCCGAATCCTTCATGTTTTTGAAAAAGAGCGCTTGATGGATATTTCACTCGGATTGAGAAACGTATGCCGAGGAGAGGATTTCGCTTTGAAAGTGGGAAATACATGCATCGTGTCTGTAAAATTCTCTATATTCTCTTTACTTTTTCCACTCTTTACATTATAAATGTAATCTAAAGAAAAAAAAGGAAGAAGAAGTCGACAGCTGCGGTCTCTGTATGAGTATCTCACCCATCTTTTGAAAGCATATCTTCTAATGCCCTCTGGGAAGCCAGCAGAACCAACCATGCCATGCCGCTATGGTCATCCCCCTAGACTTGCACCGAGAGGCAGCCATGCTCAGTCTCACAGCAAGGTGAAAATAAGTTAAAGAGCTCTGATGGGATTTTTACCTATTTATATAATGGAAAGTAACAATTCAAGTTCAAAAAAGAGCCCAAAAAATTACTCCCATGAAGTCAAATTCATCGCCTTGAAGACTGTGTCAAATCAAGAAATGGGTCAAAACTTGACAGATCGACAAGACTGCACAGCCACGTCAGCAATCTTTTGTGACTATGCTAGATTGCGCGCACGAATCTCTCAACTGCTTTTTATGCTTCTAGTTTAAAGTATTTCAAATTTATCTCTAAAAATTCAAAAAACTTTGAAGGGGGTCTTGTAGAAGCATAAAAAGTACACCTCCAAAGAATGTTAGATCTAAAGCAAGGGTGGCGTATTTCATCACAAAATAGCTTTCTTAAAGTTTTAGATGTATGACGCACTTTCTTAAAGAGCAGAAGAGATATGCACTCTTGTGCCATTTTGGTTCAACTTAAATCATGCAGGCCGCATAAGAGCTCATGCACCCCAAAATAGAAGCAAGACGCATAGAGTTGCATAAGACCTATGCGATCAGAACAGCCAACTGCATAGGTGGCCCTCATGCGGCCTAATCATCCTCAAAATACGGGGGCCGAATAAAAGAAATATCGATCAAAACAAAACAAAAAGTTTATTTTACAAAATGGGGGGTACAACATGTGGCCATCAAGACCTATACAAAATAAAAAACCAGATGAGGAAGACACGATCAGTCAAAAGAGCCACAAGCCTTATGAAGCACATCTGCAACTTCCGAGAGCGAACGTATGCCCGTACGATGAAAATGGTAGCACACTCCTCCCCTCTATTCCAACGTCTCCCTCTCCTTTGGAGTTAAGGACAATAAGGCAAAGTTCGGAGTAGACTATAGAGGCTGAGGAAGAGCCTCCAAAGGCAAACCCAACGAGGACAGAAAGATTTCAGCAGCAGACAACTCACCCTCATCTCATGCCCTCCGTCCAGGTGGAAACGCTATGATAACCGGCGGAGAACCGAAAGCTCGCCCCTCATGAGACCCTCCAAGTTTGGATCCTCCGATACCCGAGCACTAAGACATAGCAGAGAGGTGACGACGAGAAAGCGAGGAGGGTTGCCAGGGTTCCCAACTTGGATCCCCCTTGGACGACATGTTTCATGAAGTGGGACACGATGGACTACAGTAGTAGTATTTATAAAAGAAAACGACGGTTCGTGTGAAGGTAATAATTGCAATAATGAAACTAGAATGGGCAAATCTGACGTTTTAGCTTCAGAAAAGTCTGTATGTAACCAACGGTTAAGTTCCCAAGAAGTCTGCAAGAAAGCGGTTAAGATTCCCAAAAAGGTTGAGCCAAGCCTTAAAAATACCAACTTGATAGCACGCGTTCATGCATCCAACAGCCATGCGACCCTGCACCCCAAAAATAAAAACTCAGAAGAGATCAGGCCACAGAGTCTTCCTGTGGCCCAACAAGCCAGCAGCCATGCGCCCCCAAAAGGGGACTCAAATTAGGCTGCAGGGTCACCCTACAATCCAAACAAAAGCGACATCCATGCGTACCCAATCAGCCAAAGCAGCTTGGCCGCAGAAGGACCTAATGTGGCATCCCGTCAGCAGGATAGTCTCTGACACAGAATTCTGACGAAAAGAAATTTCTAATTTTCTCAAAAGACGTGAACACACTAAACGATAAAAGTCTCATGTCAGCACAGAAAATCACTTTTGATACGGTACAACGCCACATGGACAACACAACAAAGGCATCATGCATCCCAGACTACATGCATCCTATGCACCCCTGGCCCCATGCGTCCCAGGCTCCATACGGCCGCATGCGTCTCTGGCCCCATGCGTCCCAAACTCAATGCGGTCCCATGCATCCCAAACTCCATGCGGCTCCATGCGTCTCTGACCCCATGCATCCCAAATCCTATGTGGTCCCATGTGTCTCTAGCCCTATGCGTCCCAGATTTCTTGCGGTCCAAGCATCTCTGGCCCTATGCATCCCAGACACCATACGCTCCATACGTCTCAGGCCACATGTGTTTCAGACTCCAAGAAGACCAAATCTTATTGTTATGACAAGAGTGATTCTCTCCAACCAAGTGTGGAGTATGTCTCAAGCTGACCAAGTCACGCCTACAAAGGACGAGAACCACCCAGATCTTCTACAACGAAAAATCCTAATGAGCACCCACGTAGCAGCTCAACCTGCTGACAGTTATAGCTGTACCCTATCAAGAAGGGGCATGTGGCACCCTCCAGCATCCATGCGTCAAAACATATGCATGTCCAGGATGACTATAAATAGTAGGGTACCACACCCATACAAAAGGCTGGATGGCCATCTGCGAATCTACACTCAAGCAAGAGAGAAGAGCTTTCGCATCGGATCATCCACAGAGTAAAGAGAGTTTCTACACTCATAACCCTCCATCGTCTCCCCCAGAACATAAAATTTGTACTTAGACTGTCTGTTTAGGACTCTCTCTATACTCTCTTTAGTTTGTTCAATTAAATAAAGTTTCTTTCCAAACTTTCGCATTTAATAGCAAACAAGATGACAACTCTGCTGGGGACTATCATCTCCTCTGATGAGTAGTTGGTGACGCAGTCCGATGCGGCAAAGCTCGGCTCAACACAAAAGATGCTAGTAGTTGGCTTTGACCAGCAAGCGTTCGAGGAAATGATCTTGGAAGGAGTGCTAGTACTTTGCCAATGCTAGCCAATCCCAAAAAGACCAGCAGGACGTGGGTAGTAAAGGTCGCTTGCGTCACCCAACTGCGGAGCACACGCTTCCCGCCTCTCTCTCTCTGTTGCTGGTGATTGTCGTCAGGCGAATATCCCAGGACATCCACGTCCATGCGACAACCTCGTATGACGTAGAAATTTCTCGGCACCCAGACTTTGGCAAAGGAAAATACTACGATGCCAGAAGTTCTAGGGCTGAGGCAGTTTCTATGCTGTCAAGAAGGAGGCCGCATAAGACTGGCCATATAGCACCAGCTCACAGCCGTAGGCAGACGGCCGTATGCGGCCCCAACAACAACAGAACATATATTTTCAACCGTATCTCCTGCGGCTCAGATCCCATGCGGCTCGCTGAGAATTATGAAAATTCAAACCTGGACTCTTTGTACTACACGCCTGCGGGTGCTAAGTCAAAGAAGCCTAGGGCAGTGAGAGCTCATCAGGTTCAAGAAACAATCCAGTTAGCTGACCGTCAGCAGGCACCATTAACCATTACACGGGCCCCAGATGGGAAGCTATATAAGATCGCCTCGTGCGTCCACCCCGTAGCGTCAGTCTCAAAAGTCTTCTGCTGAGGATCTGAGGGAAGTTCTTGTACGAACCCCGGATCACGAAACTAATACAACACCTATGCACATGTGCGCTTGGTCCTTCCGGGCCCAGAAAAAGGGTACAAAGGTAGAATAACCCTTGCTTGATTTGCATAATATAATCAATCACAAGTGCAAAGTGAGGGAAACAACTGTGACCGGTGAAATATCCTCTCCAGGACATCACTATGTTAAGTTCATTACCCATTGCTACTACAACAAAGTGGCAACACACACAAACAGGAAGTCGACCTTCCAACGACTGTACCAGAAAGTACCTATCCGACAACAACCGGGAGATCAGGTGCAAGTAGCAGAGGAGGAGAAGCTTTTCTCCACCTCATGCTACTCAACTTGGAAGCTTCCCACTAGCAAGGAAGGAAAGAAGTCAAGTACCTCCAGTTCGTCGCTCCCCGCCAGTACATTACGAGGGCGACTACCAGGAGGGTTAACAACGGGACCTGCGGAAGGCATTTTCTAGGGTACCCGCTCAAGGAAGAAACTGTCAGCTACTAGGGGTAGTTCTTCCTCAAAACCCCTGGGGGTGTCCCATGCTGAAGGTAGTATTCCCCTCGACTTAGGCAACAACCCGGTATTCCGAGGAGACAGCGATTCCCAAGGAACGGACTCTAAGATCCCTGGTGGTAGCTTCCCTCGCCTGGCTGATGTAGCCTCCTACACTGGAGGTAGTATTCCTTCCGGGTCCAAGGAGAAGACGGCGCTGCCAGCTTTTCCTGATGACTACTCTCACAAGGTGTCTGAGACGGAAAGTACGGCATCCACTGCCCCATCCATCTCTCCCCACGTGAAGATATTATACATGGCCGGAGACCACCATGAAGGCCTCAGCGACCGCCAGCACCACGAGACCCTCGAGGCCATGATGCAGACGATGGGTGCATCAATGCAAGTCTTAACCTAGATAATGCTGTAAATCAAAGCAAATATGGATTCTCAACTAGCAAGAACCCTGGACAAGCAAACTTGGATCCAGGGACCAACAGGGATTCAAACAGAAATGCCCTACCTGTGGGTTACTATCCTCACCTTCCTGGCCCGTCTGCACACTCTGCAGGAGAATAGGCCAAAAAAGATATAAAGGAGGTCCGGGAACTTGGGGCTCCCCTAGACTCCATGGGCAATCGGGACTCACTCTGCGATCTCGGGGTAAGGCAAACATACCCGATAGAATGGAGGAATGTAGCATATTCTCCCAAATAGAAGCCCTTCAACATAAACACATTTAACGACAAGTCCTCCCCTCACCGGTTCATGAGTTACTTCGAGATTACAATGGGAAACCTACCCGTGAGCGATGTTATCCTAACCAAACTCTTCGTCGGGGCATTAGCAGGGGTACCTTTCGACTGGTTTTGCAGTCTCGAAGATAATTGTATCTCATTATTCGATGACCTTAAGTGTATATTCCTCAATGGATTTCATGATACAAAAAATGATATGACTATGTCCTCTCGGATGGATGTCGCCTAGGGAGAAAGGGAACTGACAAAAAATTTCATCGAACGGTTCTGACAAACGGTGCTAAGGTTTCCCCCTGGCTATCCCGAGGCCACACTAATGGTGATGTGCCGATAAAATATACTTCTGGCGGTCAGCCTCTGGGTGGGCGATAGCCACTTCAAAGACTGGACGGCTTTCATTATAAGTGTTGTCAATGCTGAAAAGAATCTCAAGGACGCCCAGCACTTGGGAATCCATATCCCTACTACTGAGGAAAATGGCAAGCGCCCCAGGAATAGCGGTAACAACAACCGCGACACGAAAGGGAAGCAAGCCATGATCTCTAATGTGACCAAGAAATCAGAGCAAAATCAAGCAGAGGCTCCAAAATCAAAGGTGTCATATTCTTTCGAAGACGGTGATGTCAAGCCCATCTTCGACATGCTGATACAGGAAGGTAAATTTTGCCTTTTCAATATCAAACGTCAGCCTGAAGTGGAGGAGATGAATAACCCAAAGTACTGTCACTTCCACTGGTATGTTCACTACCCGATATAGGAATGCCACACCTTGAAGCGGTACATCCAACGGCTGATCGATACCAAGTCTCTCTTCCTGAATTTTGATGATGTAACGGTTGCCACTAACATAGTGTCCCTCCAGTTCGACAACTTTCTACCGACGGAAGCCCAAGACGGAGTCACACTGATCCCAAGGGCAACAATGGAGGTAGTCAATCTTTCCTCAGCTCATGACCAAGCAGCCGGACTGACACCTCTTATTACCCCTTGTGGCAAGATCATATGGGTACATCCGAATCTGGTCCCAAACTTAACGCAGCAAGCGGCACCTTCTACCGTCAAGCCTCAAACACGAAAAACCAAGTCCTGCCGTATAGTTTCTTCCACCACTGAGGAGGCCTAGGAAGGGACAACCAGGTCGGGCCTTACTTACCAGCGAGATTACGAAGCTCCCAACGTCAATGCACCTCCAACTACTATACTTGTCGCATCTGATCCGGGTCCATCTCAACCCCCACCAGCGGACAAGTCCAAACAAAAAGAGGGATGCTTCAATAAGCCATTGCGTAAGAAAATAGTACAGGGATTAGAAAAGTCCAACAACTTTGACGTCTTGGCTCAAATCGCCAATACCCCAGCAAAGTTGTCGTTATTTGAGCTTATGCAGCTTTCCAGGGACACTCGAGCTGCCCTGAGTGAGACATTACAAAATTTTGACACCTATCTAGCATAGGTCAAGCCCCTAGCTGATGATCCGACGATAAGCTCCCACTATAATAACGTTACGGATGCATTACCCAATATTTCATTCTAGCAACAAGACATGTTACTTAAGAATAATAAGCATGATCGTCCTCTGTAATACACGGGGTATATTGGTGCTATAAAGGTGGACCGGATGCATATTGTCCCTGCTTCATCTATTAGCATCATCCCGAGGAGTCTTTTGCAAACCTTGGCATCCCGATGCCTGACAGCTATCAATACTGCCATTAGTGGCTTCAATGCAAGAAAAAGCTACCCGCTGGACAAGATTAGCCTGAAGTGCCAGATCGGCGACCTGAAAACAGAGGTCACTTGCTACGTCATTGATGTAGATGTATCCTACAACGTCTTGCTCGGACGCCCCTGGATATACTAATATATGATCGTCCCGTAAACCCTGTACTAATTTTTAAAGTACGTCGACGATCATGGCATTATCAGAACGGAGTTCACAGACATCGACCCATTCAAGGGAGTCGAGAAATACTACTCTGACACCATCCTCTATAAGAAAACCCACCAAGACAAAGGTGGCAATGAGGTCGATGATGAGGCCAAGGTTACGACAACACTTGAGGAGCCTATGAGAACCCGTCTCAAGGCTTGCACTCGCGACGCAGCCACTCCCATCGTCATCAAGTTGTACATGAAGGCACTAGAATCTCTGGCACCTTCTATAATGTTCGAACCTTTGGTCGTTCGCCTTCATAGGCCAAATCGACTACAGAAGAAGGATCTCGACCATCTGGTCCTTCGGAACCTATAGTCGTTGTCTTCGTAGACCTCCAAAAGAAGACCCGGCCACGGTTGCAGCCTCTGAGCCTCTTATGGTAAAACTGCACAGGAAACCACTAATGCCTATAACCGCGCTGGGGATAGACCATGAGGATGACAAACTAGAAGAATATGTGGTCGCTCAAGCCAACGTCCCTTCTCTGGATGATATGATTCCTCCAGAAGAGATACCTTATTTTATCAATAAAGGGTTATCTTTGAATTATTCTGAGCGTACACATATTAACACATTGTAGTCTATAGAGAACGACCTAGGCCTACACCTACAAACACAGGTGACTACCACCTACGCAGTAAACCAGATCCTCCCTAGTCAAGGTTCCTACTTCACAGTTCTAGCAAGGAGGAGAGGAGATAAACCTATCATCTTCGAGAGGGTTGAATGCCCCCGGTCCTTTACCCCGCGGGAACAAGTGCCAAAACCCAACACCGGCAAAATACAACTCTATCGGTTCAGCGTTCAAGCCAAACATATCATCCAAAATAAGGGTTATGACCATAAAAATATCCGAGGTTTAAACTATGGCCAGGGCCGATGGCTGCCCTTGTGTCTACCTGCTCCCACAGACAAGTCCACGGATTACTACAATAAAACTAAGCATGGCTTAGGGTACGTAGCGTCTCCCATAACCCCCGAAGGTTCAGATAAAGAAGATAAGGTTCACTCCCACTCTTCATAATCTTTCGCTTAGGACTCCGACATCAGTATCGAGAAGATGCTCAAGCAAACATTGTCTGCCAACATGGTATCATCTGACCCAGAGGAAGACGACGAAGATCGACAGGAACTCCTTGAAGTAGAACCATGGTCCCAACGCCTAGATTCATAGTAGGAGATGTGGTTCGAACAACGATAACCTCGTACCGAGAACGAAGTCGTACAAGTCAATCTAGGTAACAAATCCTCCCCCATACCTATCTTCAACAATGTCACTACCATATTTCAGAATATAGGTATTTTCGTCTTTTCATTATTTAATATAATGTGTTAATATTGCATAATATTTATTTATATTTAATTGCTATGATTTTTAATTGATTGTTGTACCTTACCGTTGTTTCGATAATTGGAGCGCTACACTAGCCATTGCCTTCCAAAAAATTTTACACCCTTGTTCTAGACGTGCCAATCTTCTATTTTGATCCTTGTGTAACTCATAACTATGCCCTTGTGTGCTTCATTTTAGTCATACAATATTCGTTTCATACCATTATATTTAGTTCTATATAAATCCAACTTTATATCTTTGTGCGTTTCAATCGAAATTGGAGAACTCGAGTCATTTTGTGCAACCCAAATATTGAGAATATTCTACTTTGAGTCTCCCACATTCATGACACTTGTGTCCCACCTAATTTTAGCCCCTTTATACTTCTAATTAAATTTAGAACACCAATTATATAAAAATTTAATTAAAAATAATCCAAAAACCCCACTTATGCAATTTTCCAATTGTTGGACACTTTTATGCTAGTGCATTGAGGTGTCCACATCCCATTGGACACAACACATGAAGAAACCCATTTTCCTTCATGTGATTTTTTTTATAATTTTTGGAGTGTGTAACACTCAACATCAACCCTCATTGAACCTTGGCCCTCCATTTTGAAATAATGCAATCATAGCCTTTGAATTTTTATATGAAGAAGCCAAAGCCCATTTCCAAGGATGTTGACCAGGTCCAACTACCTAGGTCAACACCCAACCCTATTTTTCTACATATATATATATATATATCATCTTTTCTTATTTTTATCCCTAAACCTAAACTATTCCAGCCGCCCCCCCCATCTCCTGTTCATCTCCTTCAACCCTACCGAGCAGCTCACGCCGGAGCCGACGCCCCCTCGCCTGAGAATATCCCCAACCTGCCTCAACCGTTCACCGCCTCCACCACGACTGAACCACCATCACCTGTCCAGTCCACCGACCGCCTGAGCCGATGCAGCCGACCCGCCGATCCCAAGTCGACGAACTGCCTGACAATGCCGGACCCCTCCACGCCTGAACTGTCAGCACCACCACGCCTAACCCAACTTCCCTCTTCCTGTACATACCTCCACCGCTCGACCAGAGCCCGATAGCGCAGCTGGGCCATCGCAGACCCGATCGACTGAACGAAAGTAGCCGACATCCTTCGCTGAACCGCTTGCCATCCCGCCAACGATGCTGAACTTCACTCCTCGACAGCACAGCCCCATCATGGCCAGGAAACTGATCACCTGAGCCACTTCCCTCGACTCCACCGACGAAACAACAGCACCTCCCCTCCACGACCGAATCTTTCGACGACTAAACGCAGCCATCGATAACCCGATAACCCACCTCGACTCAAATACCCCCTCTCTCGCATGCGCGCAGGTTCGAGTTACTTTATTCATGTTGTGTATGTATATGTACGTGAATGACGTTAAGATCTAGCGTATTGCTTCATGACAAATTCATTAGATGTCGATTGCAAGAGACCCTGCAAATGACCCAAACTCATATGCGTATGCGTACGCGTATGTGTAAAATATTCTAATTGGTATGCACATAATATTGATTGATAAATATATATATATATATATATGGATAAATATATATATAAATAAATGCTAATACTAGTTAGGATTATATATTTATATTGTATGCCCTAGTGTTAATTATGGATATCCCGTATTTTACTTTGACCATGTGACCCTGAAAGGTTGTAAGTTGACTGCCTTATGTACACTGACGTACTGGCGAGACCTGTGTTAGCGTTTGACTGCCTGATTACACAACAATTGAGGATGTGACACCCGTGCAGCTAGCCGCATACTTGACCCTATTGGATGACAAGTGTCATCCCTAGCGTAGTCTCTAAGTTTATGGTATTTATGATTATGTGTATGTTAGTGTATCGACTGATGCAGTATTATCATTAAATGATGTCTATAGGACTGTTGGATTATTCAGACAAGACCTCGAAAATAGGACATTGGTATTTCCAGCAGAGGACCACAGGCGAGTATGTTCTCTGATAGTTTTTACTATATTGATTATCTCTATGATTCTAGTTGTATAGCATATATAATTCTGACACTATGTATACACGAGTTAGCATCATCGAGACCGATCACGAGGAGTCAGGATTTGGAATCCATCTTGCTAGCTGGGGACGGGGAGATATTAGTAGATTATGTGATCATACCCAACTCTACATGCATCATAGCTCACCCACACCTCACGTCGGTGCAGCCTGACTATTACATACCTCATAGCCTGTTATATGTGATTAGCCTGACTATTGCTCGCATCATAGCTATCCGGATGGTTAGCCTGACCTTACATGAATCATAACTAATCATATGTAACAAGCCTGATCAGTCCCAAGTTTATCACATGATATGTTGATATTTCACACACTTAGTTAGATATTCCCTATATGTATCTCTAGTTTATTGATCTACCATTTCACTATGCTCTAGTTATTGTTCTAGCATTCACTTATATTCCAGTTCATTGTTATAGCATGCACTTGTATTTCCGTCCATTGCTAGTTATACCATTGATGATTATATGCTCCAGAATTTCTTATTTCCAGTGTTTTCATTTTTTTAGTATTTTTTATTGCCAGTATTATATCCATCTTGTATTTCTTTACACTGTATTAAAGTTTTGTCAATATATGTGGAACTGCTGTTAGTGCTTGTACTTCGCTCCAATTCTGACTGGATATTTTTTTCTAGAGTATCTTGAGGATTTCTGTCCCACATACTATGGACCAGGTATAGACACAGACTACACACCGGAGATATTAGAGAAGTCTATTCCATTAGAGGAGACATTACCTGCAGCTATTTAGACATCATTTATCTTATGCATTGAGACTTATTTTGAGGTTATTTTAGTTATGTTGAGAATTATGTGGAGTTTAATATGAGACTGGTGGAGACTTATTATGTTGGACAGCTAGACTGTGGTTTATCTCTATTTTGAGACATTGTGTTTGACTATGTCATTCTTCTTATCTTTATCGTGCTATTTATATTCTTATAGCTATTGTGATTGAGTGTACATTTTGAGATATGGAGAGATGTTTATTTCATTGTCCTCCGTATGGAGTTGATATCATTGACAGGTTGTAAGTTATGTTAGTATATTATTGAGACCTAGACAGTGTTCTACCGCTGATGCTGCGGCGTAGACTGGACGTACCTATGACTCATGCCCAAATTCTGGGTGCGGGTTATGACACATTTTTAGTGGTGGCCCATACAGGTCAAAGCCTCGTAAGTAATGAGATATCTTGGTAGTGCGACAACTTAGTTGTACTACTGCGAGCCTGCGATAGGATATAGGAAATAGTGTAACCTCCGATTTCCAATTTCCAAAATAATTAGATTTTAATTTATTTTAAAATATCAAGTTTTATAAAATATTTCTCCTTGAAAATTTTTAATTAATTTTCTTCTGTCCTCAATTCAGTCCTTGAGCTCCTATTCCTTGAGAATTCCTTGTTAAGCATGGTAATTAGTGGCTTGTAATTTTGTTTGTGTCTTGTATTAGTATCGACTGTGTTGCTAGTGATTTGTAAGTGTTTCTTAGTTGGACATGTGAGCAGTAGGCTTTAATCTAGAGTTAGCCCTTAGTATAGTACCTTGTACCAATGATTCTAGGAGTAGTGTCATTAGAGACTGAGAGTTAAGGAGAGTATAGAGTATCAGTGATAGTTCACAGAGTTAGTATCAGAGCAAATTACCCGTCCTGGATAATCATAATTATGTAATTGAGTGATCTATGTAAACGATTAAGTATCCGGGAATTGTGTTAAGGATTTATGGAGCATGATGTCCAATTGGATGATTGATATCGGAAATGTTAAAAGTAAAGAAATGTATATGTATAAAGGGTTTAATGAGATGTCATAAGTAGAGAAATATCAGGATTAGTAATGGAAGTTGTGAAGCGTATCACGGATTAGTTTAATAGGCTTTAAAGGATTGAAGGAAATACATATACAACCATCGAGATGAGGAACCATACACATACCCATGAGAGTAAAGAAACATGAGTGTTATAGAGGATACAGGTGATCATGAGTCTAATGAGCTTGATGAGATAATCCATTAATACAGCTAGTGATATAATACCAAGAGTGCCGATGATTCTATATCAAGGATTATTGAAAATGGTGCTAGTAACAATAAGCACTCGGTGTGATGATAATTAGATGATATACCAGTTGACATAAATTAAAATTATGAAAGAAAACACAGTTGATGGTAACTTTGATCATTGGAGGTAATAGTGCAAGTGATTCGGGCAGTACAAATTTAGTACACAGTTCTAGACAATATAGGTATTGAGTGCACCTTGAGTATCAGAGACCGTGAGCACTGATATGTACATTGAGGAGTTATAAATTAAAAGGTGGAAATGAATTTTAAATTTTCAGAATTTTTAAGGAGTTGAGATTCTATGTTGTTAAAATATTGAGGATTTAAATTTGATTCAATAAACATAGTTAAGGCTACAGAGATTTTAGAAGTGATTAAATTTTATTTCGATGTGAAGTATCTGATTTTGAGGAGGTATATGCATTTTATTTTAAGTTGATCGGGAAGTTAAACCTTGACGATTATTTTGAGGATTAATTTTTGGTAGATAAGAGATATGAATATTAATATATGATTAGTTGATATGGGTACCAGTGTACATGAATAGGAATTTGTTAGTGAATGTGCTAGAGTTAAGTGGTTGATAGCAGATACCGCAAGTAATATGTTAGCAGGTTCTTTCTTTTCTTTCCTAATGTTCTTTTTCGTCTTTTGATTGATTGATTCCCTAGTAACGTGGTTTATATTCGTGATTTTCTTGTTAGAACTTAGCTAGTAGTACACCTTAACAGAGACTGAAATACCGTGACAAGACACATGACCTATATTTTCTTAAATTGCATGGCTGAAGGTAGAGTTTTCTTAAACAATGATCATTGGGTTTTGACCATAGCAAAGATCTATGACGAGGTTATGACTGACAAAAAGAGACAAGAGGATTAAATTTGTGGATGAGCATTAAATTAAATAAAGAATTTAGGGGTTGTTATAACGGAGTTGATGGATCATTGATTTTATGAAAATCGAGGTATGATTAAAATTCGAGGACAAACATTTATTTAAAGGGAAGAATTAAGAAATTCACAGAGCCAAAAAAAAAAAAAAAAATTGAGGATTTATTAATTTTAAGGAGGTCTTGATATGATTGAATTGATTATTAAAAATTTGAGAAATTTGAGAGATTATCTTTTTATCTATTTGATTGCAAGATGGAAATTTTATATAGTATGAATGTTGCATTGAAGATACTGGAAGCATCGCATCGTTGAGTATTTGAGGAAAAAGAAAAGCAGGAAATAAAATCGTAAATGGAATAGTGTCAAATTAAATTCTTGGGATGAGGAGTTAGATTGGAATAAGCATCAATTGAAATTGAGTTAGATGATTGATGAGTGTTTAAAGTTAAATTTGGGATACAGATTTTTAAGTTTTATAAGTATGCATTGATTGGATTTTAATTAAAAGGATTGGATAGTAAATTTTGTATTTAGTTATTTACTCAAAATTTGAGGAGATTATGATACGACTGGAATTCAATTAAAATATTGAGGATTTGAGTAGTAAAAATTTTACATTGGGATAATAAATTCAGAGGATGAAAAAAAAAATATTAGTTCAAATTTCGGAAACATTATACATACGGATAAAGAAATATGGAATGAAATGAAGCTCATGGTAAAGAAGATTTTAATATAATTGATTATGGGATCATATAATTGAAGGTCGTAAGGTAAGATCATGGTATATTGAGGTTGTGATTTAAATTAAATCTTGACCATGACAGTAACATTGAAATCGAAGAAAATAATCGAGGTATAGTTGATGTTAAGATAAACAAACTCGAATTTGATGATAAGGATTTTGGACATGTAATAAAAAATTTTGATTCAGAAATTCTAAGATCTAATCTAATAAAGTTTGTGGAATTCGAAACTTTTATCGATATTAGTTAACGATGAATCACAAGATTGAGAAAAGTAAAATGAACAAGGATAAAAAGGAAGGATTATTTTCCAGATGATAGTAAAGACTACTTTTTCCTAGAAATTAAGAAAGGCGATTAGATGTCTCTTGATTACATTCTGAAGGATGTATTTAAGTTTCTTAAATCAAATTGTTGACCGTATCTTCGAATTAGCTATAACTTTCATGTCTATATCATTCATTATACTGGGTCTTCCTTGGGTTAGTTACTTTGAAAAGGTAACGTGCATTATTCCAATTATCTTTTTTCAGTGATCGTGTCTACTTCCCAAACCTAAACTTTCTAGAGGATTCAAGGTCGAGCCATGATTCCTTCAAGTTATTCCTGTCTTAAACCATATTTTCTTTTCTTCATGTTTCCTTCTGTTTGGAAAATATTCATCATTATGAACAACAAATTTTTCTATCCTAGTCATCCCTAAAATTTTGAGGACAAAATTTTTCTAAGGAGGATAGACTTGTAACCTCCGATTTCCAATTTCCAAAATAATTAGATTTTAATTTATTTTAAAATATCAAGTTTTATAAAATATTTCTCCTTGAAAATTTTTAATTGATTTTTGAACGATGTTTGATTTTAGAAGGTAATTTAAAAAAAAAAATCTTTATAAAAATCATTTTTTCCTAAATGACGATGTATTACAAAATAAATAAATAAATAATAATATATAATTCTAGTTTCAAATATTTATTGGCTTGAATCATAAAATTATTGTTTTAACTAAATAGTTATTTAAAGGATTAGTTCATAAAATAAAATAAATTTTATTTATTGGGATAGTAAATAAATAAATGTCATGCTTTCTAGGACTTTGCAAAATGTATTAATTAGTAGCTAATTGGAAATTAGCTAGCTTTCCTAAAAAATATTTTCTGAAATTATAATCTTTATTTTTATTTTTATTTTTTCAAGTTGCCGTTCCTATTAACTAGCCAGCACACCCTCATTTTTCCCACATGAGAAACCCTTTTTTATAATTAATTCTGGGCCATTCATTATTGGGCCAACCCGCAACCCTTTATCCCACACCCTTTCTCCCTATTTAAGTTCTCATTCTCACAATTCCCAAGAAACCCTAATCTCCAAATTATTTAGCCCCCACAAATCCCCACAAGCCAAGCCACCACCATTTTTGTGTGCTCGTGTCCGTGTGTCCAGCATCACCGTGTCAGCCGTGATGGCCTCGGGTCCGACCCCGGGTGTCCTACCGTATCCATTCCTTTCCTGTGTCCAGATTTATAATATTACAAACAGATTCCGCGTCCGACACACCCGGACACAACCCCCACACCACAGTACATTCAACCCGTGTCCAACACCGGACACGTCTACAGTGCACCCCATCGTGTCCAGCCTCGGACACGATCGACCCAGACACACAGAACCCTAAACCCTAACCCTAGATCTAGCCGCCGAGTCCAGCAGGCAGCCGCCGAGTCGAGCAGGCCGCCGCCGAGTCGAGCGCCTGTCGTCGAGCTCGCCGTGGCCGACCAGACGCCACCGCCGCTGGAACCAGTCACCGCCGCCTCCTCGCCGAGTTCGAGCAGCCGCCACCGCCTCGAGTCGAGCCCGCCGCCGAGGATCCCCTCCTCGCCGAGTTCCTGCTGCCGCCTCACCTGCGCCGACCCCGGCGGAGCCCCGTGCCGACCTCGACGGAAAATCCCCCGTGAGCCCCTCTTCTCCTCCCCCTTTCTTTTTTTCTGTGTAGTTAGTAAAGAGTAAGTTACGGTTAGAGTATTAATATAATTAGTATAAGTTAGGTATAATTAGCTTAGTGTTTAATTAATTAGATTAATGGTTAAATAATTAATCAATTAGTATAATTTAATTAGTTTAGTTAAAAATGATTAGTTAGTTAATTAATTAATTAGATTAGTTTAGTTAATTGTTAATCAGTAGTTAATTAGTAATCAATTAGTTTAATTAAATTATAAAATCAGTTTAATATATATAATTAGTTATTTTATAAAACTAGTTTAATTAATGTAATTAGTTATGTACTTTGGTTATATTAATATAATTAGTTTATATTAATATGTAAATTGGTTATTTTATATAAATTGATTTTATTAAAATGTATTAGTCTGGTAAATTAATATAATTAGTGTGTATAATTAGTGAATAATATATGTATGTGTATATATAATTAATATGATTATATATATATACGTATTCTAGTATAGGTAATATTGGTATGTGTACATAAATATATTTCGTGTGTACTTAAAATATTTTCAAAATATAAAATGGGTATGTAGTTAATTTAGTGCATGTATATATATATGTGTAAGTATATTAATGTTAATTTATATATGTATTTAAGGTGATTAATATATATATAAATACGTGTTCTACTACATGTATTATTGGTATACTCAATATGTATTTTACTATATAAAATTGGTATAAGTTTAATAAAAACATAATTTGGCATGTGTATATATATATTTTTATATACTTAGTGTATTTTAATATAATGTGTATATGTATAAATATTGTGTATTAGTGTATATAGTATATTCTGACTTAGTATATATATATATATGTCTCACGTATACCTCTACTTTATATATATGTATTAAATTATCTGTAACATATAATATATGTTAATGTAGGTTTTCGTATTTAATGTTATATATATATTTAGTTGGTACAATTACCTGTATATAGTATAATTATTATTTTGGTACAAATATATATATATGTATATATATTTTGTATGGGTATATGTTTAAACGTATTTTGGTATAAAAACGTATAATTGGTATATATATATATTTGTGTACATATAGTGTATGAGTATATTTTATTTAGTGTATATAAATGTATAAATGTATATATTCTTAAATAATGGGTGATGTATATTTTTCATAAATAAAATATATTTTCACTTATGTACATACAGTTATACCTATCTTGTATATACTTTGAAATAACAATATATGTATTTGATCATTAATAATACTACGTTAATTGGTGAATATACTAGATGACCCTAGTTGACTAGTGCCCTGCCTGACATGGCCCTGAGACCAGTATTTTTGACTGTGTTAGTGTAGCATCTGATGCAAATGTGGTTTGCTTGTGTTATGTTTATAGGACTGTTGGTTTACCCAGGGGATACTCTGGAATAGGACATTGGTTTTACCAGCTAAGGACCCAAGGCGAGTACATTCTCTGATTAGTTTCTAATTTATGATATCTCCTATGTTCACTGTAACTAGTATAAATATCCATGATCTTGACATGATGGTTACACGGATTGGTATACACGGATCTCGTCATGAGATGTTATTCCTTATTCATGGTGTAGCTTGTACGAGACTTGTTTCCTTGATATCTTGTGCATGTACAGACACTAATTCCCGGGGAGATTTGCTACCTTCCTAGGGAATCCTGTGCCATAGCGTACCATGATTGGATCTACTATACCAGTCGGGGGTTTGGGGAGTACTTTAGTGTAGATATGTGATCATACCCAACTTTATATGCACCATAGCTCACCCCACATCTTACGTCGGGTGCGGCCTGACCATTTATATGCTCCATAGCTGTTACGTGTGATTAGCCTGATCTCTACATGCACCATAGCTAACCAACGGTTAGCCTGACTTTATATGAACCATAGCTAATCACATATAACCAGCCTGATCAAGTTCCCAAGCCGATCACATGTTGAAGCTAGTATTCACACACTTAGTCATAGAACTCTTGCTCATTAACATATTGCTTCTTTTCCTGTATTTACTTACAGTATTTTCCAGTATTTCTTTCTTTGTACAATTCTCGTACCTATACATGCATCTGGTATGTTTCCATCTAGAACTGCTACATAGCTTATGTCATTTATATAGAACTGCTATTTAGAGATGTACTTTGCTCCTTCCTGACTGGAAATATTTTTCCAGACTGTGACCTTAGTAGACTGGCTCTGACATACTTGGGGATTGGAAGTAATGATTGCAGGTATGATTATTGTGTCATTAGACTTGTGTTGTATTCTTTTATTTCTTCATTTTCCTATCGTGCTGTAGTTGTGATTGAGTATTTCTAGATTTATTTTATGTTATCCACGTCTCCTTATGGACATATATTGATGAGGACATATATTATACATAAATTTACGGTATCATCTGATGACATATATTGATGAGGACAGTGAGAAAGGTAAAAAAAAAAAAAAAAAAAAAAAACGTCTACTTTGGTTATGGACCCTAGAGTTTATTGCAGCCATATTAGCTGTGGTGACGAGAACGTAGGAACCTGACTTGGATGTACATACTATAGTTATGGAACTTAGAGTCTCTCGCAGCCATACCGGTTGGCGTGGCGAGGATTCTAGATGACGTGATTATGGAGTTGCATACCATAGTTACGGAACCTGTCGTTTATCGCATCTATGCTTACTGGCGTGGCGAGGATTCTGAGTGTCATGATTTCGGATAGACGTGTATGATTATAAGGTTGTATCTTAAATTGGTTCTAAAAATATCATCTCAAGACTTATCTATTTCTGTTATTCCAGGACTTTGTTCCATCGTTCTTCTTTACTAGCAGTAAAGATACCTTCTGTCCTCAATTCAGTCCTTGAGCTCCTATTCCTTGAGAATTTCTTGTTAAGCATGGTAATTAGTGGCTTGTAATTTTGTTTGTGTCTTGTATTAGTATCGACTGTGTTGCTAGTAATTTGTAAGTGTTTCTTAGTTGGACATGTGAGCAGTAGGCTTTAATCTAGAGTTAGCCCTTAGTATAGTACCTTGTACCAATGATTCTAGGAGTAGTGTCATTAGAGACTGAGAGTTAAGGAGAGTATAGAGTATCAGTGATAGTTCTCAGAGTTAGTATCAGAGCAAATTACCCGTCCTGGATAATCATAATTATGTAATTGAGTGATCTATGTAAACGATTAAGTATCCAGGAATTGTGTTAAGGATTTATGGAGCATGATGTCCAATTGGATGATTGATATCGGAAATGTTAAAAGTAAAGAAATGTATATGTATAAAGGGTTTAATGAGATGTCATAAGTAGAGAAATATCAGGATTAGTAATGGAAGTTGTGAAGCGTATCACGGATTAGTTTAATAGGCTTTATCTAGGGTTAGGGTTTACCCGGCCTGCTCGACTCGGCTGCTGCCTGCTGGACTCGGCGGCTAGATCTAGGGTTAGGGTTTAGGGTTCTGTGTGTCTGGGTCGATCGTGTCCGAGGCTGGACACGATGGGGTGCACTGTAGACGTATCAGGTGTTGGACACGGGTTGAATGTACTGTGGTGTGGGGGTTGTGTCCGGGTGGTGTCGGACACAAAATCGGTTGTAATGTTGTAACTGGACACAGAAAATGAATGGATACGGTGGGACACCCGGGGTCGGACCCGAGGCCAACACGGCTGACACGGTGATGCTGGACACACGGACACGAGCACACAAAATGATGGTGGCTTTGGCTTATGGGAATTTGTGAGGCTAGCTAGGGTTTCTAGGGAGTTGTGATGAGGGACTTAAATAGGGAGAGATGGTGTGGGATAAAGGGTTGCGGGTTGGCCCAATAATGAATGGCCCAGAATTAATTATAAAAAGTGGCTTCTCATATGGGAAAAATGAGGGTGTGCTGGCTAGTTAATAGGAACGGCAACTTGAAAAAATAAAAATAAAAATAAAGATTATAATTTCAGAAAATGTTTTTAGGAAAGCTAGCTAATTTTCAATTAGCTACTAATTAATACATTTTGCAAAGTCCTAGAAAGCATGACATTTATTTATTTACTATCCCAATAAGTAAAAATTTATTTTATTTTATGAACTAGTCCTTTAAATAACTATTTAGTTAAAACAATAATTTTATGATTCAAGCCAATAAATATTTAAAACTAGAAATATATATTATTATTTATTTATTTATTTTGTAATACATCGTCATTTAGGAAAAAATGATTTTTATAAAGATTTTTAAATTACCTTCTAAAATCAAACATCGTTCAAAATCAATTAAAAATTTTCAAGGAGAAATATTTTATAAAACTTGATATTTTAAAAATAAATTAAAATCTAATTATTTTGGAAATTGGAAATCGGAGGTTACAAGTCTATCCACCTTAGAAAAATTTCGTCCTCGAAATTTTAGGGATGACTAGGATAGAAAAATTTGTTGTTCATAATGATGAATATTTTCCAAACAGAAGGAAACATGAAGAAAAAGAAAATATGGTTTAAGACAGGAATAACTTGAAGGAATCATGGCTCGGCCTTGAATCCTCTAGAAAGTTTAGGTTTGGAAAGTAGACACGATCATAAAAACAGATAATTTGAATAATGCACGTTACCTTTTCAAAGTAACTAAACCAAGGAAGACCCAGTATAATGAATGATATAGACATGAAAGTTATAGTTAATTCGAAAGATACGGTCGACAATTTGATTTAAGAAACTTAAATACATCCTTCAGAATGTAATCAAGAGACATCTAATCGCCTTTCTTAATTTCTAGGAAAAAGAGTAGTATTTACTACCTTCTGAAAATAATCCTTCCTTTTTATCCTCGTTCATTTTACTTTCTCAATCTTGTGATTCATCATTAACTAATACTTATAAAAGTTTCAAATTCCACAAACTTATTAGATTAGATCTTAGAATTTCTGAATCAAAAGCCTTATCATCAAATTCGAGTTTGTTTATCTTAACATCAACTATACCTCGATTATTTTCTTCAATTTCAAATGTTACTGTCATGGTCAAGATTTAATTTAAATCACAACCTCAATATACCATGATCTTCATTTCATTCCATATTTCTTTATCCGTATGTATAATGTTTCCGAATTTTGAACTAATATATTTTTTTCATCCTCTGAATTTATTATCCCAATGTAAAATTTTTACTACTCAAATCCTCAATATTTTTAATTGAATTCCAGTCATATCATAATCTCCTCAAATTTGAGTAAATAACTAAATACAAAATTTACTATCCAATCCTTTTAATTGAAATCCAATCAATGCATATTTATAAAACTTAAAAATCTGCATCCCAAAATTTAACTTTAAACACTCATCAATCATCTAACTCAAATTCAATTGACGCTTATTCCAATCTAACTCCTCATCCCAAGAATTTAATTTGACACTATTCCATTTACGATTTTATTTCCTGCTTTTTTTTTTTTTTCCTCAAATACTCAACGATGCGATGCTTCCAGTATCTTCAAGGCAACATTCATACTATATAAAATTTCTATCTTGCAATCAAATAGATAAAATGATAATCTCTCAAATTCTCAAAAAAAAAAAATTTTATTTTTTATTTTTTTATTTTTTATTTTTTTTTTATTTATTTTTTTTTTTTTATAATCAATTCAATCATATCAAGACCTCCTTAAAATTAATAAATCCTCAAATTTTTGGCTCTGTGAATTTCTTAATTCTCCCTTTAAGTAAATGTTTGTCCTCGAATTTCAATCAACCTCGATTTTCGCAAAAACAATGATTCCATCAACTCTGTTATAACAATCCCCTAAATTCTTTATTTAAATTTTTGCTCATCCTTAATTTAATCATCTTGTCCCTTTTTGTCGGTCATACCCTTGTCATAGATCCTTGCTATGGTCAAACCCAAATGATCATGGTTTAAGAAAACTCTACCTACAGCCATGCGATTTAAGAAAATATATAGGTCATGTGTCTTGTCATGGTATTTCAGTCTCTGTTAAGGTGTACTACTAGCTAAGTTCTAACAAGAAAATCACGAATATAAACCACGTTACTAGGGAATCAATCAATCAAAAGACGAAAAAGAACATTAGGAAAGAAAAGAAAGAACCTGCTAACATATTACTTGCGGTATCTGCTATCAACCACTTAACTCTAGCACATTCACTAACAAATTCCTATTCATGTACACTGGTACCCATATCAACTAATCATATATTAATATTCATATCTCTTATCTACCAAAAATTAATTCTCAAAATAATCGTCAAGGTTTAACTTCCCGATCAACTTAAAATAAAATGCATATACCTCCTCAAAATCAGATACTTCACATCGAAATAAAATTTAATCACTTCTAAAATCTCTGTAGCCTTAACTATGTTTATTGAATCAAATTTAAATCCTCAATATTTTAACAACATAGAATCTCAACTCCTTAAAAATTCTGAAAATTTAAAATTCATTTCCACCTTTTAATTTATAACTCCTCAATGTACATATCAGTGCTCACGGTCTCTGATACTCAAGGTGCACTCAATACCTATATTGTCTAGAACTGTGTACTAAATTTGTACTGCCCGAATCACTTGCACTATTACCTCCAATGATCAAAGTTACCATCAACTGTGTTTTCTTTCATAATTTCAATTTATGTCAACTGGTATATCATCTAATTATCATCACACCGAGTGCTTATACTAGCACCATTTTCAATAATCCTTGATATAGAATCATCGGCACTCTTGGTATTATATCACTAGCTGCATTAATGGATTATCTCATCAAGCTCATTAGACTCATGATCACCTGTATCCTCTATAACACTCATGTTTCTTTACTCTCATGGGTATGTGTATGGTTCCTCATCTCGATGGTTGTATATGTATTTCCTTCAATCCTTTAAAGCCTATTAAACTAATCCGTGATACGCTTCACAACTTCCATTACTAATCCTGATATTTCTCTACTTATGACATCTCATTAAACCCTTTATACATATACATTTCTTTACTTTTAACATTTTCGATATCAATCATCCAATTGGACATCATGCTCCATAAATCCTTAACACAATTCCCGGATACTTAATCGTTTACATAGATCACTCAATTACATAATTATGATTATCCAGGACGGGTAATTTGCTCTGATACTAACTCTGAGAACTATCACTGATACTCTATACTCTCCTTAACTCTCAGTCTCTAATGACACTACTCCTAGAATCATTGGTACAAGGTACTATACTAAGGGCTAACTCTAGATTAAAGCCTACTGCTCACATGTCCAACTAAGAAACACTTACAAATCACTAGCAACACAGTCGATACTAATACAAGACACAAACAAAATTATAAGCCACTAATTACCATGCTTAACAAGGAATTCTCAAGGAATAGGAGCTCAAGGACTGAATTGAGGACAGAAGGTATCTTTACTGCTAGTAAAGAAGAACGATGGAACAAAGTCCTGGAATAACAGAAATAGATAAGTCTTGAGATGATATTTTTAGAACCAATTTAAGATACAACCTGATAATCATACACGTCTATCCGAAATCATGACACTCAGAATCCTCGCCACGCCAGTAAGCATAGATGCGATAAACGACAGGTTCCGTAACTATGGTATGCAACTCCATAATCACGTCATCTAGAATCCTCGCCACGCCAACCGGTATGGCTGCGAGAGACTCTAAGTTCCATAACTATAGTATGTACATCCAAGTCAGGTTCCTACGTTCTCGTCACCACAGCTAATATGGCTGCAATAAACTCTAGGGTCCATAACCAAAGTAGACTTTTTTTTTTTTTTTACCTTTCTCACTGTCCTCATCAATATATGTCATCAGATGATACCGTAAATTTATGTATAATATATGTCCTCATCAATATATGTCCATAAGGAGACGTGGATAACATAAAATAAATCTAGAAATACTCAATCACAACTACAGCACGATAGGAAAATGAAGAAATAAAAGAATACAACACAAGTCTAATGACACAATAATCATACCTGCAATCATTACTTCCAATCCCCAAGTATATCAGAGCCAGTCTACTAAGGTCACAGTCTGGAAAAATATTTCCAGTCAGGAAGGAGCAAAGTACATCTCTAAATAGCAGTTCTATATAAATGACATAAGCTATGTAGCAGTTCTAGATGGAAACATACCAGATGCATGTATAGGTACGAGAATTGTACAAAGAAAGAAATACTGGAAAATACTGTAAGTAAATGCAGGAAAAGAAGCAATATGTCAATGAGCAAGAGTTCTATGACTAAGTGTGTGAATACTAGCTTCAACATGTGATCGGCTTGGGAACTTGATCAGGCTGGTTACATGTGATTAGCTATGGTTCATATAAAGTCAGGCTAACCGTTGGTTAGCTATGGTGCATGTAGAGATCTGGCTAATCACACGTAACAGCTATGGAGCATATAAATGGTCAGGCCGCACCCGACGTGAGATGTGGGGTGAGCTATGGTGCATATAAAGTTGGGTATGATCACATATCTACACTAAAGTACTCCCCAAACCCCCGACTGGTATAGTAGATCCAATCATGGTACGCTATGGCACAGGATTCCCTAGGAAGGTAGCAAATCTTCCCGGGAATTAGTGTCTGTACATGCACAAGATATCAAGGAAACAAGTCTCGTACAAGCTACACCATGAATAAGGAATAACATCTCATGACGAGATCCGTGTATACCAATCCGTGTAACCATCGTGTCAAGATCATGGATATTTACACTAGTTACAGTGAACATAGGAGATATCATAAATTAGAAACTAATCAGAGAATGTACTCGCCTTGGGTCCTTAGCTGGTAAAACCAATGTCCTGTTCCAGAGTATCCCCTGGGTAAACCAACAGTCCTATAAACATAACACAAGCAAACCACATTTGCATCAGATGCTACACTAACACAGTCAAAAATACTGGTCTCAGGGCCATGTCAGGCAGGGCACTAGTCAACTAGGGTCATCTAGTATATTCACCAATTAACGTAGTATTATTAATGATCAAATACATATATTGTTATTTCAAAGTATATACAAGATAGGTATAACTGTATGTACATAAGTGGAAATATATTTTATTTATGAAAAATATACATCACCCATTATTTAAGAATATATACATTTATACATTTATATACACTAAATAAAATATACTCATACACTATATGTACACAAATATATATATATACCAATTATACGTTTTTATACCAAAATACGTTTAAACATATACCCATACAAAATATATATACATATATATATATTTGTACCAAAATAATAATTATACTATATACAGGTAATTGTACCAACTAAATATATATATAACATTAAATACGAAAACCTACATTAACATATATTATATGTTACAGATAATTTAATACATATATATAAAGTAGAGGTATACGTGAGACATATATATATATATACTAAGTCAGAATATACTATATACACTAATACACAATATTTATACATATACACATTATATTAAAATACACTAAGTATATAAAAATATATATATACACATGCCAAATTATGTTTTTATTAAACTTATACCAATTTTATATAGTAAAATACATATTGAGTATACCAATAATACATGTAGTAGAACACGTATTTATATATATATTAATCACATTAAATACATATATAAATTAACATTAATATACATGCACTAAATTAACTACATACCCATTTTATATTTTGAAAATATTTTAAGTACACACGAAATATATTTATGTACACATACCAATATTACCTATACTAGAATACGTATATATATATAATCATATTAATTATATATACACATACATATATTATTCACTAATTATACACACTAATTATATTAATTTACCAGACTAATACATTTTAATAAAATCAATTTATATAAAATAACCAATTTACATATTAATATAAACTAATTATATTAATATAACCAAAGTACATAACTAATTACATTAATTAAACTAGTTTTATAAAATAACTAATTATATATATTAAACTGATTTTATAATTTAATTAAACTAATTGATTACTAATTAACTACTGATTAACAATTAACTAAACTAATCTAATTAATTAATTAACTAACTAATCATTTTTAACTAAACTAATTAAATTATACTAATTGATTAATTATTTAACCATTAATCTAATTAATTAAACACTAAGCTAATTATACCTAACTTATACTAATTATATTAATACTCTAACCGTAACTTACTCTTTACTAACTACACAGAAAAAAAGAAAGGGGGAGGAGAAGAGGGGCTCACGGGGGATTTTCCGTCGAGGTCGGCACGGGGCTCCGCCGGGGTCGGCGCAGGTGAGGCGGCAGCGGGAACTCGGCGAGGAGGGGATCCTCTGCGGCGGGCTCGACTCGAGGCGGTGGCGGCTGCTCGAACTCGGCGAGGAGGCGGCGGTGACTGGTTCCAGCGGCGGTGGCGTCTGGTCGGCCACGGCGAGCTCGACGACAGGCGCTCGACTCGGCGGCGGCCTGCTCGACTCGGCGGCTGCCTGCTGGACTCGGCGGCTAGATCTAGGGTTAGGGTTTAGGGTTCTGTGTGTCTGGGTCGATCGTGTCCGAGGCTGGACACGATGGGGTGCACTGTAGACGTGTCCGGTGTTGGACACGGGTTGAATGTACTGTGGTGTGGGGGTTGTGTCCGGGTGTGTCGGACACGGAATCTGTTTGTAATATTGTAAATCTGGACACAGGAAAGGAATGGATACGGTGGGACACCCGGGGTCGGACCCGAGGCCATCACGGCTGACACGGTGATGCTGGACACACGGACACGAGCACACAAAAATGGTGGTGGCTTGGCTTGTGGGGATTTGTGGGGGCTAAATAATTTGGAGATTAGGGTTTCTTGGGAATTGTGAGAATGAGAACTTAAATAGGGAGAAAGGGTGTGGGATAAAGGGTTGCGGGTTGGCCCAATAATGAATGGCCCAGAATTAATTATAAAAAGGGGTTTCTCATGTGGGAAAAATGAGGGTGTGCTGGCTAGTTAATAGGAACGGCAACTTGAAAAAATAAAAATAAAAATAAAGATTATAATTTCAGAAAATGTTTTTTAGGAAAGCTAGCTAATTTCCAATTAGCTACTAATTAATACATTTTGCAAAGTCCTAGAAAGCATGACATTTATTTATTTACTATCCCAATAAATAAAATTTATTTTATTTTATGAACTAATCCTTTAAATAACTATTTAGTTAAAACAATAATTTTATGATTCAAGCCAATAAATATTTGAAACTAGAATTATATATTATTATTTATTTATTTTGTAATACATCGTCATTTAGGAAAAAAATGATTTTTATAAAGATTTTTTTTTTAAATTACCTTCTAAAATCAAACATCGTTCAAAAATCAATTAAAAATTTTTAAGGAGAAATATTTTATAAAACTTGATATTTTAAAATAAATTAAAATCTAATTATTTTGGAAATTGGAAATCGGAGGTTACAAATAGGATTTAGGATGAGAGTATGCTCAATCACAACTAGGAATTCTGATCTTTATAATGCTATTCTGAATGATTGCTTCCTTTAGAAGTTTACTATCCTTCCTTGATGATATCATATCTATTACCTTAATTGATTCCTTTCAATCTGTCTTCAAGATGCCGCCGAAGACTAGGTCTGTGAGACTGGGAGCAGCAGCTTCAGAGAGATCAGCCACCACTCGACCTGACGAACAGACATCTAGAATTCCTCCTACATCTCCTGTTCATGTGGGAGTACCTGCAGATAATGGGATTCCTCTTCCACCTATTCAGAGGATTACCCCAGATGTGACGGACAACCCTCCTCCACCACTGACTCCGATTCCCGGAGGTATGCCAACTGATGGGGCATAGATGTTCACACTTATCCAAGGCGTGTTAGAGGCCCAGATAGTGACAACAGAAGCTCGGCGTGTTCAAGATGAGGCTCAGAGGGTGCAAGCAGAGGCACACCAGGCACAGATAGATCTGACGAGAGAGGGCATGGAGAATGCTCATCAGGTGGCTCTCAAGGCTGTGGAGAGCGTAGCACAACAACAACAACATCCTGGCCAACAGCACCAGAAGCTAGGTACTATTGTGGAATTTAAGAGGATGATGCCTCGAGAGTTCAAAGGCACCGAAGGAATACTTAATGTTGACGAATGGCTGGAGGATATAGAGTAAAACTTGCGTTTGGTGCAGATTCCGGAGATTCTTCAGATCGAGGCTGCTGGCAGTCAGATGTTTGATATCGCGCTGACATGGTATCGTACAGAGCTGAGACTCACTGACGGAGGACTTACTTGGGAGGACTTCAAGAAGCTCTTCAAGGAGAAGTTCTTTCCTGACGTAGCTTTGGGAGCATTGGAAAGTCAGTTCCTTGACTTAGTCCAAGGAAGCATGTCAGTCGACGAATACGCCACAGAGTTTTGCCGTTTGAGTTGATTTGCGCCATCGATGATTCGAGACCCAGGAGATAGAGCCCAAAAATTCAGGAAGGGATTGAATAGAGAGATCAAGTTTCGTACTTCTGGACGATGCATTGCTACATTTGAGGGTATTATGATGGATGCCCAGATTGCTGAATATGACTTGGACCTTAGGCCCAAGAGAGGATGCGACACTTCTGGAGGAACAAGTGGTAGTACAGGACCGGCCAAGCGCCCACACTTTTAACAACAACAGAGGCCGTACCAGAAGCAGCATCAGCAACACTAGGCACCAGTTCGAGGACACATCCAGCAGCAGTAGCCACAGAGACAGAATCAGGCCGTTGCCCAGTATGCGTATTGCAGAAAGATGGGACATACCAGAGACATCTACAGGAAGAGATTGGGTACATGCTTGTCATGTAGATCATCAGCACATCAGCTGAGGGATTGTCCATCTATTCAGACTCGTCAGGGTGGAACAGCCGCTCAGAGAGAACCAGCCAGAGTACCTACTGTACCAGGAGGCCAGCAGAGGGGACCTCCACTTCCACGACAGCAGCAGAGGTTTGCTCAACACCAGCAGCAGCAGAGAGGAGCACCACAAGGACGCGGATACACCATGTCCATTGAGAAGGCCGAGCCAGCTGGAGACGTAATTTCAGGTTCAATTTCTCTCGATTCTATTCCAGCACTTGTATTATTTGATTCTGGCGCTTCCCATAGTTTCGTATCTGTATCTTATGCCCTTAAGCATCGTTTAGAAGTGGAACCGTTAGATAGGACTTGCAAGATCATGACAGGAGGAGGCATTATCCTAGTCCGTGATTATTGCAAGGATTGGATAATATCATTGGGAGGTCGAGAGTTAAGCGTGAGTTTACTCGTTATGCCACTTCTGGGATACGATATTGTACTCGGAATGGACTGGTTGAGTAGGCACCATGCTAATATAGATTGTCACGGAGGCAGAGTAATATTTTGACCACCAGGAGAGCCAGAGTTTGAGGTCACCAGAGGAGCAGCAAAGCAGAGTAGAGGCACTTTTTATGGAGCCAGGAAGGAAGAAGAGGAGTTGCCATATTCTCTGATAGCGGAGTTCCTGGATGTATTTCCAGAGGAGTTGTCAGGCTTGCCGCCAGACAGAGATGTTGAATTCTCTATAGATGATCTTTTTGATCAATTGAGCGGAGCAAAGGTATTTTCAAAGATAGACTTGAGGTCAGGCTATCACCAGGTGAAGGTGAAGAGAGAAGACATACCAAAGATGGCTTTTTGGACCAGATATGGCCAGTTTGAATTCACGGTAATACCGTTTGGTTTAACCAATGCACCAGCAGTATTCATGAACTTGATGAACAAGGTATTCCACCAGTACCTTGACAAGTTCGTAGTGGTGTTCATCGACGACATCCTTGTGTATTCGAAGACCCCAGAGGAGCATGAAGAGAACCTGAGGATGGTCTTGGAGACCCTCAGGAAGGAAGAGTTGTACGTGAAGCTTTCAAAGTGCGAGTTCTTCCTTGACAAGGTTGAATTTCTTTGACACATGGTAACGGGTGATGGAATTTCAGTTAACCCAATGAAGATCGAGGCAGTGGAGTCATGGGCTACCCCCAGTTCGTTAGTTGAGATCAGGAGCTTTCTCAGACTAGCAGGATACTACAGAAGGTTTGTACAAGACTTCTCCAAGATTACAGAACCAATGACTAGGCTGACCAAGAAAGATGTAGATTTTGTCTGGACAGAGGAATGTCAGGCCGCGTTTGATGAGCTGAAGAAGTGATTGACGACAGCCCCAATTTTGATGTCGCCATCTGGGACAGGTGGTTTCACTATGTATAATGATTCTTCAGGAAAAGGTTTGGGATGCGTTCTTCAGCAGCACGGAAAAGTAATTGCCTATGCTTCAAGACAATTATGCCCTCATGAAAAGAACTACCCCACTCACGATTTGGAGTTAGCAGTAGTGATCTTCACTCTAAAGCTGTAGAAATACTATCTGTACGGAGAGCGTGTAAAAATCTTCACGGACCACAAGAGCTTGAAGTACGTGTTAACATAGAAGGAACTGAATATGAGGCAGAGGAGGTAGTTAGAGTTGATAAAGGACTTTGACATCTCATTACAGTACCACCCAGGAAAGGCAACGTAGTCGCCGATGCCTTGAGCAGGTATTCGATGGCTATGTACTTGACTACAGATAGACATTTATTGGCCGATCTTGAGAGCTTGGGGATTAAAGTGCTAGTTATAGGTATTAAGATTCAGATGTGGGGATTGCAGATACAATCAGAGTTGATAGATAGAATTAGAGCTGCACAGTATGATGATGAGACTTTGAGGAGTATCAGGGCACATATTCGGAAGGATTGACAGATGACTTCACTATTACGGATGATGGATCTTTAAGGCATGGCACGAGGATGTGTGTGCCAAGTGGAGAGCTGTGCGAAGAGGTTTTGCAAGAGGCATATCGCTCTCAATACTCGATGCATCCCGGTGCCAACAAGATGTATCGAGATCTGAGGGAGCACGTATGGTGGTATGGTATGAAGTGCGAGGTAGCACGCTTTGTATCCCGATGTTTAGTGTGCCAGCAGGTAAAAGCAGATCGACAGAGGCCAATAGGATTACTTCAACCTTTATCCATTACAGAGTAGAAGTGGAAGCACGTGACTATGGACTTTATTTCAGGGCTTCCACGTACTCTTGGAGGAAATGATGCGATTTGGGTCATCGTGGATAGAATGACCAAATCAACCCACTTCTTACCCTTCAAAGTGGGTACATCGACAGAGAAGCTAGCAGAGATATACGTGCGACAGATTGTCAGATTATATGGAGTTCCTGTGAGTATCGTCTCAGATCGGGATAGTCGTTTCACTTTCCATTTTTGGAGGAGTCTGCAGGCTAGCTTTGGCACTCAACTCAAGTTCAGTACCACATATCACCCTCAGACAGACGGGCAGTCTGAAAGGACTATTCAGACTCTTAAAGATATGCTACGTATTTACGTTTTGGATCTCGGAGGTTCTTGGAAGGATCATCTACACCTAGCAGAGTTTGCTTACAACAACAGCTACCAGGCCAGCATTGAGATGTCACCATTCGAGGCTTTATATGGACGAAGGTGTCGTACACCGTTATCTTGGGATAATATTGGAGAAAGAGCCTTGTTAGGACCAGAAATGGTCATGGATGCAGCAGAAAAGGTGAAACTCATCAGAGATAGACTGCGAGTGGCGTAGGACAGACAACGGCATTGGGCCGATAGCCACCGTAGACCCTTAGAGTTTCAGGTATAGGTTTTGTTATTTTGTTTGTGATTGTTTAGTTTTATATTGCGTGTTAAGACTGTTTGTTCTAGGTTGGTGATTTGATGTTCCTACGGATTTCTCCAACATGGGGCATAATTTATTTTGGTAGAGGCGAAAAGCTTAGTCCACGATACATCGGACCTTTCGGTATTCTTGCAAGGGTCGGTGCAGTGGCCTATAGACTGGACTTGCCGCCTGCTCTAGATGGAGTGCATGACGTGTTCCATGTGTCACAGCTGAGACGGTATGTGGCAGATCTTAGTCACGTACTAGATCACTCGGAGATCGAGGTTGGACCAACTCTCAGCTATCCCGAACAACCCGTAGAGATCTTGGATCGTAGAGAGAAGGTATTACGGAACCAGACTATTCCCTTGGTTCGTGTTGCATGGAGACATCACTCTCCAGGCGATTCAACCTTGGAGAGAGAGGACGAAATGCGCGAGCAGTATCCGTATCTCTTCTAGACTTGAGGTAATAATTCCTTATTTGGTTGTTGTTCTTGTGCTAGTTTATTTTAATTTCGAGGACAAAATTCTTTTAAGGAGGGTAGACTTGTCACTACCATATTTCAGAATAGGGGTATTTTTGTCTTTTTATTATTTAGTATAATGTGTTAATATTGCATGATATTTATTTATATTTAATTGCTGTAATTTTTAATTGATTGTTGTACCTTACCGTTGCTTCGTTAATTGGAGCGCTACACTAGTCATTGCCTTCCAATAAATTTTACACCCTTGTCTTAGACGTGCCAGTCTTCTATTTTGATCCTTGTGTAACTCATAACTATACCTTGTGTGCTTCATTTTAGTTGCACAATATTCGTTGCATACTATTATATTTAATTCTATATAAATCCAACTTTACATCTTTGTGCGTTCCAATCGAAATTGGAGACACAAGCTCGAGTCATTTTGTGCAACCCAAATATTGAGAATATTCTACTTTGAGTCTCCTACATTCATGACACTTGTGTCCCACCTAATTTTAGCCCCATATACTTCTAATTAAATTTAGAACACCAATTATATAAAAATTTAATTAAAATAATCCAAAAACCCTACTTGTGCAATTTTTTAATTGTTGGGTGCTTTTATGCTAGTGCATTGAGGTGTCCATACCCCATTGGACACAACACATGAAGAAATCCATTTTCCTTCATGTGAATTTTCTTCACAATTTTTAGAGTGTATAACACTCAACATCAACCCACATTGAACCTTGGCCCTCCATTTTGAAATAATGCAATCATAGCCTTTGAATTTCTACATGAAGAAGCCAAAGCCCCTTTCCAAGGATGTTGACCAGGCCCAACTAGCTAGGTCAACACCCAGCCCTACTTTTCTATATATATATATATATATATATATCATCTTTTCTTATTTTTATCCCTAAACCTAAACTATTCCAACCGACCCCCCATCTCCTGTTCATAGCCGGAGCTGACGCCCCCTTACCTGAGAACATCCCCAACCCGTCTCAACCGTTCACCGCCTCTACTACGACTGAACCACCATCACCTGTCCAGTCCACCGATCGCCTGAGCCGAAGCAGCTGACCTGCCGATCCAAAGTCGACGACCCGCCTGACAACGTCGAACCCTTCCACGCCTGAACTGTCAACACCACTACGCCAAACCCGACTTCCCTCTCCCTGTATATGCCTCCATCGCTCGACCAGAGCCCGACAGCACAGCCGGGCCATCGCAAACCCGATCGACTGAACGACAACAGCCGACCTCCCTCGCTGCACCGTCTGCCATCTCGAACTTCCCTCCTCGACAGCACAGCCCCGTCATCGCTAAGAAACTGATCACCTGAGCCACTTCCCTCGACTCCACCGACGGAACAGCAGCACCTCCCCTCCACGACTGAATCCCTCAACGATTGAACGCTGCCATCGACAACCCGACAGCCCACCTCGACTCGAACACCCCCTCGCTCGCGTGCGCGCAGGTTCGAGTTACTCTCTTCATGTTGTGTATGTCTATGTACGTGAATGACATTAGGCTATAGCGTATTGCTTTATGACAAATTCATTAGATGTCGATTGCAAGAGAACCTGCAAATGACCCAAACTCGTATGCATATGCATACGCGTGTGTGTATAATATTCCAATTGGTATGCACATAATATTGGTTGATAAATATATATATATATATGTGGATAAATATATATATAAATAAATGCTAATACTAGTTAGGATTATGGATATCCCGTATTTATACTGTATGCCCTAGTGTTAATTATGGATATCCCATATTTTACTTTGACCATGTAACCCTGAAAGGTTGTAAGTTGACTGCCTTATGTACACTGACGTACTGGCGAGACCTGTGTTAGTGTTTGACTGCCTGATTGCACATCAATTGAGGATGTGACACCCGTGCATCTAGCCGCACACTTGACCCTGTTGGATGATAAGTGTCACCCCTAGCGTAGTCTCTGAGTTCATGGTATTTATGATTGTGTATGTTAGTGTATCGACTGATGCAGTATTATCATTAAATGATGTCTATTAGACTGCTAGATTATTCAGACAAGACCTCAGAAATAGAACATTGGTATTTCCAGCAGAGTACCACAAGCGAGTATATTCTCTGACAGTTTTTATTATATTGATTATCTCTATGATTCTAGTTGTATAGCGTACATAATTCTGACACTATGTATACACAAGTTGGCATCATCGAGACCGATCATGAGGAGTCATGATTTAGAATCCATCGTGCTAGCTGGGGACGAGAAGATATTAGTAAATTATGTGATCATACCCAACTATACATGCATCATAGCTCACGCACACCTCACGTCGGTACAGCCTGACCATTACATGCCTCATAGCCTGTTACATGTGATTAGCTTGACTATTGCTCGCATCATAGCAATCCGGATGGTTAGCCTGACCTTACATGAATTATAGCTAATCATATGTAACAAGCCTGATCAGTCCCAAGCCGATCACGTGATATGCTGATGTTTTACACACATAGTTAAATATTCCCTACATGTATCTCTAGTTTATTGATCTAGCATTTCACTATGCTCTAGTTATTGTTCTAGCATTTACTTATATTCTAGTTCATTATTCTATCATTCACTTGTATTTCTGTCCATTGCTAGTTGTACCATTGATGATTATATGTTCCAGCATTTCTTATTTCCAGTGTTTCTATTTTTTCTGTATTTCTTATTGTCAGTATTATATCCATCTTGTATTTCTTTACACTGTATTATAGTTTTGTCAATATATGTGGAAATGCTGTTAGTGCTTGTACTTCGATCCAATCCTGACTGGATATTTTTTCCGGAGGATCTTGAGGATTTCTGTCCCATAAACTATGGACCAGGTATAGATGCAGACTACACACCAAAGATATTAGAGGAGTCTATTCCATTAGAGGAGACACTACCTGCAGCTGTTTATACAATATTTATCTTATGCATTGAGACTTATTTTGAGGTTATTTTAGTTATGTTGAGACTTATGTGGAGTTTAATTTGAGACTGGTGGAGACTTATTATGTTGGATATCTAGACTGTGGTTTATCTCTATTTTGAGACATTGTGTTCGACTATGTCATTCTTCTTATCTTTATCGTGCCATTTATATTTTTATAGCTATTGTGATTGAGTATACATTTTGAGATGTGGAGAGATGTTTATTTCATTGTCCTCGTATAGAGTTGATATCATTAACAGGTTGTGAGTTGTGTTAGTATATTATTGTGACCTAGACAGCATTCTACCACCGATGTTGCGGCGTAGGCTGGACGTACCCATGACTCATGCCCAAATTTTGGGTGCGGGTCCTGACAATCAATAAAAATCTGTCCAAAAAAGACTGGAAATCCTTGCTACAGCTCGTCAGGGAATATATTAATGTCTTTTCCTGGAGTTATAAAGATATGTCAGGGCTGGATCCTCAAATTACGGTCCATAAACTCAATATTTTGTCGAACGCCAAAACAGTTAAGTAACAGTAACGACATTTTTGGCCAGACATAATAAACTATATCGAAGATGAAGTCAACAAGCTGATAGCTAGTGGCTTCATCCGCGAGGAATAATATCCCAACTAGGTAGCCAACATAGTGTCTGTCGCCAAAAAGAATGGGATGATTCGAATATGCATCGACTTCCGTGATCTAAACGTGACATATCCTAAGGACGAATTTCCCCTTTCGATTACCAACATAATGATCGACAATACATGTGGCTTCGAGCGCATGTCCTTCATGGACGACTTCTCAGGCTACAACCAAATCAAGATATTTTTCAACGACCAGAAGCATACGTCATTTCGGAACCCAATAGGCATATACTGCTACAGGGTCATACTTTTTGGTCTAAAGAACACAGGTGCTATATACCAACGAGCTATGAGCACCATTTTTCGTGAACATCTGCGCAAGATGGTAGAATGCTACATCAACTATATTGCCTTCAAGAGTCACTCTAAAGATGATCACTTCCAAGACTTGAGGACTGTGTTTGACTTAATGCGTGCACACCGCCTCAAGATGAACCCTACCAAGTCCTTCCGGGAGTCTCCAGCAAAAAATTCCTAGGTTTCGTCATCACTTCCAGGGGTATTCACAAAGGCCTCGACAAAACCAAGGCTATCCTAGAAATAATCCAGCCAAAGAACATCTGGGAACTTCGCAGCCTTCAAGGGAGGCTGGCATACATCAGGAGGTTCATATCAAACCTCTCTGGACGTTGACGTTCGTTCACCTAGCTCATGAAGAAAGGTGTCTCGTTTGTCTGGGATGAAAAAGGATAACACGAATTTGACGACATCAAGGAATACCTATCAAACCTACATGTGCTGGTGGCCCCAGTCATGGGAAAGCCCTTCATGCTCTATGTACACGCGATAGAGCACTCTCTCGGTGCCTTGTTAGCCAAGAATAGTAATGCAGGCTATGAGCATGCCATATACTACCTTAGCCGGATGATGGTCGACGTGGAGCATAGGTATACCGCCGTTGAAAAGAAATGCCTTGCTCTAGTTTTCGCTATTCAAAAAACTCAACATTACGTGGCTGGATATACCATTCATGTAATCTCGTGAGTCAACCCCCTTAGGGTACACATGACCAAACCAGGGGCACTCAGTTCTCGTTTGGCTACTTGGGCGATACTATTATATCCATATGATATGGTGTTTGTCCTACATAAGGACGTCAAGGGTTAAGCACTGGCCGATATTCTGGAAGCCCACTCGGGGTCAAAAATCTCGAAGCTCTATGAGAAGATTCCAGACGAGGCGGCAGACTCTAATGTCACTTCACACGAAGTTGTGTGGCAAATGTTTTTTGATGGGACTTTGAGAGCAGGGCCCAGAGGCGGCATCATCGCTGGGGTCGGGATAGTGTTGATCTCCCCATACGTCCTCGTCATCAATCGTGCCTACTCTCTCATGGAGTCATGCTCCAACAATGTGGCAGAGTACAGCGACTTAATCATCGGGCTCCAACTTGCTAAAAAAGTTGGAGTAGAATACTTGGAAGCTTACGGTTGTTTGATGATAAACAGAGAAATGAAACTAGGTTTATACGAAACCCTTTCTTTGTTTACAAACAAGAAAAAAAAGAGTACAATTAATCCTATATAAGGATGTTAAGTACAATAAAAACAATTCAGGGGAAATATTGCTATAGGAGTCTGATATGCGATCGATCACTTTGTCCCTTCGACCACACGATGATGAAGAAGTGCTGTAGAAGAAGAAGAAGCTTCAAAGATTGCAGGAGGGATTGAACTCTCGTTGCCCAAGTTGTCAATCAACACTCTTTGTAAATGCTCTCTCTCCGGTATTCTCTCTTTCGACCTTTTTCCGACCTTTTTTTTGACCCCCATCTCCTGTGACTTGAGGTCTCTATTTATAAAGCTCGGTCACGGTAACTGACCAGTCGGCGTAGAAGCCAATTAGTGGAGAGAGTTGCACCTTTTATGTGGTGATTATAATAACTGCTACCCATGTCTGAATGATCTCCTGAATCCGCGTGTGACGCATGTCCCATTATGAGGTAACACGTATAACTGCTTCTTGAAGATCACGGCATGCAAGACACGTAGGTAATTGCCCCTCGCGTAGAGATGTTTGACATAAAAGCCAAATAACTGTCTCGTTGGCATAAAAAGCCAAGTAGCTGTCCTGTTGGCGTAAAAGCCAAGTAGCTATCTTGTTGGCATAAAAGCCAAGTTCTGCATAAAGCTTGATGCTGCATAGGTAGGTAACCAGCGTAAACTAGCCAATTATCCCCCCTGACTGATGTTTTGAGCATATTCTGGGCCAAATAGCCTTATCACGTACCTTTGCAAATATAGCCAGAGTTGGCGTATTTCGAGGAGATAGCATATGGCGTGCTCCTATAGTTGAAAATAGCCTGGTTGGCGTATTTCGAGGAGATAGCATACGGCGTACTCCTATAATTAAAAATAGCCTGGTTGGCGTAATATGCAAGGATAGTGATGTGAGCATATTAGCTCTAATTTTAGCTCTCCCAGTCATTAGAAGTATAACCAAATCTCGTGCATTAAATGCAGATATCTACCCCCATCTCGCGCATTAACTGCAGAGATATGCCTCAAATTCTGTACGAAGAACAGCTTTTGACGTGGCATCTGATTTTGTCTTATCTTGAGCGTAAAGGCTCATTTCTGCTTGTGTAAAATAGGCAGCATATTCTTTGAGTGCGTAAAAAATGATTTGTATCAAGGATATGCCACTAAACAATAACCTTTCTGCATAAATCTTGATACTGCATAGGTAGGTAACCAGCGAAAACCAGCCAATTATCCTCTCTGACTGATGTTTTGAGCGTATTCTGGGCCAAATAGCCTTATCACATACCTTTGCAAATATAGCCAAAGTTGGCGTATTTTGAGGAGATAGCATACGACGTGCTCCTATAGTTGAAAATAGTCTGGTTGGCGTATTTCGAGGAGATAGCATACGGCATACTCCTATAATTAAAAATAGCCTGGTTGGCATAATATGCAGGGATAGTGATGTGAGCATATTAGCCCTAATTTTAGCTCTCCCAGTCATTAAAAGTAGAACCAAATCTCGTGCATTAAATGCAGAGATCTGCCTCCATTTCGTACATTAACTGCAGAGATATGCCTCAAATTTTGTACGAAGAACAGCTTTTGACATGGCATCTGATTTCGTCTCATCTTGAGCGTAAAGGCTCATTTCTGCCTGTGTAAAATAGGCAGCATATTCTTTGAGTGCGTAAAAAATGACTTGTATCAAGGATATGCCACTAAACGACAACCTGGGCCTCTGTGTAGAATCATTATTACAGTCGTCCTCTCGATCGTCGTGCAGTACTTTTTGTCAGGAGTCAGGTTCACTGTTCTGTCTGACAGGTTCATTCGAGAAATACGAAGAGTTCCTCGTACAACTTCACGCTGCCTTAAAAGCAGACATAGTTTATGCCGGAGCAAGGTGTAGCAACCTTTTACGCCAAAATAGCCTTGAAGTGCTGCTTTACGCGGGCAGCTCTGAAGTCATGTTTTATGCCACACAGCGCTGAAGCTTCTATTTTATGTGTGCTTCATGCACGTTGGGGTTTTACGCGTATAATTCCCAGCATATTTTTAATGCTTCTACAAGACCCCCTTCAAAGTTTTTAAATTCCTCGTAATTTGAAATACTTTGAATGAAGCGTGAAACGGTCAAATTTGACTCGTTCTGCGAGGCTGATTTCTTGGCAGATTTAGGAATTTGTTGGGATTTGATATGTTCTCTTCTTCCTATATAAAGGCGAGTGAGTGAACCTGTCTTTCCATACTTCCTTTACCAAAAGAGATGGTTGCCGAGATCCATTGGGCTGACCTGAGGAAGAAGAAGATCATGTTCTTCCAGCATGTAAGGAGCCATAAAAAGAGGCGTCTTCGAGCAAATATCCTCTGGAATGATGGATCATGGAAGGATATCATAGCTTCCTTTGCTCGGGATAATTAGCAATTTTATATGGCAATTCGTCCAAGAGAGAGGAAGGGTCTCATCGGACCACTCAGCTTGCTAGCTGTATTTTCCCCTATTATGAAGCTGGACCCTGGTGGGCAGCTTGGCCGTGTCTTCCAGTATTGTGTTGGGTCTGAATCCCTAACACAATTCTAGGCATGGCCGCCATGGCGTATAAGGGGGCTTGAATAATTTAAACAAGTCCAGTTCTGTATCCTCCCGCCATTCACCATTTTTTTGTTCATCGGCCGCAGAAGCCGATGAAGTACCGTAGAAGAAGAAAAAGATCTCCACCAATATGGGAACCTGGCACAACAGATTCTCGGCGTGATCTTAAATGAAAATGAGAAATCTTTTGTAGAAAAATAATTTCCATCATATGTAATCATAAAAATGAAAAATCCTTGGTAAACTGGATTTCCATCATATGTAATCATGATCAATAAACTTGTCTTCTTTTACGCATTATTGATTTGCCATATTTGCTGTGAGGAAGTTTGATAATGTGCAGCTTCGACACGTTTGAATAATTTTATGCTGACTCTGATAAATGTTTATTTGGTCACGTCTCAACTTTTACGCGTAACAGAAGATGCGTAAAAAGCGCCTTAGCATTAAGTTGTCTTGAGGATCCAACTGTCATACTATTTTTGGACGAGGAGTCGCATAAAAATTCTGAACTTTCACTTCTCTGATACGAAGAATTTTTGTTCAGACTATCATCTTCAAGAATGTTTTCCCCGAAAGTCCCTCGAAATAGGGCGAGAAATATCCGCCAAACAGGCCATACTTGAACTTAGATGTAAAAGATTCCGACTAGACTTCGAATGAACTTCCAATGGCCCAAGAAGAAGAGTCATCTTCAATGCTGACCTCTGTGTGTTTCATGCATATGGAATGTTTTTTAGCCAAAAAGGAGCATTTTTTGCGTAAACCCTTGTAATTTGCCTTCTCAAAAATGTCATAGACAATAGCATCTGTTAGCTTCTGAGCATAAAATCATAGATTTGTAGATTCTGTGCATAAAATCGTAGATTTATAGCCTCTGAGCGTAAAAGCTTCTAAGCGTAAAATCGTAGATTTGTAGCCTCTGAACGTAAAAGCTTCTGAGCGTAAAATTATTGATTTATAGCCTCTGAGCGTAAAACCATAGATTTATAGCCTCTGAGCGTAAAATTGGATCCACTACGCAGTATGACTGTCCGTCTTACTTTTTTAAAATGATAGGCTGACGTGGTCCCAAATCATAATCGACTATTAAATATCATATTTGGTTAGGGATTCGTAGAGTTATCCGAACTCTATAAATAGCCCAAGGTCTTGAGAGAGAAACTCTTCATCTGTCTTTGCAAAACCCTTGCTTTCCAAAAACTTTTCTTCTTTGTCTCTTTCCTGAGAACTCAGATTCGCTATGGCACCTAAATAGGCTTCCACTGCTAAGGGAAAGAAGGTCATTTTCTCTGCTGAAGCATGAGCAACCCCCATTAGGCTGAGTGAGCCCCGTTCTGAACGAAGTGCTCCGCCGTCGAGCTGCGCTCCGGACATTACCGGTAAAGGCTCTTGATAGGAATGAAACCCTTCGCTCACGTTGTACGTATACGCGAAAGGTCATCTTCTGTGCTAAGAGCCTCTTCGAGGAAGATGATGCACAGAGATGTTTTATTATTATGCCCATATTCCTAATGTGTCAGCATAAAAACTCTATATTTTTGCAGTCTAGCATAAAAGCTCAGACTTTCGAAATTTGGCGTATACTACAAACTTTGAGTTTTACGCTCTGGATGTAAATTTTGGCGTAAAACTCAAATTTTGGCAATCTGGCGTAATAGCTCAGACTGTTAGATTTTGGCGTATACTGCCAACCTTAAGTTTTACGCAATAGAAATAGATTCCAGCGTAAGACTCAAGTTTTTGCAGTCTGGCGTAGAAGCTCAGACTGTTAATCTTTGGCGTAAACTGCAAGAGTGTAGCGTCTAGCGTAAAACTGACGTGTTTTTTTGCATTTTACAGTGGACTTGCAGATCCCTCCTTTGGCTGAAGTGATGGGCTCTGCTGCCGGGATACTGAACTCAAACTATCTAGAGGACTTGTCCCATGTGACATTTCCCATCTCTGGAAACGAATATCCTTAAGAAAGGAGAACTCTAATCTCAGCCCAAGGAGAGCGAATGTTGCTGAGTATGATCAGTGGGGAGCCCCTGACATACATAGATGGGACTGAATATAAGAAACTAGGTTTCTTAATCGGGGATGTTATCGACAAACAATCCCAGACTAAGCCCAAGAAGGAGGATTGGGTGTTTACTGCTGAGGGCACAGTCATGTATCTTCCCAGGATGCCCAGAGATTACCCTATCTCGGCATTCTTCCATGTCACACATCCTCACACATCCTAGGAAGATGATATGGACCCTGACTCCCGATCTTCATGGCCGGCCGGGGAAGATTTTATACAACAAAGGATTGAACCAAGGAGCCTTTATGAGCAGACCTTCAGGCCATGTTATGCCTTTCAGAGGATTACAGCCGGGCAGTGCCCCGAGTGAAGACACTTCACTGATCGAACCGGTTCAAATTTCGACTTTCTGTAATGAATTTATGGGGCAGGGAGGAGTGTACCCTAAGTTCAACCCTCGGACCAGTGGATGGCTTAGCCCCGGGAATCTTCGATGGGCCAGTTTAACTGCCTGGGCCCTGAAGCACTTCCAAACGGAGCTGGAAAGTATTGGTTTGTTTGCGGCTGTGAGCGCTACTAGTGTTGGGCTGCCTGTCAACCCCAACTTGTTCTTATCTTTGATGGAGCGATATAACTCACTCACTGGGACTTTTGCCACTCCACTAGGTGAGTTGGGCTTAGCCCTTTATGAGATGGCAGAGATTTCAAAGCTGCCAATGGGAGATACTCCTTATGAAGAGTACGTTCCCACAAACAGGGAGCTGAGGGATACAAACCCTCGGGCAGTGGCGGTGTACCAGGAGCTGATGAGCCACTATCTTGCCTGCACCACCTTCTACAAAGAGCCCTCTGATTTGGCTCATATCAACAAATGGGCATCCTACCTCTTCTTCCATCAGGCCAGAAATGCTAAACCGGACAAGATTGTAGATAGCCGAGATAAGCCCTTGAATCTTCTGAGTATGCTTAATGCCAATACGGTCGATGATCTCATTAAAGATGCGGGGGCTTCATATTATATTTTGGATGAGGAGATAGGGGGTTATCCTACAGGCACTAAAGCCTTCAGTTATATGAGGCATTATCGCAAGCCTCTATCGAGGGAAGCTCAACTGGCTGGCTTTCTCTCTGTCTGGCTACGTCAATGGGTAGTGCCTGGCATCGCGTCTGCGGATCGCATTTATCGCAACACTTTATGGCTAGCAGTGCGTTTGGTATTTGGAGCAAGGTTGGGCCTGCTCCCTGCCATGGTGTGCAGAATACAAGCTGGCCTGAGGGCCATTACTGATGGGCTGCTTACAGATGATACCCAACGTGAAGGATTTCCCAAAGTAGAATTGCCATTCTTATATCTGATGGGATGGTTAATCCTTCACAACACCAGAGTGATGTCTCCCGGCTCTGCCAACGGTTCGGGAAATAACTTCTTATTGAATTACATGAATTCCCTTTGGAATGTGGCGAACGTCATAGATTGTCGACGAGCGTTAAATTTTGCCCATGGTTGGAAGCTCTTTTGTATCGTCCCCCTGTACATATCAATTAACAGGGGACGAAACTTAAGGATGCAGGTCAACGGAGGACTATTCTTTCTCCTGAAGCCTTTTACTAGTTGGTCTGCATTAGACCTTCCCACTTGCTGTACAGAAGTGATGACCACTGCTACTTGGAGCCTTATCTGCCTAGCCGGTTCGCTAGGCAATTTGGGTACGACCAGTTGCATATGGGGAATCCCATCACCAGCTTCAAGTCCAAAGGTGGACTTATTGATGTAGCCAGAGGATGGCGGTATTTTATCGCGGGTTGTACTGGTACAATTTTTGCTGTGCCTGCGACTTCTCTCTCTATGGAGTTGCGCATTCTTCATTCGTACGCGCAGTTTTATGCGTCCATCAACACCTTCCATCATGATTTTAATGTGTATGGAAGTTTCAGGATGCCCACCCATAGGTCCACTAGAAGGGAGGTGATACCGTCTGTTTCATCAGATGAAGGTGAAGACCCTGCTGGTGCAGACGAGTTCTTGTTAATAATACTGAGAGGCATGATAGCTCCGCCAGCAGAGCCTCTCGTTATCTCCAATAAACGGAAGGCTTCCACTCTGAAAGAGCCTTCCCCCGCAAGAAGAAGACGGTCAAAGGTCCTAAAAAGACTTCCACCAAAGGGCTTCTAGGAGTGAGCCTGTCATTTCCCCAGTTGGGGATGATTCTTTGATCAGAGGTCCTTCGCCTTTTAGAGAGGGAACCTCCACAGTTCTGGCTGACAGTGCTGGAGATTCTTTGCTCGCGATCGCTGCCGCTACTACCGCTACTGGTAGTGCTTCGAGGTCGCCTTCGAGACCGAGCATATTCAGAATCAATATACCTTTATCCAGACCAATAATGGGAGTAATCACTCCTTCGTCTGTAAGTATTTCCAGTGAGATTCCACCCGATGAACCTCGAGTGGATCTGGGTGATGACTGGGATGACTTCCCTCAAACGTCAGTTGGTGCACTATCTTCTCCAGGTATGACAGCTTGTTTAGCATCATTAAGAAATAATTTAGCTATACAGGCTGCAGACGCAATATACATACCATCGGCCATGGGTAAATATTGCCTTCACGTTTTCTTCGGGAAAATTAACATCAAATTGATATTAACTTTCTCTTGCCTTCTTTTCAGACGAAGGCATCTTTGGGGAGGGCGGAGTTGACACAACTTCTGACTTTGTTGTGGATCCATTTGATGAAACGGCGGTGCTTGATGTCGAAAAAGCATGCTTTGAAGCTGCCGATCTTTTATCCGCAACATTCTCGGGTATCATCCCGCTAGTAGCAGTCCAAATAACATCAGAGGAGGATGAGCCCACCATCTCAACTTTGCCTCCTTCGTTGAGTATGCCAGCAATTTTAACTATTGCCGGTGTCCCTTTTTTTATTGCGCCATCTGTAGAGGCAACGACTGTGGCGACATCCTCCGCAGTCATTCCTGGAGGAAGATTTATCGGTATTGCAGCCACTCCCAGCGTACATCCGATCTTTGCCACGCTAGTTAAACAATACACTAGCATATTCTACCTCACGTTGAAAGAGTTGATATCGATGGTACTGGAGAAGAATCTAAGCTTTGATGCTCTGAAGACGTCCTCCATGTTCACCATAGCACCAATTAGAAATTTTAACGATGATGAAAGATCTAATGCGCTAGAGAAAATAGTTAATGGTTTAGAACAAGCCATTAACAAAAATTTGCAACTATCCCGAGGTAGCGTCGACGATATGGTTCGGGCTGAGTACGTGTCACGACCCGCACCCGGTTTAGGGGCACGAGAGCGTGGGTACGTCCAGCCTACGCCGCAGCATCGGCGGTAGAACGCTGTCTAGGTCAAGTACTATCTAAACAATCTCACGCTAGTATCCAACTCCATAAGGAGACGTGGATATCATAAAATAAATCTAGAAATACTCAATCACAACTACAGCACGATAGGAAAATGAAGAAATAAAAGAATACAACACAAGTCTAATGACACAATAATCATACCTGAAATCAGTAACAACCAATCCCCAAGTGTCAGAAACAAGTCCACTAAGGTCACAGTCTGGAAAAATATTTTCCAGTCAGGAAGGAGCAAAGTACATCTCTAAATAGCAGTTCTATATAAATGACATAAGCTATGTAGCAGTTCTAGATGGAAATATACCAGATGCATGTATAGGTACGAGAAATGTACAATGAAAGGAATACTGGAAATACTGTAAGTAAATGCAGAAAAAGAAACAATATGTCAATGAGCAAGAAACCTATGACTAAGTGTGTGAGTACTAGCTTTAATATGTGATCGGCTTGGGAACTTGATCAGGCTGGTTACATGTGATTAGCTATGATTCATGGAAGGTCAGGCTAACCGTTGGTTAGCTATGATGCATGGAGAGGTCAGGCTAATCACACGTAACAGCTATGAGGCATGGAGATGGTCAGGCCGCACCCGACGTGAGATGTGGGGTGAGCTATGATGCATGGATAGTTGGGTATGATCACATATCTACACTAAAATACTCCCCACCCCCGACTGGTATAGTAGATCCAATCATGGTACGCTATGGCACGGGATTCCCTAGGAAGGTAGCAAATCTCCCCGAGAATCAGTGTCTGTACATGCACAAGATAATAAGGAAAACAAGTCTTGTACAAGCTACACCATGAATAAGGAATAACATCTCATGACGAGATCCGTGTATACCAATCCGTGTAACCAATGTGTCAAGAACATGGATATTTACACTAGATACAGTGAACATAGGAGATATCATAAATTAGAAACTAATCAGAGAATGTACTCGCCTTTGGTCCTTAGCTGGTGAATACCGAGGTCCTGTTCCAGAGTGTCGCCTGGAGGAACCCACAGTCCTAATGACATATCAAAATAATACTTGTATCAGATGCTACTCTAACACACAAATCCATGAAGTCAGAGGCTCTGCCAGATATGGCACTGGTCAATCTAGGGTCATCTGGTAGGGATATAAATATACATATATCTATTTACATATACCAAATTAACAATTACCAACATATACTGAAAATACAGATATACATATATACCAATTTTTTTATATTGAAATATATTAAGTATATACAAAATATATACATATACATATACTTATACACTAATAATACACAACTAATACACACACCTATATGTATATACGTATGCATATATAACCAATGAAGGAGGGAGAGGGAGAGCCTCACAGTATCATTAAAAGTGGCAGAAAATAGAAGCACCTGGCAGCTCCCACTGTTTCTTCTAATCTCCTTCATGATCCTCTCAGAGTCATCCTTAAAGCCATCCTCAGCTAGCAACACCTAGCCCATCTATCATAGTTGTGTGTGAGTCAGTACCGACTACACTGTCAGGTAAAGCATCCCCCCCCCCATTGTTGAAAACAACACGGCCAAGGTATTCTAAGTTCACCTGGTGAACAATTCCAGATCCTGAGCATGTTATGGAATGCATTGGACCCCCATTGTAAAATCCAAATCTTTCCTTGTTGCGCTGAAACTCAAGTTCCATGTTTGCCTGAACTGCATCCTCTGACCTTGTCACAATACTTGCACTGAGTGATCAATGACAAGATCCACAGGAACTAAAGGATTGATTTTATTCGAGTCGCCACCAAGTTTGTTCATCGTGTCCCGCATGTACGCAAGATCAACCACAGCCGGAACATCAGTGAAATCCTGAAGGAGGACACGAGCCTGCTTGAATGGGATCTCGACCTGCTTGGGAGCAGTGTTCTCCCAGTCCAAGATCTTCTCCACGTCCTTGGATGTCACCTGGAACTCGTCGCAGTTCCGGATAGCCGACTCCAGGAGGATCCTTATCGAGTAAGGAAGCCGATCGATCCGGGGGTAGTAGCAGCCGAGCAGCAGGCCGGGGTCGAAGCACAGGGAAGGGAGGATGAGCAGCGGGGATGGCGGGTCGCCGGGCCGGAGGTGATGAAGATAGGTGGAGATGGTGGTGGTCGGATGTAGATGATGGAGGTGGTGGTGGTGGTGTTAGAGCAGCAGGGGGAAACAGTGGCCGCCGGAGGAGGGACTGCAGATGGGGACGCCGGCCGGAGTGCAGGCCGGGCCGGGGATGACAGCGAGGATGGGGGAGTTGCCGGAGCGTTCAGGAAATCGGGGTGCAGACCGGAAAACTGCTGTCGAGTGCTGCGCCGGAGATGGGATGATGGCAGGGAGGAGGAGGGAGATGAAGAGTGTGAGGAGTTGGATGATCGGGGACATGCCGGGCGGAGGAGTTGGACAGGCCGGCGGGTGGAGGAGCAGTTGGCGGTTGCCCGGAGCTGACAGGGAGGGCCGCCTGGAACAGGGGATGGTCGGGGCGCCGGACTGACGGCCGCCGGAGATGGTTTGTATGCTGTGATAGGGAGAATGAACAGTAACTCGAGTTTCCCCCCCCCCCCTTTTTAGTTAAATTCAAATTTCAAACATAAGAGAAGAAGAAGAAAAAGGAAGAAGAAGAGAAGAAAAATAAAAATGAAGGGAAGAAGGAGAGCTGCGGGTAGGGCTTGGGGAGGTGTGCTTCCCTAGGAAATTTTGGGAATTAGGGTTTTGTAGACATGATATTTTATAGGGAGAGAGGGTGTTGAATCTAATGGTGAGGATGGACCCAAAGAATGAGTGGTCCAGATTGGACATGGGAAAAATAATTCATGTGGGAAATGAGGGTGAGAGTTTAAATAAAAATATTAGGTTCCCTCATTGTTCAAACAATTGGGTGAGGCCACAAATGCAAATTTTGCAATTTAGCCCCCTTAAATTTGGGAAATTGCACAAACACATAAAATGACGAAAATTTGGCGGGCGATTCGGTGTCCGGTGTTTTGTAGGGTCAGGGGCGCTGTAAGATTGGTGTGGGCTCAAATAACAGGGCACTGGAATTAAGTTGGGATTTTAGAATCAGATAAAATAGTATCCTCAATTTTAATAGAAATAAAATACAAGTTGTGTTCAACAATTAATTTGGAGTACTTGGGGTCAAAATCAGATCAAGTCATCAATACCAATATTGAAGAAGACTCAGAACAGAATATTACCCTAATTTGGGCCGCACAAAAAATAGGTCAAGGTGGCCTCCAATTTTCGATTGGAACGCACAACGATACAAAAAATAGGAATTTAAAAATAACGTCCGCGACGATTTTTGTGCGGCCAGGAACAATGTACAGGGAGCAAAATTATGAGTTGTAAAAATAGCAGAAAGGAAGGCGGGCATGTCTAGAGCAAGATTGTGAAATTTGTTGGAAGACAAAAGTCTGGATAGTGCTCCAAATATCGAAGCAAAGACAATGCGCAAAATATTAAATAAAATACAGTAATTAATTATAAACTCCAAGAATTAAATTCTAGATAAAATAATTAACCTCAAAATTCCATAAATTCTGACAGGTGCTCATCTACTGGCTACTAGGTCTAGTCTGCTATCACAAACACAATGAACACTGTCTATAATATAATATATTAAAGTACACATCACACAGTTATTTAATTTAAATATATATTATTCATGCAATTAATTTAATTGTAAATGACATAATATTAAATATTGTAAAAATTCGAAAATACCCCTGTTTTTGGAATGTGGTAGTGACAAGTCTACCCACCTTAAAAGAATTTCGTCCTCGAAATTTAAAATCCTCATATTAGGGTTTAATCATACACATTATTATTTCCCTCAAATTTTATTCATCAACCATGAATCAATTAATAATCCACAAGGTCCTTTCGCAATTTCAAAATTCTAGAATTGTTGTATAACCTGAAAAATCTTCAAGTAAAATCAAAGTCCATCAAAAATTTCTTGAAAGTTTTTTTTTTTTTTTTTTAGCTACTAATTCGATACTCAGAATTTAATATCCACTCCTCAAAATTCAACAATATGATATTTAAGGATTCTCCAATTGTTACATTCAAATATAAAGTTCTAAAATTCATAACCTGTAATTAAATAAATACATTGATAAATCTCCCAAAATTTCCAAATTAATAACCAACTTAAACATGTCATAATCTTTCCTGGAATTAATTAAACCACCAATTATGCCATGTTAATTTCTTAACCATTTGTTTAAATCAATAATTATCCTCAAATTTTTAAATCCCCGATTGTTTTATTTATGTATTTACTACCATCAAAAAATTTTAAATTCCTCAAATCATATAATCATGAACTACTCCATATTGTTACTTCACAATAAATTCTCTCAAAATTTTATAAATAGCATATCCCTAAAAATCTTCAAAAATAAATCAAATCACATTCTTATCACAATATTCTCCAAAATTTTAAGTTTATAACGAAATACAAGAATTTAATATTCAATCCTCTAATTGAACTCTAATCAATGCATATTTCAAAAATTGAATCTTGTCCCAAATTTGAATTTAACACTAATCCATTTGTGTTCTTTATCCCTCGATTTTTTTTTTTTTTATTTTTTTTTTTTCCATAATATGCAACGATGTAATTCTTATGGAACCTCCAATACAATATTCAAAATATAAGTTCACAACTTGCAGCCCAACAATTATATCGATGGCCTTCTTAAATTCCTCAAATTCACTGACAAATTCAATCATTTCATAATTTTCTAAAAATCAATGATTTAACAAAAACTTCAATTACGTCATATTAAATTCCCAACTCTTTATTTAATTTAATATTTTTCCTCAAAATTTTAGGCACCTGGTCTCTCTTTGTCAAGTCATAACCTCTTCGTTAATCTTTTACTACAGTTAAATCCTCACAATCAAAGTCTAAGAGAATTCTACCTACACCCATACAACATGCGACCTAAAGGAAATTATGTATGATCATAGTGTCTTTTGCCAAGGTATTACAGTCTTTGTAACAGGGGTACTACTAACTACATTCTAACAAGTAAATCATGAATACAAATCACGGTACTAGGGAATCAATCAATCAGAAGACGAAACAACATGAGAAAAGAAGGAACCTGCTAACATATTTCTTGCGGTATCTCCTATCTCTAACATACACTTAGCTCTGGCATATCACTAACTAATTCCTATCCCTGTACACTGGTACCCATATCAACTAGTCATTAGTCCACAAGACATCCATGATTACATCCTCATTGCATGCACCTGCCTATTGATACCTAAATCTGATACCAAGAATCTTTAATATATCCATGGTTTAATAATGCATCTAAGGTTTGATACCTCTATCTCTTTAGTACCCTACTCTCTGTCAGTTCTCGTTCCTACTACAATTTTCCATACTATTTATTCTCATTACTCCAGTGCACACCAAGTGTAACACCATACTAAGTACTGCTCTTTCCAATACAGCTTTAGATGGACACCCAAGTCAGCCTGCGGTGTCATCTCAATCCTGCTCAAGTTATCAGATCCTTACACATGTATATCACCTACTCATATATTAATATTCATATCTCTCATCTACCATAAAATTAATCCTCAAAATAATCGTCAAGGTTTAATTTCTCGATCAACTTAAAAATGAATTGTATATACCTCCTCAAAATTTGATACTCAACGTCGACACAAAATTTAATCACTTCTGAAATCTTTGTAGCCTTAACCATGTTTATTGAATCAATTTAAATCCTCAATATTTTAACAACATAAAATCTCAATTCCTTAAAAATTCTGAAAATTTAAAATTCATTTCCACTCTTTAATTTATAAACCCACAAATATACATATAAGTGCTCACGGTCTCTGATACTCGAGGTGCACTCAATACCTCTATCGCCTACAACTGCCAACTGGGTACTAAAATTGTACTGCCTGAATCACTTGTACTATTACCTCCGATGATCAAAGTTATCATCACCTATATTTTCCTTTATGATTTCAATTTATGTCAACTGGTATATCATTTAATTATCATTACACAGAGTGCTTACTGTTATTAACGTTATTCTCGACTAATCCTCGATATAGAATCATTAGCACTCTTGGTATTATATCACTAGTTTCATCAATGCATCATCTCGTCAAGCTCATTAGAACTCATGATTAGTTGTACCTTTTATAACACTTATATTTCTTATTCTCATGGGCAAGTATATGGCTCCTCATCTCGATGTTTGTATAGGTATTTCCTTTTAACCTTTTTCAGCCTGTTAAACTGATCTGTGATACGCTTCACCATCTTCATTACCCATTCTGATATTTCTCTACTCATGACACCTCATTATAACTCCTCATGCATATAAATTTCTTTACCTTTAACACGCCCGATATCAATCATCAGATTGAACGTTATGCTCCATAAATCCTTAACACAATTCCTGGATACTTATTTGTTCACGTAGATCATCCAATTGCCTAATCATGGTTATCCAGGACGGGTATGTTGGCTCTGATACTAACTCTGAGAACTATCACTGATACTCTATACTCTCCTTCTACTCACAGTCTCTAATGACCTTATCCTAGAACCGTTGTTACCAGGTATTATGCTATGGTTAACTCTAGATTAAAGTCTACTGCTCAAATGTCAAACAAGGAAACACTTACAACTCACAAGCAACACTCAGTCAATACCAATACAAGACAAAACCAAAATTGCAAGTCACTAATTATCATACTAACAAGGAATCCTCAAAGAAAATAAGCTCAAAAAGGGACTGGATCAAGGACGGAAGGTATCTTTACTGCTAGTAAAGAAAAGAAGCGATGGAACAAAGTCCTGGAATAACAGAAATAGATAAGTCTTGAGATGATATTTTAAGAACCAATTTAAGATACAACCTGATAATCATACACGTCTATCCGAAATCATGACACTCAGAATCCTCGCCACGCCAGTAAGCATAGATGCGATAAACAACAGGTTCCGTAACTAAGGTATACAACCCTATAATCATGTCATCTAGAATACTCGCCACGCCAACCGGTATGGCTGCGAGAAACGCTAAATCTCATAACTAAAGTATGTATATCCAAGTTAGGTTCCTACGTTCTCGTCACGACAGCTAATATGGCTGCGATAAATTCTAGGTTCCATAACCAAAGTAGACGTTTTACCTTCCTCAATGTCCTCATCAATATATGTCATCAGATGATACCATAAATTCTAGTCCGTAAAAATTTATCTCAATTTGAAATCAACTCAACAACGATACCAAGAATTTAAGTTAACAACTGGTCAACAAGAATCAAACTCAACAATGATGCCAAGAATTTAATTTAATAACTGCTCAACCAGAATCAAGTTCAGTAACAACAAGCGAGAGCGGACGGAAACAAGGAAAAAGATTTAAATTGGAAATTATAACAAGATTCTCAAGGGGTCGTCCCAGGAATCTCTCAAGAGTTTGTGATTGAGTATTCTCTCTCATCCTAGTATCCTATGTCCTATATTCTATCGCAGGCACGCAGTAGTATAACAAGGATGCCATACTACTACGACATCGCACAACTCGCGAAGTCTGACCTGCATGGGCCACCACTAAAACGTGTCACGACCCGCACCCGGTTTAGGGGCACGAGAGCGTGGGTACGTCCAGCCTACGCCGCAGCATCGGCGGTAGAACGCTGTCTAGGTCAAGTACTATCTAAACAATCTCACGCTAGTATCCAACTCCATAAGGAGACGTGGATATCATAAAATAAATCTAGAAATACTCAATCACAACTACAGCACGATAGGAAAATGAAGAAATAAAAGAATACAACACAAGTCTAATGACACAATAATCATACCTGAAATCAGTAACAACCAATCCCCAAGTGTCAGAAACAAGTCCACTAAGGTCACAGTCTGGAAAAATATTTTCCAGTCAGGAAGGAGCAAAGTACATCTCTAAATAGCAGTTCTATATAAATGACATAAGCTATGTAGCAGTTCTAGATGGAAATATACCAGATGCATGTATAGGTACGAGAAATGTACAATGAAAGGAATACTGGAAATACTGTAAGTAAATGCAGAAAAAGAAACAATATGTCAATGAGCAAGAAACCTATGACTAAGTGTGTGAGTACTAGCTTTAATATGTGATCGGCTTGGGAACTTGATCAGGCTGGTTACATGTGATTAGCTATGATTCATGGAAGGTCAGGCTAACCGTTGGTTAGCTATGATGCATGGAGAGGTCAGGCTAATCACACGTAACAGCTATGAGGCATGGAGATGGTCAGGCCGCACCCGACGTGAGATGTGGGGTGAGCTATGATGCATGGATAGTTGGGTATGATCACATATCTACACTAAAATACTCCCCACCCCCGACTGGTATAGTAGATCCAATCATGGTACGCTATGGCACGGGATTCCCTAGGAAGGTAGCAAATCTCCCCGGGAATCAGTGTCTGTACATGCACAAGATAATAAGGAAAACAAGTCTTGTACAAGCTACACCATGAATAAGGAATAACATCTCATGACGAGATCCGTGTATACCAATCCGTGTAACCAATGTGTCAAGAACATGGATATTTACACTAGATACAGTGAACATAGGAGATATCATAAATTAGAAACTAATCAGAGAATGTACTCGCCTTTGGTCCTTAGCTGGTGAATACCGAGGTCCTGTTCCAGAGTGTCGCCTGGAGGAACCCACAGTCCTAATGACATATCAAAATAATACTTGTATCAGATGCTACTCTAACACACAAATCCATGAAGTCAGAGGCTCTGCCAGATATGGCACTGGTCAATCTAGGGTCATCTGGTAGGGATATAAATATACATATATCTATTTACATATACCAAATTAACAATTACCAACATATACTGAAAATACAGATATACATATATACCAATTTTTTTATATTGAAATATATTAAGTATATACAAAATATATACATATACATATACTTATACACTAATAATACACAACTAATACACACACCTATATGTATATACGTATGCATATATAACCAATGAAGGAGGGAGAGGGAGAGCCTCACAGTATCATTAAAAGTGGCAGAAAATAGAAGCACCTGGCAGCTCCCACTGTTTCTTCTAATCTCCTTCATGATCCTCTCAGAGTCATCCTTAAAGCCATCCTCAGCTAGCAACACCTAGCCCATCTATCATAGTTGTGTGTGAGTCAGTACCGACTACACTGTCAGGTAAAGCATCCCCCCCCCATTGTTGAAAACAACACGGCCAAGGTATTCTAAGTTCACCTGGTGAACAATTCCAGATCCTGAGCATGTTATGGAATGCATTGGACCCCCATTGTAAAATCCAAATCTTTCCTTGTTGCGCTGAAACTCAAGTTCCATGTTTGCCTGAACTGCATCCTCTGACCTTGTCACAATACTTGCACTGAGTGATCAATGACAAGATCCACAGGAACTAAAGGATTGATTTTATTCGAGTCGCCACCAAGTTTGTTCATCGTGTCCCGCATGTACGCAAGATCAACCACAGCCGGAACATCAGTGAAATCCTGAAGGAGGACACGAGCCTGCTTGAATGGGATCTCGACCTGCTTGGGAGCAGTGTTCTCCCAGTCCAAGATCTTCTCCACGTCCTTGGATGTCACCTGGAACTCGTCGCAGTTCCGGATAGCCGACTCCAGGAGGATCCTTATCGAGTAAGGAAGCCGATCGATCCGGGGGTAGTAGCAGCCGAGCAGCAGGCCGGGGTCGAAGCACAGGGAAGGGAGGATGAGCAGCGGGGATGGCGGGTCGCCGGGCCGGAGGTGATGAAGATAGGTGGAGATGGTGGTGGTCGGATGTAGATGATGGAGGTGGTGGTGGTGGTGTTAGAGCAGCAGGGGGAAACAGTGGCCGCCGGAGGAGGGACTGCAGATGGGGACGCCGGCCGGAGTGCAGGCCGGGCCGGGGATGACAGCGAGGATGGGGGAGTTGCCGGAGCGTTCAGGAAATCGGGGTGCAGACCGGAAAACTGCTGTCGAGTGCTGCGCCGGAGATGGGATGATGGCAGGGAGGAGGAGGGAGATGAAGAGTGGGAGGAGTTGGATGATCGGGGACATGCCGGGCGGAGGAGTTGGACAGGCCGGCGGGTGGAGGAGCAGTTGGCGGTTGCCCGGAGCTGACAGGGAGGGCCGCCTGGAACAGGGGATGGTCGGGGCGCCGGACTGACGGCCGCCGGAGATGGTTTGTATGCTGTGATAGGGAGAATGAACAGTAACTCGAGTTTCCCCCCCCCCCCCTTTTTAGTTAAATTCAAATTTCAAACATAAGAGAAGAAGAAGAAAAAGGAAGAAGAAGAGAAGAAAAATAAAAATGAAGGGAAGAAGGAGAGCTGCGGGTAGGGCTTGGGGAGGTGTGCTTCCCTAGGAAATTTTGGGAATTAGGGTTTTGTAGACATGATATTTTATAGGGAGAGAGGGTGTTGAATCTAATGGTGAGGATGGACCCAAAGAATGAGTGGTCCAGATTGGACATGGGAAAAATAATTCATGTGGGAAATGAGGGTGAGAGTTTAAATAAAAATATTAGGTTCCCTCATTGTTCAAACAATTGGGTGAGGCCACAAATGCAAATTTTGCAATTTAGCCCCCTTAAATTTAGGAAATTGCACAAACACATAAAATGACGAAAATTTGGCGGGCGATTCGGTGTCCGGTGTTTTGTAGGGTCAGGGGCGCTGTAAGATTGGTGTGGGCTCAAATAACAGGGCACTGGAATTAAGTTGGGATTTTAGAATCAGATAAAATAGTATCCTCAATTTTAATAGAAATAAAATACAAGTTGTGTTCAACAATTAATTTGGAGTACTTGGGGTCAAAATCAGATCAAGTCATCAATACCAATATTGAAGAAGACTCAGAACAGAATATTACCCTAATTTGGGCCGCACGAAAAATAGGTCAAGGTGGCCTCCAATTTTCGATTGGAACGCACAACGATACAAAAAATAGGAATTTAAAAATAACGTCCGCGACGATTTTTGTGCGGCCAGGAACAATGTACAGGGAGCAAAATTATGAGTTGTAAAAATAGCAGAAAGGAAGGCGGGCATGTCTAGAGCAAGATTGTGAAATTTGTTGGAAGACAAAAGTCTGGATAGTGCTCCAAATATCGAAGCAAAGACAATGCGCAAAATATTAAATAAAATACAGTAATTAATTATAAACTCCAAGAATTAAATTCTAGATAAAATAATTAACCTCAAAATTCCATAAATTCTGACAGGTGCTCATCTACTGGCTACTAGGTCTAGTCTGCTATCACAAACACATTGAACACTGTCTATAATATAATATATTAAAGTACACATCACACAGTTATTTAATTTAAATATATATTATTCATGCAATTAATTTAATTGTAAATGACATAATATTAAATATTGTAAAAATTCGAAAATACCCCTGTTTTTGGAATGTGGTAGTGACAGTACGACTCCTTGATTGAGGAACTTGCTGAGCAAATGGAATCTCTAAACAAGTCCATCCAGGAACGGCAGCAAGAGATGGATGAAGAGCAGGCTGTCTTGGTGGAGGTTATTCCTCAGCTAGCGAAGTGCCAGGCCGAATGTGAGGAAAATGAAGCGAGGGTCCGAGAATTGGAAGTTGAACTCGCTCAGGCAAGGGAACGGGCTCTCAAGATGTCGGTAGTTCAAGGTGTGCTGAAGGGCCAAATGGATACAGCTCAACAGAACTTGGCACATGCGGGTGTCATCCGCGCCAGTTTTGTTGATGCTCGGTCCGAACTATCTCGCTTGAGCGATGACGAGGCACGACTGGAACGGGCTCGCACTAACATTTTGAACTCCAGGAATAAGAGAATGGCTGCCTTGGCGCCACAGATTCGTGATTTAACGGCTCCTCCACAATGATGTACCTTTTTGTTTCTTCTGTAATTTGCTATTTCCCAGAGATAATAAAGATACTTCTTCTGACTTTGTGGACCTATCACTTTTGAATATAAATGATAGGCTAGGATGAAAATGATATCAGAGGTAATATGGACGTGATATACTTTCGGTAAGTTTCAGTTGGATATATCTCTTCAGAGGTTATGTAGACATGATAGAATATGCTCCAACTAAATTTGTATACAAAATACTATCAGAGGTAATATGGACATAATAGATTTTAACGTTCCAAATTAGTTAAACATATCTATTCAGAGGTCATAATTACATGATAGAATATGATTCATCCAGTCTTTGTATGTAATGTCATTAGAATGAAATCTTCACCATACCCCTTTAAGCAAAGGAGATCAAGCATAGTACTTCTTCAGGAATTTGCCGTTGATAGGAGCCATTATTAAATCTCTATTGGGCTTGGCTAATCTGTAAGCGCCATTTGAAAATGTAGTTTCAATCACATAAGGGCCCTCCCATTTAGGCTGGAACTTGCCCTTACTTTGTGTGTAATGATCATTGGCCTCTTCACATCTAGAACTAGCTCACCAACTTTGAACACTCTTTCCTTCACTTTTTGATTAAAAGCTCTGGAGATGCATGCCTGGTAGAACTCTATGCGCTGTTGAGCTTGAAGGCGTTTCTCGTCTAATCTTTCTAGCTCTTGAAGTCTTAAAATATTATTGTTTTCCTGAGTCAACTCATTAGCTACTGCTACTTTGAGTGATGGAATTTGAACTTCAATGGGGAGAACTGCTTCACACCCGTAAACTAATAAAAATAGGGTACAACCAGTTGGTGTTCGTACCATTGTGCGGTATGCCCAGAGAAATTCCCCCAGTCTCTCGTTCCAATCTCTTTTGTTCGAAGAGACGAACTTCTTCAAGAGTTTGATGATGGTTTTGTTGAAGGCTTCCGCAAATCATTAGCAGCAGGATTGTAAGCCGTCGAGGCCATATTCTGTATCTGATGCTTATCGCAAAATTGGTGAAACTCTTGGCTGATGAATTGAGGCCCATTATCATGAATTATCATTCGGGGTATCCCAAAGCGATAAATTACATGGTGCTTGATAAAGCTGATCACGTTGGATGTCTTTATCTCAGCAAGAGAGATCACCTCCGCCCATTTGGAGAAATAATCCGTGATAGCCAATATGAACCGATGTCCTCTAGAAGACGACGGGTGAATCGGACCAATGATATCCATACCCCATGCTTCAAAGGGCCATGATGCAATAGTAGGATATAAATATTCAGAAGGCTGATGTATAAAAACTGTATGAACTTGACAGGCTTTGCATTGTCTTGCATATTTTATAGCATCTGCAATCATGGTAGGCCAGTAGTAGCCCATCCTCCTGATACGATCCTGTAACTTAGGACCGGGTTGATGTGCTCTACATACACCGTCATGAGCTTCTCGGATAACCCGTTTTGCATCATCGTCAGAGAGACATCGTAATAGCAGTCCATCGTATGTTCGGTGATATAGACTTTGTGAAGAAGCCTCAAAATAGAAGCATAATGATCATCTTTTGATAGATACTGCTTCTTTAGGATCCTCTTGTAAGATTTCGTATGATACGAAGTCTATAAAAGGACTTCTCCAGTCTCTCTTAGGAGGAACCGTGTTCACAGCGTAGTTGCGTTCTACGTGAAAATTATTTTTTACACAGAATAAGTCTCTGTTAAGAAGGATCACCGAATTTTGCCTTCTTATCGGAATAGCTAGATCTGCAGCTAGGCTGGCCATAGCATCAGCTTCCAAATTTTGAGATTAAGGCACATGCTCTAAAAAGAATCCTTTAAAAGTCATGGCTATCTCGATCGTTGTTTGGTGATAAGGAATGAGGTCTGGATTGCGGACTTCATATATTCCTCTGACCTGATTGACGATCAGCTGAGAATCACCAAAAGCTTTCAGGTATTCAACATCCAATTCTTTAGCGACTTGAATCCCGATTAGTAGAGCATTATACTCTGCCACATTATTAGAGCAGGGTTCGCTAAGAGAATATGCTCGATAGATAACAAGTTTATCAGGATTTACGAGAACAATTCCCACTCCTGAAACCACGTTTCCCCTGGGATCAATCCTGGAGGCACCATCGAAGAATAGCTGCCATGTATCAACTTTCATTGCCGAATTACATTCTGCAACTTCGTCGGGAATGTCCTCGTATAGTTTAGAGGTTTTCGGAATTGGATGAGCAGCTATGAAATCAGCCAAGGCTTGACCTTTCATGGACTTCTGAAGGACGTACACCATATCATACGGTGTCATTAGCATTGCCCAAGTCATGAGTCGGGAATTAAGAACACTCGGCTTATTCATTAAAACCTGAAGCGGATTGATTCTGGAGATGATATGAATATTCTGGCCCATCACGTAATATCGCGTCTTCTGAATGGCAAACATTAGGGCCAAGCATTCTTTTTCCACAGGACTATACCTGTGTTCAGCTCCGACCATCATCCTACTTAAATAGTAAATAGCCTGTTCATGACCCTCATTGTTCTTCTGTGCGAGAAGAGCCCCTAAAGAATAATCCATTGCTCGAACATACAGCAAAAATGGTCTTCCTATGACGGAAGGCACCAGAACTAGAGGATTAGTAAGATAGCATTTGATGTCATTAAACGCTTGCTGACATGCTTCATCCCATACGAATGACACACCTTTCTTCATCAGGCGAGAAAAAGGTTGACATCTCCCAAAGAGGTTGGATATGAATCTCCTAATATAAGCCAGACGACCTTGAAATCCCCTGAGTTCCCTCAGATTATGGGGCGGTCGCATTTCTATGATAGCCTTTACTTTATCAGGGTCAACTTGAATGCCTTTAGCGGTAATGACAAATCCTAGGAATTTGCCACTGGATACACCGAGAAAGGACTTTGTAGGGTTCATTTTGAGTTGATGTTGGCGCATCAACTCGAATACTGTCTTCAAGTCTTAGATGTGGTTATCCTTGAGGCGGCTTTTGACAGCAATATCGTCCACGTAACATTCTACCATTTTGCGTAAGTGCTCATGGAATATGTTACTTATAGCTCGTTGATACGTAGCCCCGGCATTCTTCAATCCAAAAGGCATAACCGTATAGCAATAAACCCCCAGTGGTGTACGAAAGGCAGTATGTTTCTCATCTTCAGGATTCATCTTAATCTGATTGTATCCTGAAAATCCGTCCATGAAAGACATGCGCTCAAAACTGCACGTATTATCGATCATGACGTCTATAATTGGAAGAGGGAACTCATCTTTAGGGCAGGCCGCATTTAGATCTCGAAAATCGATGCAGACACGCACTTTCCCATTTTTCTTCATAACCGGGACAATATTAGCAACCCAATCAGGATGTTGTTCTTCTCAGATGAACCCACAGGCTATTAGCTTCTTGATTTCAGTTTCAATGGCATCAATCATATCCGGGCGGAACCGGCGTTGGAGTTGCTTTACAGGCTTTGAATTTGGCCGAATGTTGAGTTTATAGGTAGCCACCTTAGGATCAAGACCTGGTATATCCTCATAATTCCATGCAAAGACATCGATATATTCTTTTATCAGCTGGATCATTTCTTCCCTTTCTTCTTCGAAAAGATTGTTACTGATAAATATCGACTTTGGTAAAAATTTATCCCCGACATAGACTTGGATAACTTTATCTTCAGTGGGCGGTTCTCTTTGCTCGAACCGGAGTCCCATTGTGTATCCATTTGCTGAGCCCAGGATTCATCTTCAAATGGTTCAGATTCTTGTTCCTCTGTTTTGAGAGAATCTGTCAACGCCATATTTACTGATAATGCCTGTTTGAGTTCACCATCTGAATCAGAGGATGACAAATCATTTTGAAAAGAGGAAATTGTCTCCTCACTTGACTCAGAGTTATTGGAAGTTGTAAGATGTGTGGTATACCCTAACCTAAAATGAGTTCGTTGATAGTAGGGATCACTATGCAACGGCATTCGTCTGCCTTTTCCATAGTTGAGGCCTGGCTCCAACTTTAAGTCATAACCCATGCTTTACATAATCTTCAAAGCCTGTGGGCTATATCTGTGAACCTGCATTTTTCCAGCATCAGACTCATGAGAATCTTCTTGTACAATCGATCTGTTCCGCATGCAACCGAAGACTATTGGATGCTGATCGTTGTTATTAGGTGGAACAATAAAGATAGAATCTTCGTGTGGCCCATATGTCGTGATGACATTAGACGTTGACGCTACTTCCCATACATACGGATGACAGGAGTCTATAGCTTCCAAGAATTTTTGTGATATAGGCTCTATGTCATTATGGGGGATGATTCCTGATTAGGAAATTGAGCGTCAATATACTGGAAAAGAGAATCTTTATTATCATCAGAAACCACGTTCCCGGTTGTATTTATATCATTCGGCTGCTTGTTGTGCCTAAGGTTGATGACCAAAGGTGGGGGCTTCTGGTTTAGAGTGATCACTAGAGGATCACCTCCTCCCCCCCATTTGGTTTTGTTCATGTGGATAGCCATGGGTTCTATGACTTTCGGACGGGTAGTCCGCCCTTTCACCTGGATTGACAAAGGTTGCTTAGCAGATGGTTCTCCTCGCTCCTGGTAGGATTCCTCTTCCGTCTTGCCTGACACCTCCTTCATGTAGTCTTGAGTGTACAACATGGCGTCAGAATAGTAGGACTCAACTCCTTTGAAAGGATTAAGATCAGCAAACTCTGTTTTTACTGTCCCTTGGGGCGTCTACATATTTGAAGCATTGGTGTAGAGTTGAAAGGACAATATTGTGATCATGGATCCATGGTCTACCCAACAGGATGTTGTAAGATACCTCTGAATCAATGACGTAGCATGTAGCCACTGATCTAAGGTCACCAATCTGGATCCTCAAACGAATCTTTCCCAACGGTTTGCTCTTCCTGGCATTAAAGCCCACGATTATGGTGGTAGTGTAAGCTAGTTCGCTTGTAGGGATTCTCAACGGTCTTAACGGACTGTGAGGGCTAATGCTGATCGACGATCCCAGATCAATATGAATCCGGTCTACCTCCATGGAGCCGACATATCCGGTATAATAAAGAGGCCTGTCATGCTTGTTATGTTTCAACAATATGTCCTCTTGAGTAAAAGTGATATTAGGGACCACTTCCATCACACTATGTCATTGAGGACATGCCACAGGCTCTTTATCAGGGGACTTGAGCTGAGTCAAGCATACATTCGCCTGCATTAATGCTTCACTCAAGGCTTGACGAGTGTCTTTGGATAGCCTAAGTAGCTCAAAAATGGACAATCTGGCCGGAGTGTTAGCCAACTGGGCCAAGATGTCGAAGTTATATGGATTCTCTAAACCTTTGTTTTGAATATTCTTCAAAGATTTATCAAAATGAACTTCTTTTTGCTTGCCCTTGTCCACCGAAGTTGGTCTAAAAGGACCTGCCTCTGGTATAACAGGTTCAGGCTCTGGAGGTTTGGCAGCTGAAGGGTCTGCCGTTGATTCCCCCTGGTTCCCTCTATAGTCTTTGAGGTAGACCTTGCCTGACTGGGTTCCGGTTGCCAAAGTCTCTTCTTCTGATGTCGGGGATATTGCAACCATATGGCATGGTTTGCATCTTGAGTTCTTTTTAGACTTACCTTTAGCAGCTTGAGTCACTTTCTCAATTTCTGGCACTAGATCAGGATGGACCCACATGATCTCCACACGCTTGGTAGTTAGGGGTACTAGGTCATAATTTTGACCCCTGGTTGGAAGAAGATTAACGATGTTCATCATCGTCCGTGGAATAGGCACTACACCATCCGGGACTTCCAGAGGGGGTAGATTGCCAAACTGGGGCGAGATCATGTTGGCAGTGACCGTCTTCTCGCTATTACGCAGAGTGATGGCCTTGACATCGATCAGCTCCTGGATTATCCTTTTTAGTACATAACATGCCTTTGTGGGGTGATGAATGTATCTGTGGAAAATGCAGTACTTAGGGTTATTAGTACTGCCGACTTCATTTGGCCGCTTTACCTCGGGGAGAGTAAGCTTGCCACTTTTGACTAGACAATCGTATATGCTCGGAATATCGTCATCATCAAAAGAATATTCTTTTTTAGGCCTGGAAGTCCCAGGATTCGTCTGCATAGTCACTGGATTATGTTGCCTGGACGTGTTAATTTCTAGAGCTTCCTTTCCTTTGGAACTACGAGTATGATCATTATTGGAGGATGACCGCTTCCCTCGATCAGAGGTTGAGATCATGATTCCATTGTCACGAGCCTTCCGACTGTTATCTTCAGCGACTACCGCTGATATGATAAATGAGGGCTAATCATGGAACTGATATGGTCCCGTGAACACTGAGATCAGTGGGAGAAGGTTCTTCCTACAAATATCCACCAAGGCTGAATCCGGAACTCCAGGAGGCATCTGCAAGGTAGCCTGACGAAAATGTTCGATAAAAGTACGAATGCTCTCTTTCTTCTTCTATTTTACTTCGATAAGTGATGACATAGACATGTCCATTCCTCCTTCATAGAATCGAGCAAAGAGCAGAGTCTTGAAATCTTTAAAAGAAGTAATGCAGTTGTCCATAAGACTATGATACCATTGGTAGGCTACCCCAGACAGACAGCCTTTAAACACTTGAGTGAGAAGAGTGTCATTCCCCTGCAATAACACTGTCATCATGCTAAAGTAGTTCTTGTACTGGCTTGGTGACATCTTTCCCTCAAATAAAACCATAGCCTGTGGTTTATATTTAGGTGGAAAAGGGATCTCGTCCCAGATAGCTGTGTATGGCTGGTTGATTCCCAACTTCTTGAGCTGATCCTTATGCTTCAAGGCATCAAATTGGGCTTTCAATTCCCAAACTGCCTGCATCGGATCTTCAGCTGGGAAAGGGACCGCAGAGTGGTGAGAGGCCGGTTGTATTGTAACTCCAACAGGAGGCAATACATTCTCCGAGTTAAGAAGTTGAGGAGCCGCTGACTCTTGATTTAGAGCAGGCTCTTGGTTTGCGTTGGATGGTGGGAGGTCCACCCCCACACGTAGTTGAGTCAGAGGAACCGATGTTTGAGCTACCGCAGCTGCATGTTGAGTCACCATCATCTGACCTATACTCTCCATTGTGGAATGCATCTCTTTAAGCGATGCTTCCAATACAGCGATGCGTTGCTCAGTACTTCCTGATGGGGAAGCCTGTTCATATTCATCTCCAATGGCATAAACTCCCATTTCTCTGGATGCTACTGAGGGATTAGTATAGATCTCTGTAGAGATTGAGTCTATACTTTCAGCATCAGATACGGGAGACTGGCGACCCCCAGTGTCGGAATCAGAAGAATATGAATCCGGTTATCGTGACCTCGAGAGGGTGTTTCTAAAAATACCTGCCTCAATATTCTCAAGGAGTCTATCAAATCTCCTTTGGCTTGGAGTTCTAGAGGGATGACGTCTTGAACTTGACCTTCCTCTAGGAATGTGTGAAGCCATGTTTACTGATGCGAATGTCGGCTCTTCTTCCTGTAGAGACAAAGAGTAGTTTAACCAGTAGAAAACTGACCGTTTTGCCTTAGAACAACAGTAGTTAACTACAACTTTATGACTATTACAACAATGCTCCCTAGGGGGTATAATAGACATGTTAGAAGATCCCCTGTCTTTGCACTTATGGATCAAGAAATCACGCAAATCAGAAGAATTAACAGAAGAAGAAGAAGAAGAAGAAGAAGAAGAAGAAGGCTTATTCTAACTTTTTACATCAATAGGGGCATAGAGATTGGGAATCATGACCCTCTCTCTGCCATAAGTATACAGTAGTTCGCCCATGTGAATAGCATGCGATCCATCATCCGTTTGAGGAGCGTATTTCTCTATGAAGCATGTCTTCTTTACGCGGATGGGCTTATCCTGGCGTAATCTGGAGCTTTGCACAGATTCGCATAAAACAGGTAGAGTCCGCATAATCTTCTTCTCTTGGTGGCGTACAACTCTAGCGGTCGAGAGATTTGCCACTCTTTTTCCCTTGATATGATCCAAGGGTCCATCTGTCTCCTTGTAGATGGGAGATGCATTTTTACGTGCAAGGCGCGTTTCAAATTTCCGCACGGGCACTGAGGCCTTGTCAGAAATTTTGTCTGCCACGTCACAGATGGGAGACGAAGTTTTACGCGCAGTGTGCGTTCTAGACTTCTGGATTGGCACTAGGGCATTGCCAGAAGCTTTGTCTGCCACGTCACAGACGTGAGACAAATTTTTACGCACAGAGCGTATAGGTTGTGATGTCACAACCTTGTTGATCGGAGAGGGAGAGAGTCCGCAGGAAGGGTAGAGGATGTCTGGGGCATCCATACTTTACGCAGCTTCCTGTTGTCCTGGACAGAGAGGGAATAAGAGCTACCCCCTGCTCGAAGCATGTCTTCATAAGCCGATTGGTCGAATTGGACGACCAAAGTCTTCTTCGTTGATCCGACGGATACAGCATCGTGTTGAGCAATGGCTTTCTCGTCAGATGAGAAAGTAGTCCCCAGCAGAGTCACCATCTTGTGTTTGATGATAAATAGAGAAATAAAACTAGGTTTATACGAAACCCTTTCTTTGTTTACAAACAAGAAAAAAGAGAGTACAATTAATCCTATACGAGGATGTTAAGTACAATAAAAATGATTCTGTGGAAATATTGCTATAGGAGTCTGATCTGTGGTCGATCACTTTGTCCCTTGGACCACACGATGACGAAAAAGTGCTATAGAAGAAGAAGAAGCTTCAAAGATTATAGGAGGGATTGAACTCTCATTACCAAAGTTGTCAATCAACATTCTCTGTATATGCTCTCTCTCTCTCTGGTCTTCTCTCTTTTGACCTTTTTTCGACCTTTTTTTTTGACCTCCATCTCCTGTAACTGGAGATCTCTATTTATAGAGCTCGGTCACGGTAACTGACCAGTCGGCGTAGAAGCCAATTAGTGGAGAGAGTTGCACCTTTTATGAGGCGGTTATAATAACTGCTATCCATATTTGAACAATCTTCTGAATTCGCGTGTGACGCGTGTCCCATTATGAGGTAACGCGTATAACTGCTTCTCGAAGATCACGGCATACAAGCCACGTAGGTAACTGCCCCTCTCATAGAGATGTTTGACATAAAAGCCAAATAACTGTCTCGTTGGCGTAAAAAGCTAAGTAGTTGTCCTGTTGGCGTAAAAGCCAAGTAGATGTCTTGTTGGCGTAAAAGCCAAGTTTTGCATAAAGCTTGATGCTGCATAGGTAGGTAACCAGCGTAAACTAGCCAATTATCCTCCCTGACTGATGTTTTGAGCGTATTCTGGGCCAAATAGTCTTATCACGTACCTTTGCAAATATAGCCAGAGTTGGCATATTTCGAAGAGATAGCATACGGCGTGCTCCTATAGTTGAAAATAGCCTGGTTGGCGTATTTCGAGGAGATAGCATACGGCATACTCCTATAATTGAAAATAGTCTAATTGGTGTAGTATGCAGGGATAGTGATGTGAGCATATTAGCCCTAATTTTAGCTCTCCCAGTCATTAAAAGTAGAACCAAATCACGTGCATTAAATGCAGAGATCTGCCCCCATCTCGCGCATTAACTGCAGAGATATGCCTCGAATTCTGTACGAAGAACAGCTTTTGACGTGGCATCTAATTTTATCTCATCATGAGCATAAAGGCTCATTTTTGCCTGTGTAAAATAGGTAGCGTATTCTTTGAGTGCATAAAAAATGACTTGTATCAAGGATATGCCACTAAACGACAACCTGAGCCTCTGTGCAGAATCATCATTACAGCTGTCCTCTCGATCGTCGTGCAGTACTCTTTGTCAGGAGTTAGGTTCACTGTTCTGTCTGACAGGTTCATTCGAGGAATACGAAGAGTTTCTCGTACAACTTCACGCTGCCTTAAAAGCAGACATAGTTTAGGCTAGAGGGAGGTGTAGTAACCTTTTACGCCAAAACAGCCTTGAAGCGCTGCTTTACGCGGGCAGCTCTGAAGTCATGTTTTACGCCACACAGCGTTGAAGCTTCTGTTTTATGCGTGCTTCATGCACATTGGGGTTTTACGCGTATAATTCTCCAGCATATTTTTCATGCTTCTACAACGGTGATTCTCAACTAATAGTCAAACAGGTCTGGGGCGAGTAAGAAGTCTGAAACAAAGACATGATCCCCTACCACCAAGATGCGCTTAGCATCATCACAATTTTTGAGATGCTCTTCATAGAGCACATCCCTCGGTTGAAAAATATTGAGGCTAACACCTTAGCCGGCTTCGCTGCTTTTTGGGCGGTACCAAACAACACTCATCAACTAATCGACGTGATCGACCAAAAGGTGGTCTATCCCAAGGGCAACCTAGGCTTGTGCCTCAACTATGCAGCGAAGGTCGACACCGATACTCAGGATTGGAGGATTCCATTCATTGACTATGCAGTCTATAGAATTCTCCCCGAGAACCCGAAGGAGGCCACTTCAATCAGAAGATGCTCCCTCCATTTCTATCATGACACAAAGACCAAAATATTGTATCGTCGGTCCTATGATGGCCTTCTTCTACGTTGTTTGTCAAACACGAAGGCAAAAGAAGCCCTCTGTGAAGCTCATGATGGCGTCTGCGGGGCTCATCAACCCGGTCCGAAGCTACATGACCGTCTTCGGAGAATGGGCGACTACTGGCCTACGATGGTAGCGGATGATATTGATTATGCGAGAAAATGCCAGACATGCCACATCCACATAGACTTCATCCACCAACCCTCGGAGTTCCTACACCCGACTGTTGCATCCTAGCCATTCGAAGCCTGGGGTATAGATGTCATTAGGCCGATTAGTCCACCTTCATCCAAGGGACATCGGTTCATCCTCTCCATTACCGACTACTTCTCTAAGTGGGCAAAAACCGTACCACTCACGGAAGTTAAGATGTCCAACGTGATCAACATCGTCAAGCATCACGTCATATACCTTTTCGACTTGCCATAAAGGAATATCCATGACAATGGTCCACAGATTGTATGATATGCGTTCAATCGATTTTGTGATAAAAACCAGATTCAGAATATAATGTCGACTGCCGACAACCCAGCATTGAATGGTTTGGCAGAAGCCTTCAATAAGACCATCATAAACTTCTCAAACAGTTCGTATCTTCCAACAAACGCGACTGGAACGAGAAGATGAGTGAATGTCTCTGGGCCTACCATATAACAGTCCGGACAGCTACTGGCAATTCTCCTTTCTCTTTGGTGTACGGAAGAGAAGAGGTCCTCCCGCTCAAAATAAAAATTCCTTTAATCCGATTGGCTCTTTCCAACCAATTAATCGTCGACGACAACCACCGCCGACGGCTACAAGAGTTAGAAGCACTCACGAAAAATATCTTTTAGCTCAACAATACATTGAGCTATACCAAGCACGTCTCTTTGGATCCTTCAACAAACGGGTGAAGAAAAGGACCTACCAAGTGGGTGACCTCGTCTTGACCATAAGGAGGCCGATGGTTATGACCCACAAGACGGCCGACAAATTCTAGCCTAAATGGGAGGGCCCGTTCGTCGTAGAATCGGTATTCTCCAACGGCACCTACCGGCTCGCGAAACCCAATGACGACTTGCTCGTGATGCCTATCAATGGAAAGTTCCTAAAAAAGTACTACGTCTAAACTTGACTTGTACTCCCCTCATCACCAGCGGGACAACCCAGATGTACTTCTCTACACTCTTGGTTCTTCATCTCCAGCAAGTGCCTATGTGCAATATTTTTTCTTTCTTTATAAATTCTTATAAAATCCATCATCGGTATATAGGAGTCCCGGATACGCAACAGATGATGGATCCTCAAAGTCTCCCTAGTAGAGCAGTACTCAGGTCCACTTGCATACTCCTGCAGTGACCACTCAAAAACTAATCCTGTTAGACACTAGCAATGTTCATATTGCCTCTGAGCTATCATCCCATCAATCTTTCTAGCGGAGCAGTCCTCAGGTCCACTCGTACACTCCTGCAGTAACTACTCAAAAACTAATCCCGTTAGTCGCTAGCCATGTTCATATTGCCTCTGAGCTATCATCCTACCAATCTCCCTAGCGGAGCAATCCTCAGGTCTATCTTTATATTCGGATAGACCACACTCAGTAAATCACTCATAAGCGAGTTTCTCGGACATCTGTTCATGTCCATATTATCTTCGAACTACCATCCTAATATTTCTCTCTGGTTGGTTTTGTCATGTCCATATTACCACTGAGCAAACTTTCTCGGTCTTGGCTATCGATTATCACGTCCATATTACCTCTAATATCGATTGTCATCCCCACTTATCACCCGTACTCACCAAAGTACACCAGCGGTGTTAAGTCCACAAAATCTGTCACGTCAATATTACCTCTGGTAGGGCTTGTTCTAAATCTATTACTTGCACAAACATGCACAAAAAGTAATGGGTCCACAAAACCTATGACGTCCATATTACCTCTGATAAAATTATTTTTGAACTTATTATTTGCACTCAACGTGCGCTACAAGTAATAAGTCCACCAAAAGTCCCCCAACGGGATATCCTCAACAAACTACGGTAGCGTACTACATCCATATTTCCTATAGTACGATATCCCAAAATTATAATATACAATACGATAAATGCAGGAAGAAGTTTCAAAAAAAAAGAAACTTTTATTCAAGATCATGAATACATATGATGAAAATCTATTACATTTCAAGGATTTTCATTAATATTCAAGGTCTTGAGTACATATGATGAAAATCCCTTGTAAGGGTTTCCATGAGTTCTCGCTAACAAGAACCTCTTAAATTAAAAGATGCCCTCGTGTTGTTTCGGCCACAGACACAAGTTGGCCCAAAAGCATAGCTCAATGCTTTCTGGCTCACTACTCCACAGTATAAACCTCAGTATATAATACTGATAGATAGCAAGGGAAGAGCAAGAGCAGACTCTCTACAACCAGGCAGAAAGACCGACGACAGGAATGGCAATTAATCCAAATTCTATCATTGCCGCCACAAGCCCCCAGCCGATAGTAAGCTGCATAAATGAGAGAAACTCAGCTACCATGTCGCATGAACAAGAACAGTCCAGCGTGTGACACAGTGTCACTACCATATTTTCTAGGAAAGGATATTTTAGTCATTTGGTAATTAATTAAATATTGTGCATGTTAAATTTTTATTTATTGTATTATTTATTTATTATTATCATGTTTGATTTATTTTTGGACTTGTGTTAGTGGACCTAACCAGTTTAGTTTAGACTCATGGACCAACATTTAATTCTAGTTAGAATTGAGCTCAATAATTAGAAGCCCAATTATTAGGAGGATGATTAATTATGTTAAATCCATTAGACTAGAAGCTTCCCTCCTTAATTAATTTCTTCATGAGAGGCCCCAAGGGGTATTTTTAGACTTTACATAGTAGCTTGAGGGAGGGGGCAAGTAAGGCCTATATCACTACTAGAAAAAGCAGGATTAGCGACGTATTTTAGCGACTCCAATCAAAAACGTCGCTAAATTAGCGACTCCGTAAAAATTGTCGCTAGACGTCACTAAATGGCGACATTTAGCGACGTTTAGCGACTTTTATTAAGATTTTTAAAGATTAGTCGCTATAAGTTCAATTAAGGTCGCTAAACGTCGCTAAAATATCTGATTTAGCGACGTTTAGCGTCGTAATTAGCGACGTATATATCAAAAATATTTAGCAACGTATTTAGCGACTTCTTTGACGTCGCTAAATTTTATTTTAGCGACGTTTTTATTTGACGTCGCTAAACGTCGCTAAATTTTGGTTAATTAGGGCTCAGTTTTCTTTTCCCCTATCTGTCAAAAATTTTGAAACTTTTTGATTTCCCCCCCTCTCCGGCGACCGACCGGCTCTCCACGGCTGCGGCTACTCGAGCATCCCCCTCCTCCTCCTCGAGCTCTAGGTAATCTCTCTCTCTCTCTCTCTCTTTCTCTCTCTCTCTCTCCCTCTCTCATGTGACACTGACACAAGACACACTTGACAGACACGACACACGCACACAGACACTGACAGACACACACGACACACACACACAGACGCAGACACACAAATACACGACACACACAGTGTATGCATATATAGGTGTATCTCAATATATATATATATATATATATATATATATATAGGTATATAGCTACTCTAATCTGTGTTGGTGTTCATAGTGTCTTCTAGCTGTGCTTGATGTGGGAGAGGATAGAAGAGTCCAGTTGTGTGTGGGTGTCACTACTGAACTATGAGGCTTCAGGAACAGAACTCAATTCAATTTGGCCTAGTGCATTAGGCAAGCTGGCAATGTATTGTAGTGGTGTCGGGTTGGCACTGTGAGGAGGGGATTGGTTCCTGTCATCTTCTGCAGTGGGAGAGTGTTGGTGCACACTTGAGCAGCATCAAACACATGCATGCTTGAGCAATGGCAAGGCAGCAACAAGCACTTATTGCATGCCAATACAACCCTTAACTGGGTTATAGTCCAGTGAGCAAGTATAAGGATGAAGTGCAAGGTGCCAGGCCAAGGCGGCTATAGGCTCTCAGTGTGGATAGTAGAGTACTTAATTTTAAAGCAGAATATCCTAGTACGACCTAGAAGACATAGTGTAACAAGGTATTAACCTAGTATTGACTAGTATAAACTAGTATGGATCTAGAAGTGGCTTAGAAACATCACCATGGACTAGTTAACCATGTTTATCATTTCAAGGGCTCTTGGACTTTGATAAATGAAAGTATGTATTATATCAGTTATGAAATAAAAGTATTCCTTATTTTAGACTTTGATAAATGGTCAGTTGTTTTGAATATTGCTTATTTTAGACTTTGATAAATGAAAGTATGTATTATATCAGTTATGATTTTTATAGTACGGTTAAGTTATAAAGTTAGGTGATAAACCATTGTATGTAATGATTTATATGATACATACTATCATTTTTGCAGAAGTATCTAGAAATGGATATGAATTACTATCTACGTCATCGTTCGTGAATATACAACCGTCATCCTGATGACATGTGCGGTATGTGGGATGAATTCATTGAGGGTGTACAGCAGTTCCTGTAGTTCGCCAAGACTTTTCCTCAGTACATGGATGGTACCAAAATTAAGTGTCCATGTGTGAGACGTCGCAACAGGAAATATCATCCAGAAGTGGAAGTTACATATTATTTATACTCGAAGGGCTTCACGCCGAATTACTATCAGTGGACCGCGCACGGAGAACTTGTATCTCTAGCATCGGAGTCGGAGCCCTATGTGGATCCGTATATGGATCTCCACGACCACGATGCTTACGACTACGGGTTGGTGAACATGGTTTATGATGAGGCGGGACCTAGTTTCAATTCGGACAATTATGATGCGGCGGGACCTAATTTCAATCCGGACAATTATGATGCAGCTGAGGAGGCACCAAATGCCGATGCTGCAAAGTTTATGGAGTTGGTGAAGAATGCAAGGACTCTACTATATCCTGGTTGTGAGGATCATTCACCATTGGAGGTGGTTACAAGATTATTGAGCAACAAGTCCGATTTTAACATATCGCAAGAATGCTATAATCGACTGCTCGATTTGATTATAGAGATCTTGCCCGAGGGTGCAAAGTTGCCTAAAGACTTCTATCGATCTAAGAGGATGGTGAGATCACTTTGGATAGGATACGAGAAAATTGATGCATGTCACAACGGGTGCATGTTGTACTACAAAGACGACTAGGATGAAGATGCATGCAGATTCTGTGGTGTTGATCGCTACAAGGCCACTGTTAAAGGAAAGTCTGTCGGTACAACGAAGCCTACCGATTTGATACACTACTTGCCTTTGACGCCGCGGTTGCAGCAGTTGTTTATGGTTAAGGAGACTGCAGAAAACATGAGTTGGCACAGGTGAAAACAGATTGAAGGAGTATTGGATCATCCATCCGATGGAGAAGCATGGAAGCACTTTGATCGAGAGTATCCACATTTTGTCGAGGAAGCACGTAATGTCAGATTGGGGTTATCCTCTGACGGTTTTACCCCATTCAGACTTTCGGGCTCCCAGTATTCGTGTTGGCCTGTAATCGTCACTCCGTACAATCTACCGCCTTGGATGTGCATGAAGACTCCGTATATGTTCCTAACCGTTATTATCCCGGGTCCGAACAATCCGAAGAGGAACATCGATGTGTATTTACAGCCTTTGATAGATGAGTTGAATCAGCTGTGGGAAGTAGGTGCCAACACGTACGATGTTTCTAGAAAGCAGAATTTTCAGATGAGGGCAGCACTTAGGTGGCCCATCAACGACTTTTCGGCCTATAGAATATTATCGGGATGGAGCACCCATGGTCGTCTCTCATGTCCGTATTGCATGGACCGTACTCAGGCTTTCCGTTTGAAACACGGAGGCAAACCGTGCTTCTTTGATTGTCATCGACAATTTTTGCCGAAGGATCATCCGTACCGGAGGAACCGAAATACTTTTCGTACGAGAATTATGGAGAAGGCCAATCCACCGCCAAGGTGGCCCGGATCCATGATATGGGAAGAGGTAAAAGATTTACCAAGTGCTATCGAAGAGCCTGCTAAGGGGTACAAGTGTGACGGATTTGGTCGCACCCATAACTGGACGAAGAGGAGTATATTTTGGGATCTGCCATATTGGAGCACCAATCTGATCAGACATAACCTTGATGTCATGCATATCGAGAAGAATATGTTTGATAACATAATTAATACTGTAATAGAGGTAAAGGGGAAGACGAAAGATAATCCGAAGGCCAGGTTGGACTTAGAAAAAATATGTAGACGTCCTGCATTGCATTTGATAGAGGGGGGAATGGAAAGTTAAAGCAACCTAAGTCAGTTTTCTCACTGGATAAAGAGGATAAAGGTAGACTTTGTAGGTGGATTCAGGGTCTAAAGTTTTCAGACGGGTACGTGTCAAACTTGAGAAGATGCGTTGACCTCAAGGAGAACAAACTAGTGGGTATGAAGAGCCATGATTGTCACGTATTCATGGAGAGGTTAATTCTGATTGCATTTCGAGAATTCTTACCGCAGGTTATTTGGGACCAATTGATAGAGCTGAGCATATTCTTCAAAGATCTTTGTTGTACTAAGTTGCTCGTCGATCGTCTAGAAAAGCAAGAGAGGGACATTGCGATAACACTATGTAAGCTCGAGAAGGTGTTTCCTCCTGGATTCTTCGACTCTATGGAGCATTTGCCAATTCATCTTTCCTATGAGGCACGTGTTGGTGGTCCTGTCGGTTATCGGTGGATGTACCCCTTCGAGCGACATCTGAATCACATAAAGAGAAAGGTAAAAAACAAGGCACGGGTTGAGGGCTCTATTTGTGAAGCTTATGTTCTCGAGGAGATTATAAACTTTTGCTCGACGTATTTCAAATCGCATGTTGCTACTAATAGGATGAAAGCTCTGAGAAACGAAGACGCATATCAGGAATCTAATGATGCAATACTCAAAGTATTCAATACGTCCGGAAAGCCTTCGGGAAAAATGAAGAAGAGATATTTGAATGACGATGAGCTAAGGGCTGCTCAATTATATATATTACTCAATTGCGACGAGGATGAAGTGGAGAAGCTAGAGGGGTAAGTAATTAATACATCCACGTTTATATTATCTCAATGTAATAGTATAAGATACTATTATGGTACTAATCAGCAGTTGCTTCATTGTTTTTCAGCACATATAATGAAGAGTTGAGGTCGGTTAGACCCTACATAACAGACGAAGAAGTAGAACAAGATATGATATGCCATTTTCCTTCTTGGTTGAGCGCATATGTAAGATACTTGGTAATTACTTTTTATTTTTGCACTTGCAAAACAAATAAATTACTATCGCTACTTTGGTATTTAGGTCGATCGTCTAATATCACCCGAGACTTAATCTATTAGAACTCTAGCCAAGGGACCAATTAATGCCATAAAAATATGGCCAAGTTTCTGTGTGAATGGGTTCAGGTTCAAGTCAACAAATGCTTCTATCAGAGACAGCTTTCTGGATCTTGATTCCACAAAAAACAGTTGTTTGTGTATCAAATCTTTGAACTACAAAGACGTCAATCCGGGCAATAATTTTTTTGGCATCTTACGAGAGATTGTGGAGTTGACATATAATTATGGCACAGAACCTGCTAATATCGTGCTATTCAGGTATAAATGGTTCGATCTGATTCAAGATCAAGGTTGGAAAATTGACAAGCATGACCTTGTGGATATAAACTACAAGCGTAGATATCAAGGCTATGAACCATTTATCCTATCAAGTCAGGCTCAGCTCGTGTACTTCATAACTTATCCTAGACGGGGGACAGCGAGGTCGGATTGGTGGGCAGTATGCAAGACTAAAGCTAGAAATACCTTTGACATTGACGAAATAGCTTATCAGGAGGACGATCTACCTCTTATAACAAATATTATAGATGTGGACTCAACGGAAGTTACTCATTACATGAGTAATAATATAGAAGATGTAGAATTATCCGAAGAGGACGACGAAGTAGATGAAAGTGAAGACGAGAAAGAGAAAGAGGAGGACGAGGAAGGCGAACAAGATGAATTTTTTGAAAATGATTAAAAATAAAATATATTGCATGTAGAATGTAACTATATTTTGACTGTAGAATGTAGATCAAGGTTAGAAAATTGACGAAGTAGATGTACCCATTAACGAATATATGTATTATATTTTGACTGTAGAATGCTTTGAGATATGCATCATATTTCGACTGTAGAATGTACTATATATTTGTGTTTCTCTATATTCATCATATGTTGTTATCAGATATGACAGGACGACGAGGAGGATTCGGCAGGTCCCGAGGTAGATAGAGTGCCACTCCGGTACTGCCTACTGTTGGTTCCGGATCATCGTCGCCCAGTACTCTAGTATATCGATCACTCACATCTCCGACTGTTGGGACGAGTAATTCTTGGCGTGATAGTACACCCTCGTCCAGCGTTCCTCCTGCTGACAGAACCATGGAGACAGATGAGCATGTCGAGGAGGTCGTGCCCACGTTGTCCCAGCATCAGCAAGATCCTCCATGCGCACCTCCGAAGGAGACGAGAACAGAGATTTGGGCCGACGGTACAAAGTAAGTCAATTAGATAGTTTAGTATATATTTGTGTTTCTCTTTATTCATCGTATATTAACTTTTTAAGTAATCTAAATTATTATCTCTGTATAGATATCGTCCATCGTCGGTTCAGAGACGCCTGGGCCAATTTCTGAGGAACAACTACGGTGGCCCTTGGATCAACTACTCTGAGGCTCCAGAGGAGAGAAAGACGTTCTGGTTTGCGCACTTCCAGGTAAAAGTATATTAAATAAATCCTCTAATTTATGGATATTATATAACTTATTCGTGATGCTAACTTACTAAATTATTTATTGTAGCAAACGTATTTTTATCCTCCGCACCGGGCCGAGTTGATCGAGCGGCTCTTTCTTACCGTTGCCGCCAAGCTTATCCGAGATGCTCTGGATGACCAGAAGGCTCGTGATCATGCTGGAAAACTGATCCAAGGTTGGATCACGCCTGAGCAGTGGACTGCGATGAGGGCTAGATTCGACGATCCGAGCTACAAGGAAAGGTCTGAGAAGTCCAAGGCGGCTAGGCGGAATGCTGCCAAGTGGTGTGGTGGCTCGATTCCGATGACGGAACATTTTTGTCGTTTGGTATATTTTTTCTTTTAAATTATATTATTTTAATATAAGTACCATAAAATTATAGTAGGAAAAAATATTTAAGTTTAGTACTAAATAATATATTTTTAACAGGTACAGAGGGGTGAGGATGCCAACATGGTGACCGTCTTCTTGGCCACCCATCGCAAGGATGGAAATCTCATTGATGAGAGGGCCTCGCAGACCTATGTAAGTATTATTTTACTTTGTGTTAATTTTAATATAACTTAGACAATTATCGAGTTTCCAAACCTTTCTAGGCCGAGTATCTTAGGCTGCGTGAGCGGGCGACTGCTAGTGCACCTACACCTGGAGAGGCTGGTACTTCGTCGCAGCCCGCTCCAGCTCCGTCGGTGGACGACCTGTGGATGACCGCAGCTGGTGGTCTCCAGAGGGGTACGTACTACGGTATGGGCTCCTATGGTGCCCTGGTTGCGACTTAGTCATCTAGGGCCTCCCTGACAGCTGCGTATTCCATACACCCCTCGCAGTCGTAGCCCTCGCAGTCGTCGACCAGAGTCCAGGAGGCCGTCCAGGAGGCCGTTGACCATCAGATTACGTCTCTCCGTGATGAGTTGTTGCGAAGGATGGAGGAGCAGTCCCGGTCCCAGCCGCAAGCGGACGATCCGATGCTCATCGCACGATTTGATATGCTCGACCGCAGCATGACGGAGCTCTGGGAATTAACAAATGATATTAGAGCCTCCAATGACCACAACATCATGGAGCTGCAGGCCTCACCGGTATCAATGGGCGAGAGGCTGACGATGATGCAGGATTCAATGGTTCATAGCAGTACGAGACTGTTATCTACCCTGGATTCTTACAACCAGCGACTCACAGACTTGGAGCAGGCACGGCCTCCTGGTGCGCCTACATCGACACAGACTCCACTGACGTCACTGCCTTCTCCATCGACATCGGTGTCGATTCTACGGGACGAGTATGAGGAGTTCTTATCCTTCAAGCGCGCCGGTGGTCAGCCTCCTACAGATCCGCAGTAGTATAGTTAATTACTGGATATTTATATTTTTTTATTATTTAGGATGCGATTGTATGGATATAAATTTGCCATATTCTTTACGTTTACGATGAGATTTGCTAGATGCTTTCTTTTCTTCAAATTTTATTATATTATTCATATTTTGGTTTACAAATGATGACAGATACTTGGCCTGTATTTATCCAGTGCACTAGAAATTTTCCTCTTGGTGCTGCTACTGTGTTCTTATTCAATTTTTTCTACTACCATCATATACCTGATAATGAACCCAAGGGGGTTGGTAAAAACAGAAATGCAATATTTTTTTTTAAAAATTAGCGACGTTTTAGCGACATTTAGCGACATTTAGCGACGTTCACTTACGTCGCTAAATACGTCGCTAATTAGCGATGCTGTAACAAGTCGCTAAATATGTCGCTAATGACGTCGCTAAAAACCTCGCTATACGTCGCAAATTTCTGACATGGCAGTATAGCCAGGTCATTAAAGACGTCGGTGTAACATCGCTATATAAGTCGCTAATCAGCGACGTTTAGCGACGTTAATAAACGTCGCTATTTAGTGACTCGGCATCGCTAAACGTCACTAAATTTTGCGACACATTAAAGTCGTTAAAAAATGTCGGCATAGCGACGTTTAGCGACATTTTTTTTTGTGACTTGGTTTTTTTCGACAACTTTAAAACGTCGCTAATTATGTTGCTAAACCAAATTAGCGACAATTTTTGTTTATTTAGCGACGTTTTTAGACGTCGCTAATTTAACTTTTTCTAGTAGTGTATAAAGGGGATGAAAACTTTCTCTCTCTTCATTTTTTATTCCAAATCTAGATCTAGAAAATTCTCTCAACCAAATCTTTCCAAATCACCATTAGAGGCTATTAGAACATAGATCTACAAGAAGAAAGCATAAATCTATAAGGAGGAAGCATGGATCTACAAGGAGGAGCAAGGAT
>JAYESA010000004.1:102122902-102127902 GCA_036927795.1 Iris macrosiphon
ATTATTGTTGGATAGTTAGTATAAATAAAGTTTTGAATTTACCTTGTTATGCCAAGGTAAGTATCAAGGTATTGGTGGATAATCAAGGTATTGGGTTTGGGTATCAAGATAGAGGTTTAGTATTGTGATACCAAGTTGGTTCGAAACCAAGGTATCCATTTAGCATTTGTAATTAGAATTTTATATATATAATATTATTTGATATGTACATATGTGTTATATTTATCCCTTGTTTGCGTATCTTGAGATAAGGCATCTTAGTATCCTAAGATATCGCTTGTATGGCCTAGATTCAGAGTGTGTGAGCACAATATCTTTGAGTTAGACTCATGCAACCTAGAAATAGGTAGTTGACCATTTGACCATAGTTGACCATAGTTGACTTAGAGTTGACCAAGTTTGACTTTTGACTTAGAATTGACTTGTTGACCAAGAAGTTGACTAGTTTAACTTATTTTCTTTCCAGAACCTTGTACTAATGCAATATTCCATATATAGGTCTGTGTAACACCAGTACGGACATAGTTTGACATTCATTGCTTTGGACCGCAGGCGAGTACATTCTCTGATAGTTTATCATTTATGATATCCTCTATGTTCATTGTATCTAGTGTAGATATCCATGTTCTCTTGACACTATGGTTACACGAATTGGTATATCCGGATCTCGTCATACGATATTATTCCTTGGTATATGGTGTATCTTGTGCAAGCCTTGTTTCATTGATTATCTTGTACATGTACAGACACTGATTCTCGGGAAGTATCGCTATCTTCTTGGAGAATCTTGTGCCATAGCATACCATGGTTGGATCTATTATACCAGTCGGGATTGGGGAGTATGTAGTATAGATATGTGATCATACCTTCCTTATATCAAGTCTTACATTGAATAGTATTAATCATACACCGCACGTATGATTAGCCAGGCCATAAATCTTGTATCAAGTTCTCAAGCCAATCATATGTTAAAGCAGGTACTCACCCACTTAGTCATTAGTATATTCATGTTTATTTGCCATATTGTTCATTCTTATATTTATTTCTAGTATTTTCTTTATTGCATATCTCTTGTACATATATATGGCATCTTGTATATTTACATTTATTTACTGCTACATAGTTTATATCATTGATTTAGAAATGTTGTTAGAGATGTACTTCGCTCAATTCCTGACTGAAAAATATTTTTCAGAGGATTCGAGAGATTGGTATCTGACATACTGGACTTCGACTTATAGATGGTGCAGAGTTGGACCCACTAGTTTTGGAGTAATTGTCGGGAGGTTTATCTGGATCACTAGTTTTTCATAGTTAGTCTCTTTAGCATTTTGGTACCATATTTGTTTTCGGCTTATAGTTGAGATTGGATTTGTTCTATTGTTGATAATTTATATTTTTGATGTATAGTTAGACTTCTTTCATATCTTCTCGTGCTTTAGATTGTGATTGAGTTTTGTGTGAGCTATTGTTGGCAAACTTTATATTATTATGAGATTTTAGATAGTATAGTAGACCAAGACATCGTTCTACCACTGATTCTGCGGCATAGGCTGGGCGTTATTTCTGACTTGCATCCCTACATCGGGTGCGGGTTGTGCCACATTTTTAGTGGTGGATCATTCAGGTCAAGCTTCGTAAGTTGTGCGATGTCGTGGTAGTGCAATAACTTAGTTGTACTACTGTGAGCTTGCGATAGGATATAAGATATAAGATATTAGGATGAGAGGATACTCAATCACAAATATTTGAGAGATTCCTGGGACGACCCTTGAGAATCTTATTATAATTCCCATTTCAAATCTTTTCCCTTGTTTCCGTCCGCTCTTACTTGTTATTGATGAATTTGATTCTTGGTGATCGATTATTGAATTTGATTCTTGGTGATCGGATGATTCAAAATTCTTGGTGTTCGTTATTTAGTTTGATTTTATATGGAGAGAAATTTTACGGACTAAGTTACGGTATCATATGATGACATATGTTGATAAGAACAAAGGGAAAGGTGAAACATCTACTTTGGTTATGAAGCCTAGAGTTTATCGCAGCCATATTAGCCGGCGTAGCAAAAACGTAGGGACCTAACTTCGGATGTACATATCTTAGTTATGAAACTTAGAGTTTCTCGCAGCTATACCGGTTGGCGTTGTGAGGATTCTAGATGACATAATTATAGAATTGCATACCCTAGTTATGGAATCTATCATTTATCGCATCTATGCTTACTGGCATGGCGAGGATTCTAAGTGTCATATTTAGGATAGACGTATATAATTATCAGATTGTATCTTAAATTGGTTCTTAAAGTATCATCTCAATACTTATTTATTTCTGTTATTTCAGGACTTTGTTCCATTGTTCCTTAGCTTAGTAGTAGAGATACCTTCAGTTCTCTAGTTCCTTATATAGCTTATTTCTATTAAAGTCCTTGTTAGTGTGATAATTGGGAGTTGCAATTAGGTCTGTGTCTTGAGTATTAATATTGACTATTGAGAGTGTGACTTATGAGTCTGTAAGTAGTTCTTGGTTAGGCATGTGAGAAATTGGCATTAATCTAGGGTTAACCCATAGCATAGTACTTTGTAGCACTAGTTCTATGATGGATGTAATTATAAGTTAGTAGTTACTATAGGTCGAAGAGGGAGGAGAGAATATCAATAGTGGTTCCATGAGTTAGTATCAAAGTCAGCATACCAGTTTAGGATAATCATGAATTTAGGTAGTTGAGCGATCCATGTAAACATTAAGTATAAAAGAAATTATGTTGGAAATCAATGGAGCATGATATTCAATTTGGTGGTTGATACTTGGGTGTGTCAAGAGTAAAAATATATATATGCATAAAGGATATTAGTAAGCATGTCATAGTAGAATGGTACCCATAAGTATATAGGAAAGTATGAGGGAATAATAATACATTGTGCTAAAGTAGTAGGACTTGTGTTAAGGTATAGTAGAGCATTGATGTGAGTAGATAGGAGTGCACCAGTATATGACTAGTGATGGGTATATCACCTGATATTGAGGCTAGTGATGTATTGGAAGCAATATGTGGAAGAGTGTCTAGAAATTGGGTGCAGGATGCACAGTGGGTGATAAGTGTCAGTGTGGAAGTTCATGAGTATCAGAAAGTGGAAGCTGGAGTGTTAACATTATGTCATGGGTTGAGAAATATCAAGATTGGTCAGGAAAGATATGTATTACTGATTTTTCTATCCGTCTGTAAAAGGTTTGAGGAGAAATACATATACATGAATAAATATATGGAACCATATGTCTGCCTTGAGAGTGAAGTAAAATGTGTGTATTATAGAAGTTAATAACTAGTGCATTGGATGCAAGTAATCATGAGTTCTAGTGAGTGTGATGAGGTAATCTAATAAGGAAGCTAGTGTCCTAGAATATTAAGGGCATATATTATGTAGGTTTAAAGCTAGTATTACTATATCAAGAGTGTTAGTATTTCTATATCAGGGATTAGTTGAGTAATGTGCTAGTAACAATAAGTACCTCGTGTGATGATATTTGGATTGGTGTATCAGTTAATATGGATAAAAAATCATTTGAAAGTAATAGTGCAAGTAATCCTAACAGTAGAGGAGGGAGACAATATATATATAGAAGTAAGTAAGTATAGTACCTTACTAAATTTGATTATAGAGGTCGTATGTATCAGAGAATAGTCCGAGAGGTATAAGGATACCAGTGAGATATCATGGTGTTGTAATGGCTAGAAGGTAATTATGTATTTATTGTGATACTAATATACAGATGAGAACCTTAGGATGATTAACAAATGTTAGAGGATGAGTTACGCCAAGTATTGAATTGAAAGAGATACCATAGTAACAAGAGACGGAGTACCTCAAGTATTATGGAAGTTGAGGCAAGTAATTTTAGTATAATAATATAGAGGAGAGACATGAGTAACTTGTTATGAGGATGTCATCTAAAAATACATATAAGAGCTAATGCTTGGGTAGACAGTAACAAGATTTAAGTAAGGCATCCTATTGGGAGTATTAGGTTGGACGAGGGTGTGCCAATAAAACACATGATTGAAAAGGTATACAAGTGTTCCTTACAAGAGAATGATTGAAACAGAACAAGGAGGTAGTATCTTAGCAGTGTTTTATATAGTGTCCTAGGTAGCAAGTGCCAGTGAGTTAAGCATGTCCATGACCTAAAATTAGAGTATATCACTAGTATTTGGTAACCCTCAGTATTCAGAATATCTTGACAAGATTGATAATTAATAGTGTGTGATAGAATAGGCCACATGTGGCATAGCAGATTACCTCACCAGTAAAGGAAGACATACCAACAGGGCAGAGACTGAATTTCATGATAGTCAGAGACTATATCCATGTATGATTTCCCTTTCAGTAGAATGTATGATTGTATGTTATAGGATATATACTATTTTACACTATGATTGATGGGGTTTAACCATAGTAAGATTTGTATGAATAGGATATGACTTGCCCAAGAGAGAGGGGTGAGAGTTTTAATTTCGAGGACAAAATTCTTCTAAGGAGGGTAGATTTGTCACTACCACATTTTCTAGGAAAGGGTATTTTAGTCATTTGGTAATTAATTAAATATTGTGCATGTTAAATTTTTATTTATTATTTTATTTATTTATTATTAGCATGTTAGATTTAATTTTGGACTTGTGTTAATGGACCTAACTAGTTTAGTTTAGATTCATAGACCAACATTTAATTCTAGTTAGAATTGAGCCCAATAATTAGAAGCCCAATTATTAGGAGGATGATTAATTATGTTAAATCCATTAGACTAGAAGCTTCCCTCCTTAATTAATTTCTTCATGAGAGGACCCAAGGGATATTTTAGACTTTACATAGTAGCTTAAGGGAGGGGACAAGTGAGGCCTATATAAAGGGGATAAAAACTTTCTCTCTCTTCATTTTTATTCCAAATCTAGATCTAGAAAATTCTCTCAACCAAATCCCTACCAAATTTCTACCCAATTATTT
>JAYESA010000004.1:102132902-102455402 GCA_036927795.1 Iris macrosiphon
CCCCATGCCAAGGGATAGATCAGAATCCATAGAGATCTGGTCAAAAGATTGAGCAAATTTACTCATTTAATGATCCAACAGTCTGATAGGATCGATTATGCCGCATGTCGCTCCTATGCGGCCAAAACTCAACCATACTTCTTATTCAAAGTATTCCAAATTGGCCAAATTTTGGAAACTTTGAAGGGGGTCTTGTAGAAGCATAAAAATCATGCAGGCCGCATAAGAGCTCATGTACCCCAAAATGGAAGCAAGATGCATAGAGCCGCATGGGACCTATGCGATCAGAACAGCCAACCGCATAGCCGGCTCTCATGCAGCCTGATCATCCTTAGAATACGGGGGCCGCATAAAAAAATATTGATCAAAATAAAACAAAAAGTTCATTTTACAAAAATGGGGGATGGGGTTACAACATGTAGCCATCAAGGCCCATACAAAATAAAAAACCAGAGGAGGAAGTCCCGATCAGTCAAAAGAGCCACAAGCCTCACGAAGCACATCCACAATATCCGGGAGCGAACATCCTTCCCTTCATTTGAACGTCTCCCTCTCCTCTAGAGTTACGGGTAGCAAGGTTAAGTTCAGAGTGGACTATAGAGGCCGAGCAAGAGCCTCTAAAGACAACCCCAACGAGGACAGAAAGCTTTCAGCAGTAGAAAACTTACCCTCATCCCGTGCCCTCCGTCCAAGCGAAAATGCCATGACAACCGATGGAGAACCGAAAGCTCGCCCCTCACGAGACCATCCAAGTTCGGACCCTCTGATACCCGAGCAAGCGAGGCGGGTGGCCAGGGTTCCCAACTAGAATCTTCCTTGGACGATATATTTCATGAAGTGGGACACGATGAACTATGGCAGTAGTATTTATAAAAGAATGTGACGATTCGCGTGAAGGAAATAGTTGCAATGATGAACCTAAAAAGGGCAAATTCGACGGTTTGGCTTCAAAAAATTTCACATGCAACCAACGATTAAGTTCCCAAGAAGTCTGTAAGAAGGCGGTTATGCTTCCCAAAAAGGTTGAGCCAAGCCTTAAATATGCCATCTTGACAGCACGTGTTTATGCATCCAACAGTCATACGACCCTGCAACCCAAAAATGAAAACTCAGAAGAGGTCAGTCCGCAAAGTCGTCCTGCGGCCCAATAAGCCAACAACCATGCGCCCCCAAAAGGAGAAACAAATCAGGACGTAGAGTCACCCTGCGACCCAAACAAAGGTGACATCCATGCATCCCTAATCAGCTAAAGCAGCTTGGCCGCATAAGGACCTAACGTGGCGTCCCGTCTACAGGATCATCTTTGACACAGAATCCTGATAAAAAGGATTTTCTGATTTTCTCAAAAGACGTAAACACCCTAAAAGAAAAATTTCTCACGTCAGCGCAGAACATCACTCTTGACGCGGTGCAATGCCACATGGATAGCACAACAAGGGCATCATGTATCCCAGACTCTATACGTCCCATGCGCCCCAGTCCCTATGCGTCAAAGACTCCATATGGCCCTATGTGTCTCTGGCCCCATGTGCCCTAAACTCTATGTTGTCACATGCGTCTCTGACTCCATGCGTCCCAGACCCCATACAGTACATTGCGTCTCTGGCCCTATGCGTCTCAGACTACATGCGGTCCAAGGGTCTCTGGCCCTATGCATCCCAAACTCCATGCTCCCCATGCGTCTTTGGCCACATGTATTTTAGACTCCATGAAAACCAAATCTTATTGTTACGACATGAGTGATTCTCTCCAACCAAGTGTGGACTATGTATCAAGCTGATCAAGTTACGCCTACAAAGCACGAGAAACACACAGATCTTCAGCAACAAAAAATCCCAACAAGCGCCCACGTGGCAGCTCGCCCTGCTCACGGTTACAGTTGTACCCTGTCAAGAAGGGGCACGTGGCACCCTCCAGTATTCATGCGGCCCAATTTATGTGCGCCAAGGATGACAATAAATAGCAGGGTACCACACCCATACAAAAGGTTGGCTATCTGCGAATCTACACTCGAGCAATAGAGAAGAGCTTCTGCATCGGATCGTCTATGGAGTAAAGAGAGTTTTTACACTCCTAATCCTCCATCGTCATCCCCCATAACACAAATTTTGTACTTAGACTGTCTATTTAGGACTCCTCACTGTACTCTCCTTAGTTTGTTCAATTAAATAATATTTCTTTCTAAACATTCGCATTTAATGGCAAACAACCAGCATGGCTACTGTCTCCAAACTTTATCAAAGTGCGCCTGTGTCTTTGAACTTCTTCAATTATGCGCCTATGATCCTAACCGACAGTGTGTAGTTATGATTATACGTCTTTCATGCCATATTTCTTATGAAATATGCACAAATAAGTGTTCCTACGACCTACGTTTTCCTTGTATAGGGAAGCCACGTGTCAAGCAGGCAGTAAGTTGTGCACCTACTAATCAAAACGTGGGATGTTGTTTGTTCAAATATGCTCGCATAAGATCAAATATGATATATATTGCTCGTTTATGCATGCACACCCCTATAACCGTTACTAAGTGCTATAAATACCGGATCAGTACATCCTTCCTAGAGACACACACACAAACGGAGAGAGAAGGACATAAGCTCTATGTGCCAGTGATGCAAAAGCTTTCTTGTTGCCGAGTTCTCCAAGTATCCGAGTTCTAGTGCTAGCATTTCTTCTTTTGTGTCTAGTGGCCCAAGGAGTAAATTGATCGACCGCAGATCAGATCTCCATAGCTATATTTTTTCAGAATCATTATACTTTAGATTCTTGTATAGGATTTATTGTACTCTTATTTCTTTGATAGTTTGTAACACAAAAGTTCGTTCAACTTTTTTATTCATGGAAAACAATATTGTCTTCAAAGTGCATGTTATACCTAGACTGGTTAGGCGTCATAGTCTCCTGAGTTGCTTAACAGTTCTCTTGTTGTATTTGCTATTTATCATTCGGTATATATATTATGTATCTTGTTACATCCCTGTGAGGACCTGGTTCCCTTCTAGGTTATTTGATGAGCTATTTTTCGTGTGAGTGTTGGGACTAGTATTTTTGATTCAGTTATACTTTGATATTACCTTCTTCTCTTTTTCTTCCGCAGTATTTTCTTGTTAGTTTTATTTCATAGATAGTATTATAGATGTCTTTAGAAGTTTTACATGGATAGTGTTATAAATTAGGATGGACTGGAGTCCGCTTAGTGCATAGTAGGCCATTGCCACATGACCTGGTCCTATATATTTTTGGGACTGGGATGTGACATAAATTTTGTGGTGGCCCATACAGGTCGAGTTAACCATTTCAGTTACGTTACTGTACCAAGTGGGCATGTAGATATGATTAGATTTGAGAATACATCCATAACTAGGATTATAGGTTTCTCTAGGATCATTCCAACATGATTGTCTTCATGCTATTTCTTTCTCAACATGATTGCATTCATATTCCTCCCTTCTTATAATTTTGACAGAACATCTCTCTAGTAACTTCTTGATTTATTCTTCTTGTTTATTTTGCTAAAGTTATTTGGAAATATACCTCATAGATTTGTCCAATGGCAGGTTCAGGAACCTATATTATCTAGTGTGGAAGACACGTACTACAATCATCCATTAAATTATGAAATCATGAGTTTTGTAGCCAGATGTGTGCTGGCGTGGCAAACGTTTAGTGACATGATCACGGTGGTATACGATTCTAGAGTTTTACCTAGACTACGTCATATGCATCTAGATTGGCTTCATATCGTTCTTAAAAATATTTCAAGTCTCTTCTTATTTTGCTTGACCCTAACCTTGATTGATGTTAGTATGGTTTGTTCAACCCAGCCCAAGGATCTTGCTATATTTTCTTATCCATAACTAAACTAGAAAAACCCCATAAAAGAAATTCTTAGAAAAATTTGGTAGCATGATTTGTGTGGTTGTGATGTATGGATAATATAGAGGGTATGATAGTTGAGGGCTAAAGTAAATACTTGGTTAAGATAAGCCTTATTGCCCTTAGTTGCCTTTAAGCTATCAAGATAATTTTGGATAGTTGGACTTAAGAAATTTTAAGAAATTTAAATATTTGATCTATAAATATAGCAATTGGGAAGGATAATATGAACATTACCTAATAAATGCTAATGAGAGTAAATGTTATGAACATAAAATATTAAGAGTAGTTATGCATGGCAAATATTGATTCATGATTTAGAGGATTGAGGGCTAGAGAGTTGTATATAAGTTTTGAAGAGTATAGGTGATTGGTGGAAATGTGTTCAGAATTATTAGGTTGTAGTTAGATGGATTAACGACCATAAAAATTTTAAGAGATAATAAATAATGAAAATAAATGACTGAGAGATATAAATGTTCGAGGAATGGTAAGTTAAATTTTCAGGAGTCACATTAGTGTTTGATGATTTTCAAAATGGATATGAACGAGTTAATTAATCATTGTGGTTGAGGAAGTTCTATGGAATTTTTTTTATTATGCGAACAATGCACGATTCATTTTATGTTAGCTTTTACAATACATCTTTTATGGAGGATTCATGTTTACGAATATCTTGACGGCAAAATGAACGAGTTGATGGGTTCTAAGAATTTCATATGAAGGGTAGCTTGAAGTGATAGTATAGTTCAATTAACTTTTATAGCTGCATATTAAGGGATAGTTAAAAATTTAATGGAAATTGTAAGCATTGGTAAATGAGTAAAGCTGCGAAAGGATGAAATATATTCATATCTTTGAGGTTTTAAAAACCAGAGATTGATTATATCATTCTTAAGGAAATAAGTTGGATCAAGGTGATAAATAACGGGCTTAGACTATGAACTTTTGAGGAACATGTCCACTAGTAAATTTAGGAGGCATGATTTTTACCAAGAAGTAATCTAGAGGATACTATATATATTCAAGCAACAATGGGTCAAGAGGAAATTTATAATTCGAAAATAAAATGAACCTTGACAATCAGGATAAAAGTTTTTATATTCTAGCAAATTCTTGTAAGTTGGGTAGCGTTGTGATCTCTAAAGTGTACCTAGTTCGTAGGATGTGATGTCAACTTGGAGCTTGCTCGCAAGCGTTTATTCCACCATTTACGAGAGCTGAGGTACAACTTAGCATGTTTAGCTTTCTGTTTTACCCATCATTATTCTGCGTAGAGGGTTAGTTTTTAATTTCTAGGACAATTTTTATAAGTTAGGTAGAATGTAAACCCCCCTTTTTTATTTTATTTATTTATAATAAATAATTTAGAAACAAGATACATTAATAAAGAAAATAAATAATTATAGGTTGGTCATTGGATAAATAATAATAAATACAATATTAATATCTATGACAAGAAATTATATAAAGAAAATATAATTAATAAAATAAACAAATTTATAAGGGATAAAAGAAAAGAAATTAGAATAATAAAGATAAATGTCTATAAAATAAATATTGTTAAAAAAATAGTGCCCAGGGCACTTTCATTCTCCAGAAACATTTTCAAAGCCGAGGCTTTAGCATACCAGGGAGGGAAACTCCCTTCTTCCAAATTTGATTTTCTATCAAATCTTTTTCAAATCTGCAATATACTAAATCAAATCCCTTAGCCTTAGATCATTCCTAATAAAACCAAATCAAATCTTAAATTCAATGGATAGAAACCTATAAATCCTTATTTAACTTAATCATAAATCTTCTTTAATAGAAAATCTAAAATTTCTTTACCAATTAAACCTGTCACAGCCGAGTCTCTCGAATTTTTCTGAAATTTCATCAAACCCTTCTAGAACCCCATCCCCACGACCTACCATTATGTTCGCCTCGGTTGGGCGAACACTTCCGATCTAATTTCGGCCGCCTGCTCCGTCGGAAGCAGCACCCGACGACCCTAGTCGCCGATCGATGTCGCTCGACAACGTCGTTGCCTCCACAAACTAACATCGAATGGTGCACTACCCCTCCCTTGTCCTGGGCGGACCCACGTCAAGGTGTCCATCATTGCCTGCAGCAGCCCCTCCACCAATCATCGGGAACCCAACAGAGGCCGGAGCTCTGTTTCAATAATAGAAACACCAAGCCAGGACCCTCTTTTAATGGCATCGTGGCCTTCGATCCTCCGATTTAAAGTCGATTCAATTATGCAAGTGAGTAGTCCACAGAACCCTCTATCAAACCCTGTAGTTGATTTAAATATTTTCAAGTTTAAATCCAGTTAAACATCGAGTAAAAAATTATGAAAAATCAATATTTCAAAAAGTAAAAATTCTTCGATACGGGATTGCTTCTGCCAAACCAAACCACTTGGAATCAAAACAATTGCACCGAAAGATGTGTACAGTATCTTCCGACGTGTGGTCTTTGACGGAATTTGATTAGGTCACATGTGCACGATGAATTTGACCTGTATCAGTCGAAAATTACCGTATCATAATTTTTTAAATTTCTCAATTACTTTGTACACGCTAATCGTGTCGAAACAAAACTTGTGCCATTGAATTCACAGTGTTGTGCTGGTCCTGTGACCCAAGTTTGGTTCGATTCATAGACAGTTGACCGGATCACCGTTTTTCGGACCCATGATCCTATTCAACGAGCGTTTTTATGATCAACTCATCAGAATTCAAATTTGGGCGTACCGTTGAGTTCGTATCATCTTTTAAAAAAAATTTAACCTATAATATGCTGAATTTAGAGACTTCAGTTTTAACACATTTTTTGGTACAAAGCGAGTCCATCAGTGGATCACATTTTGATCCAAAACTGTCGCTTTTGTCCCTGTGTCTAAATTGGACTTATGAGTAGGCTATCCTTAGTATCTCAACCCTAGGACTCATTTGTGATGTTTGTTTCATTATCCGATGATGTCTGTTCAGATATTCCTTTTCATGTCATCATTATTTGTAATAAATTAGTATCATATTTATATTTCAAAATTCGTGCGTCAAAACTGAGTTATGTCGATTCTAGTGATCTTGTATCACTAAAATTGATAAAAATGACCATTGATTGCCGAAATAATATCCTTAACCCTAAGATTGATTATCTTATCTCGATTTGCGTGTAGTAGTCTTCGTTGTAACAATTACGAGATATAAACTTGGAATTTTGAAACCAAAACTTGTAAATTAGATTATTAACAAATAAATAATAATTTTGGAGACTAGTGTGACTTAGTTCTATATTGTACGACTAATAAAAATAACTCAGGTGACATAGGTGATAGAAGACTTTGACCCAACCAACTTTCCTAATTAAGGAGTTGTTGAAAATTAATTTATTGTGATTGCAACTATTTGTGTGTGATATATTATTAGTGATTTGGGTTGCTAGATATATACAAGGAGTATAGTCTGCTGGCTCATGGATAGACATGGCTAGACATTGGTCTCGCAACTCAGCATGCTTGGACGCACCCTAGGCAAGTATTCCTTGCCTATTGATATTTAGTATTTATTAGTTTTTCATATGTCAATAGTTGCTTCTTTACTTTATTTTGTTACCGTTGATACCATGACATGTTACATGATATTCCTGTTGATGCATGTTAGACGAGATACACGGATGGTGCGTTGCATTGCATGTTAGGCGACCCGACTTGATATTATGTACATGATTTACTGGACTCTTTACCTGTTAGTGATTGACTGGATGCATCGTGGATTCGACTCGATAGTAACATAGGGTGGGAGGAGATAACTACTAGCGTGGGGGCTACTATTTATTTTTCTGCACTTGTTTACCGATAGTGACTCTGATGAGCGCTACTTGCAACCGTATGTTATTTTATTTGTTTGTTCATGAATCCAATGCGTGAATGTTGTCCTCAAAGTGCATGTTACACCTAGATTGGTTAGGAGTCGTAGTTTCTTGAGTTGCTTGACAGTTCTCTAGTTTTATATATTGCTTATCATTCGGCATGTATATTATGTACCTTGTTATGACCCTGTGAGGACCTGGTTCCCTTTTAGGTTATTTGATGAATTATTTTTCGTGGGAGTGTTGGGACTAGTTCTTCTGATTCAGTTATACTTAGATGTTACCTTCTTCGCTTGTTCTTTCACAGTATTTTCTTGTTAGTTTTATTTCATAGATAGTATTGTTGATGTATTTAGAAGTTTTACATGGATATTGTTGTACTTAGATGTTACCTTCTTTTCTTGTTCTTTCGTAGTATTTTCTTGTTAGCTTTATTTCATAGATAGTATTGTTGATGTATATAGAAGTTTTACATGGATAGTGTTATAATCTATACAGCTTATACATACTTAGGATGGACTAGAGTCCTCTTAGTGCATAGCGGGCTATTGCCATGTAATTTGGTCCTACGTATTTTTGGGACTGGTGAAAATTTGATAGTGGATGATCCCTTAACTTATAAAGAAGCAATATCTTCTCTTGATGTTCCTTTCAGGAAAGAAGCCATTAACAATGATCATTAGAGTCACTATCAGCATTTACATACTTAGGATGGACTAGAGTCATCTTAGTATTGTTGATGTATTTAGAAGTTTTACTTGGATAGTGTTGTAATCTATACAACATATACATACTTAGGATGGACTGGAGTCCTCTTAGTGCGTAGCTGGCCATTACTATGTAACTTGGTCCCACGTATTTTTGGGACTGGTGATAATTTCATAGTGGATGATCCCTTAACTTAAGAAGAAGCAATATCTTATGTAGCCTGACTTGATATTATGTATATAATTTACTGGACTCTTTACCTGTTAGTGACTGACTGGATGCGTCGTGCATTCGACTCGACAGTATCATAGGGTGTGTAAACTCCCTCGATTAATTCTATAGATAGTCAGGTTTTGGTTGAGAAAATTTTGGTTTTAGCAGCAGATGTTGAGGTTTAGAGTGGAGTTAAGTCTGACTGTTATTTTAATTCATTTAATTAAAACCCTTGGCGCGCCCTATCATTGCTAAATTATTCGGAGCCCAATATTAGCCCATAAATTCCATTGGACTATTGTACTTCTGACTTGACTCACCAATTTAGGCACTTGACTTTTCTGTCACTCAAAATCGATTTCGTTGTGCTCTAAATTAATTGCACAATTTTCCGTAACCGTAATCTATATTTAATTCTGTGTCGGACACCTGTGTCGTTGCCCTCAATTTTGAGATACCAATTTAACCCGTTGAGTCGGACCAACTAAAGGGTCCAAGACTGACTCCAAGCCCCCACCATTTTTGACATTTGTGTCATTTTCGAATTTTGACCCCAAGTGCCCCTATTTAATTTAAAAGCGCGGGACACTTTAATTCTATTTTAATCAAGGATACCGATTTTGCCTAATCCTATTTTTAACCCAATTAATCCCGATGGCCATTAAATTAAACCCGTGCCTAACGTACAACACCCCCACACTATGCAAATCATCAAACACAATTTTCTCCACAATTTTTGCATCATTTTATGTGTTCGTGCAATTTCTCGAATTTAAGGGGCTAAGTTGCAATTTATTATTTTTAGGTGCCCTCACCCCATTGGCCAAGACCAAATAGAGAGGTTACAAATTTTGGACCGAATTCAACATCTTTCCTCCTCCATTTCTCATGAAGAAATGATTCTTACTCATGTGAAATCCTAGCCCTCTATTTTAAATGGGAACATCTCCACCCTCCATCCAATGCACCACTCCCCTATAAAACATCAACATCACCTCACCCCCACATTAAACCAAGCAGGCCCTAATCCCTAGGTGTGGAAACCCCCCTCTCTCTCTCTCCTCCCTCCTCCATTTTATTTTCTCCATACACAAAAGCTCCTTCTTTATTTCTTCTTCTTCCTTATTCTTCTTCTTCCTGAGGACTCAACCTCCGGCTCGACTCCGGCGGAGCACCCCGCTCCGGCCTGACTCTCCTTCGACCGGCAGTGCAGCTGTCCCCCCTGCAGTTGTCCCCCCGACCGGCGGTGCTGCTGTCCCCCCCGCGGCTGTCCCCCCGACCGGCAGTGCAGCTGCCCCCCCCCCCCCCGCGGCTGTCCCCCCGACCGCCTGTGTAGCCCCCCGACCGCCTGATACCACCCCGTCCGGCCTAATACTACCCCGCTCCGGCCGTGTGATCCCCGTCCGACCGACTGAACCCCCACAGCGGCTCCGGACCACCACCCTGCCCACTCTTCCAGCCATCAACTTCACCACCACCATTAGCTCTTATCACCACCACCATTACACCACCCCACGACCACCTTCTTCGGCCACCCTCCACTAACAGCACCACCACTTCACCCACCAGCTTCTTGCTATCTCCCTCCGGCCAGCAACCACCCCATCCGAGGTGAACCACTTTCTCCCCCCTCTATATATTTTATATATTGTATTATGTTTTTAAGTTAAAGTTTATTGTTATATAATTTGTTTTGTGTATGTTAGTTTAGTGTTTATGATTGGAGTTGTTTATTTGCATGGAAGTTTTAGGATTTTATAGGTTTAAGTTTATGGTTGATTATAACTAAATGTTATGAATGTGATACATGGATGGTGAAATACTAAATCAATTATTTAAGGTTTAGAAATGATTTGATTAAGGACATGGTATATATATACATGATGAATGGAAATTAATGGATATACATGAGTTAGGGTAGAAAATGCAAGATTTATATACAAGGCATTCGAATATATATTGAGTTCATGATATTGGGATACCTTGAGATGTTAGGGCATTAAAATTTATATCTGTACTATTGTTTATTATTGTTGAGTAAATTAAATTGTTGCGAATTAATACGATGATCTGTCATCGAGGGACAGGTGTTCTATTATGAATTAGTAATGATGATATAGGACGGAAGGTTTAATAATTATTAATTATGTAATTGAGGACAACAGTAAATGTACATGTTAACATCTGTGAATACTGAGGTAAAACTGAAGTTTTGATCAGGGGTAGATTAACTGAATATCGTGAAGAATATAGTAGACTAAGGAATAATAGTAGAATTGATCGAGGAGTAGTTTTAAGATGAGTGATAGCTGATGGTAAATGATTGAGGACTGGGTCTGATGATATTATACAGGTGATTGATTTTGAGATAGGTATTATTCGGATCAAGGATCAGAGATTGAGGACTGTAAAATTAGTAGTTAACTATTTGAGTTTGAGACTGAGTTTAGGTGTAGATGTGTGTCGCATCCCTGTCTATCGTGGAATAGATTATTGAATATTTTTTTGTATCTCATCTCTAGGTACTGCGGGACCTGAGGACTTGAACGTGGTACCAGATCTCCGTCATCAGCAGCCGCACGCAGGCAAGTGTACCTTGCCACCCTGTATTTTAGATTACAGTTATTTATTATTTCTTTTTGTACATTGTGCACGTATTTATGTTGACGTTCGATACTTCGCGTCCGATTCACAACCGGGTGAAGACGTACATCGTAACCTCTTAGAAAGATTGTCGGATGTTTCGTAGCATCTCGATATGCGTACCTGAGTATATCGACACCCCAGGACACTCATACACTGTGATCGTGCGAGATTCCTGTATCCTGATACTGACATCATGACCAGAGACTGGGTCGACCTTAGGGTCTCGTCTGTTGAGTTATTTCTGTGTGTCGAGACTGTAGATAGAGGTTCAGGTTCAGGGCATAATTGTTGACCGCTTGGGAAGGGGAAGACAGTTACTAGACGTTTGGGCTCCTCTGTACGAGCTTATATATATATGTATTATTTCTGTAGTGATCCTGTATCTAGTATAGTTGTACCACCCGTGTGACTCCTTGCCCGGAGCTGCGGTACGTGCCGTGTGTTTCCGTGTCCGAAGCTACGGTTTTATTTTAAAAAGCCCACGCGTCGAATATTGTCTTTAAACTATGTCATACTTGTTTGGTTATGATAGAGTACCCCGTCGTTGCACTTGTACTATCTGTTTACCTGGCATGTTATATTTTTGTACCTTGTTACGTCCCTCTGAGGACCTGGTTTCCTGCCAGTTTTGCAGCATAGACGATTACGGAGCACTTGGAGATACTGTTGGAGTTGCATGTCTTGCGGGCTTGGTACCAGTACTCACATTATATCTACCGGCATTATGGTTATTTTATATTGATTATTCATCTGCTGTTGTAGCCTAGTTTTTATAGACTCATACTTCTTCTCGAGTCTATTCGAGTTAGTATGTTATTGGGCGACCGACTCTAGCACAAATATCTTTTTCTTGTATACTGATGTACATTGTGGATTGAGACATAGAGGTTTACATTTATGGGAAATCTAGACTGTGCCCTTTATATTATATAGCTTATACGTATTTGAGTCAGACCAAAGTCTGGTCGAATGCATAGCTGGCGTGTCACATATTCCTGGTCCTACGTATTTTAGGACTGGGGCGTGACATATTTTTGTGGTGGCCCATGCAGGTCCGATCGTTTTAGTCACCTGACTATGCCAAGCGAGCCTACAAATTAGGAATAGATGTTATGATTGTTGAATAGGATCTCAATCCATAATCGATTTTAAAAACTCTTTGTATGTGATTGTCGCCCTTGGACTTCCAATTTGCATTCGTTCAATCTTCGTCGATATCGCTATCCTTGTTTCTCGTCCCCTATTGTTTGGAAAGACGAATGCTTGTGACTGATAATTTCCCTCCAGAAGAAGATTGAAGACCAGACGGGAGAAGACATAATTCGTATAACATTCTCTCAGAAGATTGTTACCCGGAGTAGGATAGAATAATAGGTTCTTTTGGATTCTAAAACTAGTATGGAAGGGTAGCAAGAGAATTAGACCCAATAGTACCCTACCCGTGCTTGAGGCAGCAGTGATCTTGGAAGTACTGAGAGCTGGAAGGATTGTTGATCATGACCTAGAATAATTTATGGAAATGCATAGCCTGATGATGGAAACTAGTGGTTATATATGATAACAATGTTAGGAACGAAGATTATGAGCCAGAGGAGATAAAATTTTAGGATCTCACTTGGAAGATAATGATCGGATTTCAGGAATTATAGTATGTACTTGAGTGATACCATTATGGTACTATGTGACTTGGAGATATGGATAACGAAAAGAAGAAATTTGAGGAATAAAATTTTAGGAAAAACTTTGAGGAGAAGAGAAATTATACTTTAGGCAAGAAAGAAATTTTCTTTTGGAGGATTGGTGTGGTAAACAGAACAAGAGAATTTATCTTGAGGTTAAAGTCTAGACTATGCCATTATCCTAGACATGGATTGGTTGAGCCAATACCACGCAATGCTTGATTGCCGTCATAGTTGTGTCATCCTTAGACTACCAGATTATCCTGAGTTTGAGTTTCTTTAGAGAGCTTGGGAGCATGGTGCCCATCTACCTTAGGGGTATACAACACAGGAGGTGAACCCGTGTACCATCATATTATAACAGGGTTTGAGGATGTATTTCTAGAGAATCTTTTAGGCCTGCCACCTGACAGAAAGAGTTTGTTACAGAGTTGACTCCAAGAGCCGAGCCAGTTATTTTCCCGTCTTCAGACTAGTACCGATAGAGTTGGCTGAGTTGAAGGTCCATAGTAGAGGATCTCTTGGACAAGGGTTTTCGTCGGGCTAGTGTTTCTCCATGGGGAGTACCCATCGTGTGGTGCCGAAGAAGGACGAGACGGTACGTTTGCGTATTAATTTCAGGGACGATATGTTTGTGTATCGATTACAGGGTTTAATACAGTAACGATAAAGAACAAGTACCCATTGTCGCACATCGATGATTTATTTGGATCAGCTAAGTGTATTCACGAAGATCGATCTCAGATTCAGCTATCATCAGATCTAGGTACAGAGGGAGGACATTCCTAAGACGACTTTCTGGACGAAGTATGGATACTATGAGTCTCTAGTCATGCCATTTGGCTTAACCAACAGGCCAGCAGTATTTATGAGTTTGAGGAACAATATTTTCCACCAGTACTTGGATAAGTTCGTGGTGGTAATTATTGACGACATCTTGGTTTATTCCAAAAGCCAAGAGGAGCACGAGAGATATCTCAGGATCGTATTGGAGACGCTGAGACACGAGAGGCTGTACGCCAAACTCAGCAAATGTGAGTTCTGCTTGGATAGAGTACCGTTTCTAGGGCACATAATCACCGGAGATGGACTAACAATTGACCCGGAGAAGATAGTTGCAGTTAAGACATGGCCAACCCCTGCACCTGTTACAGAGACTAGGAGCTTCCTCGGACTTGCCGGATATTATCAAAGGTTCGTAGAAAATTCTCGAGGATTGTTGCGCTTGTGACGCGACTGACGCGTAAGGGCGAGGAGTTTATCTGGACCAACGAGTGTCAGGCAGCTTTCGATGAGCTGAAGAAGCGTCTGACATCAGCACCGATTTTGACACTACCTTCAGGATCAAGAGGATTTGTAATGTATAGTGATGCGTCTGAGAGTGGATTAGGATGTGTATTGATGTAACACGGCAAGGTGATAGCCTATGCATCGAGACAACTAAGAGTTCATGAGAAGAACTATCCGACGCACGATTTGGAGCTAGCTGTAGTGATATTTGCACTAAATCTATGGAGACATTACCTTTATGGTGAGCGTGTTAAGATTTATACAGATAATAAAAGTCTGAAGTATGCCTACACGAAGAAGGAGCTCAACATGAGGCAGAGACGCTGACTAGAGTTGATGACAGATTATGACATTGAGTTGCAGTACCACCCTGGCAAGGCGAATATTATAGCAGATGCCTTAAACAGGAAGCACATGGCATACTTTTTGACGACTCAACGGCAATTGCTAAAGGATCTCCAGGAACTTGGGATAGAGATCGTACTGCCAGGCAAGGATGGACAGATGGCCAGTCTCGAGGTTCAGTCTATACTGATTGAGAGGATCAAGGCATCCCTGCCTACAGATGCGAGGCTTCGATGACTACGAGAGAGGACAGAGGCCGGCATGCAAACGGGACTCAGGATTCATGAAGACGAAATATTAAGGTGTAGAGATCGCCTATATGTTCTGAGTGGTGAGCTACGCCAAGAGTTGATGACCGAGGCTCATAGCTCAATTTATTCCATTCATCCCGGGGGTACGAAGATGTATCGAGACTTGAGGCAGCATTTCTGGTGGCATGGGATGAAGAGAGAAATTGTGAGATTCGTGGCAAAATGTTTAGTTTGTCAGCAAGTCAAGACTGAACATCAGAGGACTGCATGATTATTGCAGCCGCTTCCCATTCTCGAGAGGAAGTGGGAACACATTACCATGGACTTCGTCACAGGATTCCCACGGAGCCCTAGCGGGAAGGATGCAGTTTGGGTTGTTGTAGACGGACTCACCAAGTCTGCATATTTCTTGCCCTTCAGAGTTGGGCAATCCACGAAGATTTTAGCTGACATGTATATGAGGAAGATAGTATGATTACATGGAGTGCCTGTCAGCATCGTATCGGATCGTGATTCCAAATTCACGTCATATTTTTGGTAGAGTATGCAGGAGAGCCTAAAAACTTGTCTCAATTTCAGCACTACATACCAGCCCCAGACTGATGGACAGTCAGAGCGCACGATACAGATATTAGAGGATATATTTAGAGCGTACATGATTGATTTTGGAGGATCTTGGGAGGACCACCTACACTTGGTGGAATTCTCCTACAATAACAGTTACCAGGCTAGCATACAGATGGCACCTTATGAGGCACTGTCCGACAGGAAATATAGGTCACCAGTTTATTGGAGTGATGTGGGAGAGCATCAGATACTTGGTCCAGAGTTGGTGACACAGACAGTGGAGAAGGTCAAGCAGATTCAGAGCCACCTGCGTGCAGCACAGGACAGACAAAAACATTGGGCTGATGTGCACCGCAAGCCATTGGAGTTCAAGGAGGGTGACCACATATTTTTAAGGATTTGCCTACTCGTGGTACCATCAGATTCGGAGGCAGAGGCAAGCTGAGTCTGAGGTACATCGGACCTTTTGACATCTTGGAACGAGTTGGCGAAGTGGCCTACCGTCTTGCATTACCTCCATCATTAGAAGGAGTGCATGACGTATTTCACGTATCGCAGTTGAGGAGATATGTCGCAGACCCTAGCCACGTGCTGGATTATTCGGAGATTACAGTCGGGCCCAGCCTATCTTACGTAGAGCAGCCAGTTGAGATCCTCGATCGCAGCGAGAAGACTTTGAGAGGGCAGACGATTCGACTGGTCAGAGTGGCATGGAAGCACCATTCACCAGGCGAGTCTACATGGGAGCGCAAGGATTCTATTCCGCAGCATTTTTCGTACTTATTTGAGGAGCAAGATACGAATTTACGTACGGAATTTGATTACTAGTTGTGTTAATATTCTCTTAGCTATTATCGTACTTTACTTTTAATTTCGGGGACAAAATTTTTCTATGTTAGGAAGAATGTAAACCCCCTCGATTAATTCTATAGATAGTCAGGTTTTGGTTGAGAAAATTTTGGTTTTAGCAGCAGATGTTGAGGTTTAGAGTGGAGTTAAGTCTGACTGTTATTTTAATTCATTTAATTAAAACCCTTGGCGTGCCCTATCATTGCTAAATTATTCGGAGCCCAATATCAGCCCATAAATTCCATCGGACTATTGTACTTCTGATTTGACTCGCCAATTTAGGCACTGGACTTTTCTGTCACTCAAAATCGATTTCGTTGTGCTCTAAACTAATTGCACAATTTTCCATAACCGTAATCCATATTTAATTTTGTGTCGGACACCTGTGTCGTTGCCCTCAATTTTGAGATACCAATTTAACCCGTTGAGCCGGACCAACTAAAGGGTCCAAGACTGACTCCAAGCCCCCACCATTTTTGACCTTTGTGTCATTTTCGAATTTTGACCCCAAGTGCCCCCATTTAATTTAAAAGTGCGGGACACTTTAATTCTATTTTAATCAAGGATACCGATTTTGCCTAATCCTATTTTTAATCCCCAATTAATCCCGATGGCCATTAAATTAAACCCGTGCCTAACGCACAACACCCCCACACCATGCAAATCATCAAACGCATTTTTCTCCATAATTTTTGTATCATTTTATGTGTTCGTATAATTTCCCGAATTTAAGGGGCTAAGTTGCAATTTATTATTTTTAGGTGCCCTCACCCCATTGGCCAAGACCAAATGAAGAGGTTACAAATTTTGGACCGAATTCAACATCTTCCCCCCTCCATTTCTCATGAAGAAATGATTCTTACTCATGTAAAATCCTAGCCCTCTATTTTAAATGGGAACATCTCCACCCTCCATCCAATGCACTACTCCCTTATAAAACATCAACATCACCTCACCCTCACATTAAACCAAGCAGGCCCTAATCCCTAGGTGTGGAAAACCACCCTCTCTCTCTCTCCTCCCTCTATTTTATTTTCTCAATACACAAAAGCTTCTTCTTTATTTCGTCTTCTTCCTTATTTTCTTCTTCCTGAGGACTCAACCTCCGGCCCGACTCCGACGGAGCACCCCGCTCCGGCCTGACTCTCCTCCGACCGGCAGTACAGCTGTCCCCCCCGCGGTTGTCCCCCCGACCACCGGCAGTAAAGCTGTCCCCCTCCGCGACTGTCCTCCCGACCGGCGGTGCAGCTGTCCCCCCCGCGGCTTTTCCCCCGACCGGCAGTGCAACTGCCCCCCCCCCCCGCGGCTGTCCCCCCGACCGCCTGTACAGCCCCCCGACCGTCTGATACCACCCCGTCCGGCCTGATACCACCCCGCTCCGACCGTGTGAACCCCGTCCGACCGACTGAACCCCCACAACGGCTCCGGATCACCACCCTGCCCACTCTTCCAGCCATCAACTTCACCACCACCATTAGCTCTTATCACCACCACCATTACACCACCCCACGACCACCTTCTCCGGCCACCCTCCACCAACAGCACCACCACTTCACCCACCAGCTTCCTGCCATCTCCCTCCGGCCAGCAACCACCCCATCCGAGGTGAACTACTTTCTCCCCCTCTTTATATTTTATATATTGTATTGTGTTTTTAAGTTAAAGTTTATTGTTGTATAATTTGTTTTGTGTATGTTAGTTTAGTGTTTATGATTGGAGTTGTTTATTTGCATGGGAGTTTTAGGATTTTGTAAGTTTAAGTTTAGGGTTGATTATAACTAAATGTTATGAATGTGATACATGGATGGTGAAATACTAAATCAATTATTTAAGGTTTAGAAATGATTTGATTAAGGACATGGTATATATATACATGATGAATGCAAATTAATGGATATACATGAGTTAGGGTGGAAAATGCAAGATTTATATACAAGGCATTCAAATATATATTGAGTTCATGATATTGGGATGCCTTGAGATGTTAGGGCATCAAAATTTATATCTGCACTATTGTTTATTATTTTTGAGCAAATTAAATTGTTGCGAATTAATACGATGATCTGTCATCGAGGGACAGGTGTTCTATTGTGAATTAGTAATGATGATATGGGACGGAATGTTTAATAATTATTAATTGTGTAATTGAGGACAACAGTAAATGTACATGTTAACGTCTGTGAACACTGAGATGAAACTGAAGTTTTGATCAAGGGTAGATTAACTGAATATCGTGAAGAATATAGTAGACTAAGGAATAATAGTAGAATTGATCGAGGAGTAGTTTTAAGATGAGTGATAGCTGATGGTAAATGATTGAGGACTGGGTCTGATGATATTATACAGGTGATTGAATTTAAGATAGGTATTATTCGGATCAAGGATCATAGATTGAGGACTGTAAAATTAGTAGTTAACTATTTGAGTTTGAGACTGAGTTTAGGTGTAGATGTGTATCGCATCCCTATCTGTCGTAGAATAGATTATTAAATATTGGTTTGTATCTCATCTCTAGGTACTGCGGGACCTGAGGACTTGGACGTGGTACCAGATCCCCGTCATCAGCAGCCGCACGCAGACAAGTGTACCTTGCCACCCTATATTTTAGATTATAGTTATTTATTGTTTTTTTTGTACATTATGCACGTATTTATGTTGACGTTCGATACTTCACGTGCGGTTCATAACCGGGTGAAGACGTACGTCGTAACGTCTTAGAAAGATTATCGGATGTTTCGTAGCATCTCGATATGCGTACCTGAGTATATCGCCACCCCAGGACACTCATATACTTTGATCGTGCCAGATTCCTGTATCCTGATACTGATATCATGACCAGAGACTGGGTCGACCTTAGGGTCGCGTCTGTTGAGTTATTTCTGTGTGTCGAGACTGTAGATAGAGGTTCAGGTTCAGCGCACAATCGTTGACCGTTTGGGAAGGGGAAGACAGTTACTAGACGTTTGGGCTCCTCTGCACGCGTATATATATATATATATATATATATATATATATATATATATATATATATATATATATGTATTGTTTCTGTAGTGATCCTGTATCTAGTGTAGTTGTACCACCCGTGTGACTCCTTGCCCGGAGCTGCGGTACGTGCCGTGTGTTTCCGTGTTCGGAGCTATGGTTTTATTTTAGAAAGCCCACACGTCGAACATTGTCTTTAAACTGTGTCACACTTGTTTGGTTATGATAGAGTATCCTGTCATTGCACTTGTACTATCTGTTTACCTGGTATATTGTATTTCTGTACCTTGTTACGTCCCTCTGAGGACCTGGTTTCCTGCCAGTTTTGCAGCATAGACGATTACGGAGCACTTGGAGATACTGTTGGAGTTGCATGTCTTGTGGGCTTGGTACCAGGTACTTACATTATATCTACCGGCATTATTGTTATTTTATATTGATTATTCATCTGCTGTTGTAGCCTAGCTTTTATAGACTCATACTTCTTCTCGAGTTTATTCGAGTTAGTGTGTTATTGGGCGGCCGACTCTAGCACATATAGCTCTTTCTTGTATACTGCTGTACATTGTGGATTGAGACATAGAGGTTTACATTTACAGGAAATCTAGATTGTGCCCTTTATATTATAAAGCTTATACGTATTCGAGTCAGACCAGAGTCTGGTCGAATGCGTAGCTGGCGTGTCACGTATTCCTGGTCCTACGTATTTTGGGACTGGGGCGTGACAGGGTGGGAGGGGACAACTACTAGCATTGGGGCTACTATTTATTTTTTTGCACTTGTTTGCTGATAGTGACTTTGATGAGCGCTACTTGCGATCGTATGTTATTTTATTTGTCTGTTCATGAAGCCAATGCATGAATGTTGTCCTCGTTACACCTAGATTGATTAGGAGTCATAGTTTTTTGAGTTGCTTGACACTTCTTTGGTTGTATTTACTGTTTATCATTTGACATGTATATTATGTATCTTGTTACGTCCCTTTGAGGACTCGGTTCCCTTTCAGGTTATTTGATGAGCTATTTTTTGTGGGAGTATTGGGAGTAGTTCTCCTGATTCAGTTATACTTAGATATTACCTTCTTTACTAGTTCTTTCGTAGTATTTTCTTGTTAGTTTTATTTCATAGATAGTATTGTTGATGTATTTAGAAGTTTTACATGGATAGTATTGTAATCAATACAACATATACATACTTAGGATGGACTAGAGTCCTCTTAGTACGTTGCTGGCAATTGCCATGTAACTTGGTCCCACATATTTTTGGGACTGGTGAAAATTTGATAGTAGATGATCCCTTAACTTATTAAGAAAAAATATCTTCTCTTGATGTTTCTTTCAGGAAAGAAGACATTAACAATGAGTACAACTCCATAATGAAAAATAGTACTTGGTTTTTAGTAAACCTACCTTTAGGTAGTAAACCCATAAGTAGCAAGTGGATTTTCAAAAAAAAAAAACACTTAGAGCCGATGGTACTATAGAGAAATACAAAGCTAGATTAGTAGCTAAAGGGTTCACTCAGAAAAAGTATTATATAATGTTGATTCCTACTCCCTTTTAGCTAGGATTATCTCTATTAGAACACTTCTAACTTTAGCATCATTCATGATATGCAGATCCATTAAAGTGATATAAAGACTATAGTACTCCACTTCGTACAATGCACTATGATGGCTGGGTCGGCTCGAAGAAGCCGATTGGACTTGGAATCATGTGGAGGGATCAATTTAGGAGGCTATGAGATTGTGCTGGGAGGTCCCTTCAGATTAAAATGAGTGGTGTTGGTTCTTCAATCGTTTATCTTCACGCTTCACTAAATGATTACATTCATGTTTGTGTGAATTGCTGCTTAAAGTTACCTAAAAAGAATCCATAAAAGATAATAGACGATATAATCACTTATCTATTAACATGTAAAATTTTAGAATGCTAGATTATATTATATTGTTGCATAGACAATTAGGACCATACATCGCCATTTATGGTAAGTCCCAGGAATTGGGCGGTGAGTATTATCGGACTACAAATCGAGAAGATTTCGATAACATAGAGAATAGTCCCAGGAATTGGGCAAAGAGTGTATTGTCCGATCTTGTTACTGAGAGTGGTATGGGTTAGCGGCTGGAATGGCCGAGTCAGAATCATATATCAAAATACAAATAAAAACTGTAAGATATCAATTTAGTTTCTACCATGCATTATATGCTTCATTATAGCTAATTTTCATATGTTTGAATGGTCATAGACAAACTGTGCACAAGGTATAATTACTCGAACGATAATCCGAGGCCTCGGACCCATTCGACCTAGAAGAATAAGAGCATGTGCCAGTGGCACGGTGATTCAAAAACCACCAAGTGGGCTCGTTACCCAGCGAGGAGGGAAATCGTCTAACCAACTCTAGTCTAAGATGACGTATGTTAGTGGCCTTCATATGGACATGGTGCATGCTAACAATATCATATGCAGGCAAAGTAAATTATCACTCATTTATAGGGATGAATAAACAACCGTGGGTAAGAATCACCAAAGGGTGATAACATGCATGCTTTACAATTTCTATTGATACTAAATAAATTACATGCTTTACAATTTTTGTCAAATATGATCAATATACATGCTTTACATGATCAATATACATGCTTTACCTTCTTGTCGGTATAAAATAAATTTGACCCTAAGGCAATAGATCAATATCACAGTTAATAATATTTTCTATCACATGATTACTTAGTGTTCATTTAGGTGAGTTGGGACAGCCCTCTCACCAGTACACGGCAATGTATTGACCCATGTTTATAGCCATCTTTCAAATACTCAACTGCATGGACACAGCTTGATCAGTCTTGAGGCATCGTAGGACTTTTGGGTATGTAGAAGCTCTTCTCGGAAGATTATGCTTCTACTATAAAGGGCACAATATATGAAATAGTGTATCATTGTACCAGTGATGTTGTAAGCCGAGTCGGCAAGTTCAATGTAAGCCTAGAAGGCATATTTCAAGTTGGTTATTAAGAGCCTTATATTCAGCTGCAAGCCTAACAACCCATGTGAATATCAATAAAAGAGATATTTTGCTTTATATCTTGTTCTGACTTTAATTTGTCTGTTTACTTCTGCTATAATATTGTTGTTTCTGAGATATACCATCGATTATCTATCTTCTTACCTTGTACAAGTATAACCTAGACTTATACGACATCATGCCCTGTGGCGACCTTCGATTTTACGAAATTAGGACGTGATAAATAGTATTAGAGCACGTCTTTACGTCCTTGAATTTGACTCATTTCAAATCAAAGTTTCTTCCGTGATTACTCAAAGTTGCCTCCGTGATTACTCATAGTTGCTTCAGTGACCATTCAAATTTCTTCTCCGATTAGCTATAGTCGCCTCGATATTTATTCAAAGTTGCTTCCGCGAGTTTTCAAAGTTGCTTCCGCGATGAAACTAGTTTGCTTTAGTTATTGTCTAAGTTGATTTCGCAAGTATTTTGAGTTGCCTCTCTGATTGAAAGTTTATTTTGTCATGCCCTGATTTTGCCGAATCGTAGGGGCGTCCCCCGGCGTGACCGCCGTGCGGGCCTGGGGTTGCGCCCGCACAAGGATTTATTGTTTTGCATAATAAGCACATATTCAGAGTACGCAGATAAATTGAAACACAAGTTGAAGATGAAAAAGTTCTCTTTATTGATAATGAAGATCTATTTCAAACTCTTGAACGAGTCAGCTAATTTGCCACACGGGATTACGAAAGTGTTGACACAAAATGAGATGATAGTCCTATACATTACATCCCTTTACTAAACTTCAAAATGATAAAGACCTCCGGGCTGGATGACGGCCTTCCCATGGAGCTGCATTGTGTATTGAGTTGCTAGCTCCTTTCTTCAAGTACTTCAAAATATGGCGCAATCAGGATGCACCTACAGCTAGACTGGATCGGGAAGACGACTTCTGCTCCTCACTCGGTTCTCCTTAGTGCGAGGTACCTGTTTCGACGAGGGTCAGTACATCGAAATATACTGGTGAAGGCAAGCAAACCCAACTACACCAATCAACACATTATTTTAATGAAGCATGCATATTATTTAGGGTATTTCTATCTTGCCTTAGTTTATTTTACAAGTAAGCAGTATATAGAATTTACTGAAATAAACTTGCCACCGTTCGGTGACTTTTACCTTCCCGTCTGAACCACCTGCACAATACTTACCATTCCTTCCCTGCCATGAAGACACAAGTTAGCTTGCAACAAGTTTAAATACACACGAGGATCACTGGCTTGATTGCCATAATGGACTAGTCAAGGACAAGGATAGCATGTAACAAGAACACACGATGCTTTGCAAGATATCCAGTCCGTACATGATTGACTACACACGAAGTTCCGCCCAGATCAGATCGGTGCCAGTGCCCCAGCGATCGACCGCAGAACTTATACCCTTGTGCACAAGTTTTCCATGATCGAACACACAATGTTTACCTAAATTATCACTTCATGTAGTTGAGGCAACACAAGTACAAGACGAGCAGTAATACATGATTCATTTTGCATAGCCTCCCTGAACAATTATGCGCATACAAGGTGGGTTCCATACTTAGCACAATTTATAGAAGAAGATGCATTCTAACTAAAATTGAAGCATGTATAGAACATTTGAAATGAGCAAGCATACAATAAGATAATAGTTCACGTGTTGGATTAACAAGCATAATAATCCAAGTCTATTCCCTTTTTATCTTGACATCTTTTAGTTATTACTGGTATCGCCTGATTGGGGCAAAGAATAATGCAATATTTTAGGTGTTAAGACTGGGAGAAGGGCTAGCTAATCAGGATGGTAGCCACTCACTTAGTTGGTTGGAAGAGAGAAGGAAAGAGGCGCTTCAAGACTCCGCTAGTAAGCTGCCTACTGCTCGTTCACCTGCATAGACGAACAGCTTGATCAATACCACTTTTACTTTTCCCAATCTCGGAATTGAAGTGCAGTTCAATGAACGAAAATAATAAAATCCATTGAAATCTTTCAAGAAAAACAAGCAAATCTGGAAACCAACTCAAAGCACGAAAGCAACAAGCGACATTGAAATCCGAGGCAACAAAGATGCAGCGGAGAGGTCCCTCCTGACTCTACCGCTAAGTCGATCCCGGGGGCACGGTCCACTGAATATGGGAATCGATTCCGAAGAAACAAATCCATAACGAGGACAAGTTCTTGTTTCAATCTATCCCAATCGAACGATACCATCTTGTATTTCTTAGCCGCGCTCCTCGAATAGGAGGAACGGGGCACCACATCCTACCCAACTAATTAGAAGTTTCGTCCATGAAACTTAGGAATAGATCCTACCGTTAGGGATTATTTTATTGCGGGCGATGATCAGGAAGGTTCAGACAAGAACTAATGGTATGGCCTGGATCACCACAAGCGAGACATAACCCAAGTCTCTTGCGACATTGATTAACGGTGTGCCCTCGTTTGTTGCAGAAGGGACAAATTTGGTTGGAATTTCCCCTCTACCGACTACCGTGGTTTGGACACTTTGTAGCAGTATTTTCTTTCTCGTTGTCTTGGCGTTTGTGATTGTAGGTATGCACAGCGCCGATAGAAATGTGAGAATACTGCAGTTCAAGAGATAGGGCATGATTCATGACTTCCCGTATTATTTGATATTGTGGAACGACTATATATGCATGGATGGCAAGGCATAGACCACCTTCAAACCTTCTAGCTCGACTCGCTGCATCAGGTAAATATGCACTAGCAAATTTGGAGAGTCGGTTGAATTCGGCGGAATACTGCTTAACTGTCATACTGCCTTGTCGTAGTTGCACGAACTCGTTCTCCTTCTGACGACGTACTGGAGGGGATATAAACTCCTCTTCAAACGCAGCACGAAAATTCATCCACGAGATTGCCTTCTCTCTATGGTCAAATTGAAGAGATCATCGATGCACGTCTCACCAATCGTGCGTGTTGATGCGGAGCTGTATTTGAGCGCATGCGACGCGCTTCTCCTTCGGTACTTTAAGCAGTTTGAAATAATCCTCAAGTTCGACGAGCTAATCTAGGGCCACGATTGGGTCCTCAGTCTCGTTGAATGGAGTGTTACAGACTTTTTTGACGTGGCCAAAGTCAAAGGCAGTCACTTCCCTCGTCCTTGGAATTTGCGGTATCTCATTTTCAAGCACGGGCTGTTCCACCGGAGTCGCTGCTGTTGCTGCAGACTGATTGGAAGCCAAAGTCTGCACGATCTATTGCAGGTCATCTACCTGCTTCTGTTTTGACTGAAAATCGGGTCTCTAGATTGCTTTCGAACTTGGCTTGGCGAGCATCATCTCTTTGTCGTTGTGATTCTAACATTTACATCACCCGCTCAAGCGGATCGACTCGAGACATGGCTCACTGGCTTGGCGAAATTCCTGAAGTACCGAACTACTTTCTTGGCCTTGCGTTTCGTCCGGTGCTAGTGCTGAGGATTACGCTGGTGTCATTACTTCAAAAGAAGGTAAATTATATTAGGATCATAATATATTATGGACTCATTGCATGAACGTATCTTATTTTAGCCTAATGAGTTCAAGAGTTCGCACATGGATTTATCGTTAAAGGAACTTTTCCAATGCAAGGGTCAATGGAACTTGAATCTGTGCTCTGATACCAGCATGTCACCCCCCAATTTTGCCGAATCATAGGGGCGTCCCCCGGCGTGACCGCCGTGCGGGCCTGGGGTTGCGCCCGCACAAGGCTTTATTGTTTTGCATAATAAACACATATTTAGAGTACGCAGATAAATTGAAACTGAAGTTGGAGATGGAAAAGTTCTCTTTATTGATAATGAACATCTATTTCAAACTCTTGAACGAGTCAGCTAATTTGCCGCACGGGCTTACGAAAGTGTCACTACCAGAATAAGTCAAATTAGCGACGCCCAAAAACGTCGCTAAATAACAAAAAAACATCGCTAAAAACTTTTAGCGACGTAATTAGCGACGTTTTAACGCAGTCGGAAAAAACCAAGTCGCCGAAAGGAAAAACGTCGCTAAACGTCGCTATGCCGACGTATTTTAGCGACTTAATTGTGTCGCTAAATTTAGCGACGTTTAGCGACTCCGAGTCACTAAATAGCGACGTTTATTAAAGTCGCTAAACATCGCTAATTAGCGACTTATATAGCGACGTAACAGCGACGTCTTTAATGACCTGGCAGTACTGCCATGTCAGCAATTTGCGACGTACAGCGACATATTTAGCGACGTTTAGCGACGTCTTTAGCGACGGCTAATTACACGTCGCTAATTAGCGACTTTTTTAGCGACTTATAGTAACGTCGCTAGACGTCGCTAAACGTCGCTAAATACGTCGCTAAAGTTACAAAAAAATTAAAAAAAAAACCTGAATTGTTCCAAACTATTATTCCTGCAATTTATAAATTTCTAATTAAAAATATACCCGGAGCAACCCTCCGTTGAATTCTATGGGTTCGTCGACCCCTTCGGTAGAACACTCAACACCGGATTAACAATATTGAATATGAATAAAAGTATCACAGTCATACAATTAATACACACAAATATTATAGACAGACAATAAAAGTATCACAGTCACACAAAATGGGCATAAACAGCATCACAGTAACACAAAATGGGCATAAACAGCATCACACTCACACAAAATGGACATAAACAGCATCACACTCACACAAAATGGACATAAACAGCATCACATAATATATAAGTATCAGAGTATCACAGTAACACAAAATGCATAATATATAAGTATATGAAACATTATAGTATCAATCTCGAGGATTTCCAAAATGGGGCAGATACCAGTCCCTCAAATACTGCGCATAAGCAGCGTTTATGTTATCAAGCTCCGCTATGGGTGCTGGGTGACTGGAACTCCCCGTCTGAGATACAGCCGCGATAGGTGCTGGGTGACTGGAACTCCCCGCAGGTGGTATCTCTTCCTCCTTAACAGTAGTCGGCATCACTTCCTCCTTAACAGTAGGAGGCATAACTTCCTCCTTAACAGTAGGAGGTGTCGCTCTCTTGGGTGCCATCTGGTAAGATAGATGAAAACAAAGAATTAGCAAAGAATTAGCTATTGGACCGGAACGGAAGAATTAGATGATTATGTAGCAGTATAGATCATTCTAAAGCTTACATCTACCCTAAAACACATGGACACTTGCACTCACTCAAAGCTACTGATACTTCTCAAGTAGATTATAGCCAAACCAATAATATGAAATCAAATTTTAATCATCATTCTAAAGCTTACAAAAAAAAAAGTGTCAAGATCAAATTGACTATTCTTAATTATTCATAGATATGTGTCCCTGTTACATATGATGCATGTTAACAATAACTCCACCTAACACACCACGCAACCCTTATTGCTTAGCTGATCATTAGAATGCAAGGGGTTGTAATATGTTTAATACTCTCTACAAGAACATTTTCACTCTACCATTAGATTAGGTTACTTCCATGAGAGGAACATTTTCACTCTACCATTAGATTAGGTTACTCTCTCTCTCTCTCTCTCTCTCTCTCTCTCTCTCTCTCGTTTCTTTTGAGACAATACAAAATAAGAAGAACCCTTAAAAAGTCAAGTGGGCGTAAGCTATCAATTGAGAGTCTGATTTGCCCCCTCCTTCAAAATTGATTTATGTATAGAGCCCCTTAAAAATCAACAACAAAAAGTAACCTAAAAAAACACTTACAAGCAAAGCAAACCCTAACCCTAATCCTAACCCCAGGTCAAAAAACCTAACCCTAACCCTAACCCTAACCCTAAACCTAACCCCTGCGTCTGTGTGTGTGTGTCGTGTGTGTGTCGTGTTTGTGTGTGTGTCTGTGTGTGTGTCGTATATGTGTGTCGTGTGTGTGTGTCTGCGTTTGTGTGTGTGTGTCGTGTGTGTCTGTGTGCGTGTGTCGTGTCTGTATGCGTGTGTCGTGTCTGTCAAGTGTGTCTTGTGTCAGTGTCACATGAGAGAGAGAGAGAGAGGGAGAGAGAGAGAGAGAGTGAGAGAGATTACCTAGAGCTCGAGGAGGAGGAGGGGGAAGCCGGAGTAGACGCAGCCGTGGAAACCCGGTCGCCGGAGAGGGGGGGGGCGGGGGAAATCGAAACGTTTCGAAATTTTTGACAAAATTTTCGACAGACGGAGAAAAGAAAACTGAGCCCTAATTAAACAAAAATTAGCGACGTTTAGCGATGTCACATAAAAACGTCGCTAAAATTAAAATTAGCGACGCAAATAAAGTCGCTAAATACGTTGCTAAATTTTTTGGATATATACGTCGCTAATTACGACGCTAAACGTCGCTAAATCAGATATATTAGCGACGTTTAGTGACCTTAATTGAACTTATAGCGACTATTCTTTTAAAATCTTAATAAAAGTCGCTAAACGTCGCTAAATGTCGCCATTTAGCGACGCCTAGCGACGCTTTTTACAGAGTCGCTAATTTAGCGACGTTTTAACTAGACGTCGCTAAAATATGTCGCTAATACCGCTTATTCTAGTAGTATGTTGACACAAAATGAGATGACAGTCCTGTACATTACATCCCTTTACTAAACTTCAAAATGATAAAGACCTCCGGACTAGATGACGGCCTTCCCACGGAGTTGCATTGTGTATTGAGTTGCTAGCTCCTTTCTTCAAGTACTTCAAAATATGGCGCAATCAGGATGCGCGTACAACTGGACTGGATCGGGAAGACGACTTCGGCTCTTCTTAGTGCGGGAACCTGTTTTAACGAGGGTTAGTACATCGAAATGTACTGGTGAAGGCGAGCTAACCCAACTATACCAATCAACACGTTGTTCTAATGAAGCATGCATATTATTTGTGGTCTTTCTATCTTGCCTTAGTTTATTTTACAAGTAAGCAGCATATAGAATTTACTGAAATGAACTTGCCACCGTTCGGTGACTTTTACCTGTCCGTCTAAACCACCTGCACAATACTTACTATGCCTTCCCTGCCACGAAGACAAAAGTTAGCTTACAACAGGTTTAAATACACACGAGGATCACTAGCTTGATTGCCATAATGGACTAGTCAAGGACAAGGATAGCATGTAATGAGAACACACCATGCGTTGCAAGCTATCCAGTCTGCACACGATTGACTACACACGAAGTTCCACCCAGATCGGATCGGTGCCAGTGCCCGAGCGACCGTCTGCAGAACTTATACCCTTGTGCACAAGTTGTCCATGATCGAACACACGATGTTTACTTAAATTATCACTTTATGTAGTTGAGACAACACAAGTACAAGACAAGCAGTAATGCATGATTCATTTTGCATAGCCTCCCTGAACAATTATGCGCATACAAGGTGGGTTCCATACTTAGCAAAATTTATAGAAGAAGATACATTCTAACTAAAATTGAAGCATATATAGAATATTTGAAATGAGCAAGCATACAATAAGATAACAGTTCACGTGTTGGATTGACAAGAATAATAATCCAAGTCTATTCCCTTTTTATCATGACATCTTTTAGTTATTACTGGTATCGCCAGATTGGGGCAAAGAAGAATGCAAGATTTTAGGTGTGAAGACTGGGAGAAGGGCTAGCTAATCGGGATGGTAGCCACTCACTTAGTTGGTTGGAAGGGAGAAGGAAAGAGGCGCTTCAAGACTCCGCTCGTAAGCCGCCTACTGTTCGTTCACCTGCATCGACGAACAGCTTGATCAATACCTCTTCCACTCTTTCTAATCTCGAAATTGAAGTACAGTTCAATGAACGAAAATAATGAAATCTATCGAAACCGTTCAAGAAAAACAAGCAAATCCGTAAACCAACTCAAAGCATGAAAGCAACAAGCGACATCAAAATCCAAGGCAACAAAGATGCAGTGGAGAGGTCCCTCCTGACTCTGCAGCTAAGTCGATCCTGGGGGCACGGTCCACTGAATATGGGAATCAATTCCGATGAAACAAATCCATAACGAGGATGAGTTCTTATTTCAATCTATCCCGATCGAATGATACCATATTGTATTTCTTAGCCGCGCTCCTCGAATAGGAGGAACGGGGCACCACATATTTGACCCTCCCTTTTATTCACTGGATGTTCCATATAATAAATCTAATATGTACGATGCCATAAAAGAATTTATTGATAGTAAAGACACCAAAAAACATCAATAATGAAATGATACAATAACTAATAATTTGTGACTGATGCTTATCGTGGGATTTTATTAGAGACTGATTAATATGCTGCAATCGATAGTGGGTGATGGCATGTTATGTTAGGTGTCACGCCCCAGTCCCAAAATACGTAGGACTAGGTCACGTAACCATGCCAACTGGCCCGTATATATGGCAACTCCAATATATGAAAACCATATATACGTGCGTACGCTGTATAATGAACAATAATTCATAAGTGGTAAAACTGATCACAAGTCACAGGGTAATATCTAAATCTCATCCACAGAATCAAATATGAATAACCAATAATCATGTAACTAGATCTCAATACAGATATCTAAGAATGACAGTCAGATGAAATCAAATCTACTGCCGAAATAGAATACAAAAGGAACCAGAATACACACCATAAAGAACAACATCTGACAGTCACGAGGCTCGAAGAGAAGACCTCCTGGGAATAAACGTAACATGTCCGGATCTGTGCTCCTGCGAGTACTCAAGAACATATACACCTGGCAGGGAACCAGGTCCTCAGAGGGACATAGCAAGATACAGAAAAATAACATGCCATAATGTAAATACTGAATAAATAAATAGGATGTGCTAACCATCTAAGTGAATGCAATTTAAAGACCTTGTAGTACGCATGGGAATGTGTAGGCTAGACATATGCTGACGTAATTCACCAATCGTCATGACTGGCTAGTATATGTATCATATGCCCCCGATCACACGGGTAACTCTGCAATCGTCCATCCCTGCAGAGAGTGGAACGAAGGATAATAAAAACACACAAGGGGTATCCCATCCTCCTCGGAGCACAGTAACGGGAACAAGAAAACCAATTCCCCATCTCCGAGCAGCATGGTATCAGGCGACATGAACATATAAGGAGGGGGGTGTCCCATACGCATACTAGTATCTTTCCCGCCCAATATAGATGTACAAGTCGTGAAAACGACGTGGACACCTCCTACTATGATGCAAGTCTCAATAAAATAAACAACTGAGCTAAATACCGCTACACGTGTTGCTCACACTGATGGCCAGTCGCGCATGAGGCACGCGTCCCTACATGTACTCACTCTGTGACGTGTAATGATACGTGTCAAGGCCTGAGAAGTTATATCAATAACTTCACAACTTTAGGTGGGTCTACTAGACACTAGGTCAGATACAAGTCCTAACGTCAACGCCATCGTTGACTGCACCCGAATCTGCTCGGACGCGCACATTTATATAAAAATAAATAAACATGTAACTAGTAAGAACTGAATATAAACAGTACAACAAGGCAAGGTATACTTGCCTGGCAGGAGAGCTGCGAATATAATGTCCAGATGTCAAATGCCAAGAAGTCAGAAACTATGTCCTCAGAAGGAAAGTCTCCGGATGCTGAAATAAATATCACTAACAGTCTCAGAAAATATCAAATAGCTAGAAACGCCTGTCCTTAAGTCCAATTTGGACACAGGGGCAAAAATGACAGTTTCCGGTCAAAGCGGGGTCCACATGTGGGCCGCTTTGCACCGAAGAACGTGTCAGGGTCAAAGGTCTCCAAATTTGCTAAACTCAGTGTCAACAAGTCAGGAACGCTGATACGAACTCAACGGAACTTCCAGAATTGGATTCCGATGAGCCGGTCACAAAATCGCCCGTCAAGTGGAGCCTGTGGGGCCCACGATACGGAATTTTGCCAACGTTCTCAGAATCGAACCAAACTTGGCTCACAGGACCAGTGTATTGCTACGAGTCCGATGGCACAAGTTTCGTCTCGATCCGACGTGTGTACACAAAGTTGCAGCGTGTTCCAGAACTGACGGATACGGGGCGGTGTCGGCGGATACGCGTTGATTCCGGTGTGCACGCACATCCAAATCAACTTCTCCGAACTCCTACACGTCCGTATCAACGTCGCGCACGTTTTGGTAAAGACCACGTGCGACCAAGTCGTCCCGTTTGGCGGGGCGTACTCATTTCCGGGGTGAATCGGGTCGTTGTTTTTCCTGTTTTTGGATCGCGTGCCGCGATCGCCATAGGACGCGATGCACCGAGCGGGTTGCACGGGCACCGAGAAGGTCACATAGCCTATGTGTCACAACTGACGGAAATAAAAACGGAATTACGAGGAGTTAGAACGGGTTACCTGAACAGGGCTCCGTGGAAACTGAATTTTTCTGTGTCCGGCCACTGTGTTGTGTCCTGGTTTGAATCTGCCTGTGTTCGGGCTGTGTCCAGTCGCTGTGTCCAGTCCGAGTCCAGTGGAGACTCGCCGGGGCTTCGCTGGAAGCGCTCAGGCGAAGCTCGTCGGTCAGCGGGGCGTCCGGGCAGGGCATGGCGCTGCGGCTAGGGCTCCGGGGTCGTCGACTCGTCGACGGAGGAGCTCTGGGCATCGTTCAGGAGTTGGCCGGAGTCTGCACAGCGAGTCGAAGCTGGACAGTGGCCGGAGTCTGAAGCCGCAGTGGGGGAGAAGTCAGGTGGAAGGTGGCTGGGCCCTGGGCTGAGCTCAGCGGCCGGGGGGGCGGCTCGGGCGAGGTTAGGGTTAGGGGGAGGAGTCAGGTGGAAGGTGGCTGGGCCCTGGGCTGAGCTCAGCGGCCGGGGGGGCGGCTCGGGCGAGGTTAGGGTTAGGGGGAGGAGTTCCATGGTGAGGAGGAGGAGAAGGAGTGGGTCGTGGTGGTGGCGTTGGTGCTGGTGGTGGAGGATGGTGGTGGCGGCGGAGTGGAGGAGGAGGAGTCTGGTGATGGAGGGTGGTGGTGGATGTGGTTGATGATGATGATGACGGTGGTGGCTGTGATAGGGGGCTGCGGGGTGGCGGTGGAGAGCTTTACGGGGAGGTGGCGGCGATGGAGGGAAGAGGAGCAGCGGGTCAGGGGGGTCGACGCCGGCGGGGCTCACCGCGAGGGAAGCTCAGGGGAAGAGGGGAGGAGAAGAGGGGGAGCTGAGGAGAGAGGGGCCAGCGGGGGGGTCTCACAGCGACCGGGGGGAAAGGGTGCCGCTCCGGCGGGGCTCGCCGCGGGGGAAGCTCACCGCGAGCGGGGAGGGAAGTCGACTCCGGCGAGGGAGCTTGAGGGTGGCGGAGGGCGGCTCGCCGCGGGGGCTCAGGGAAGAGGGAGGCTGCGGGGAGAAAGAGAGGAGAGGGGAGAGAGTCGGGCCAGCGGGGGGGGGAGACTCGCCGCGGCCGGGGGTCGGCTCCGGCGAGGGTTCGCCGCCGGCGGGGGTCTGCGGCTGTGGGGGGGGGGGTAGAGTCGGCTGAGTTAGGGTTAGGTTTTTAATTTCTTTTTAGGATTTTTTTTTTTTATTAATAGAAATATTTTAAGGATAAAAATGTAATTTACATTTAAGATATTTACTTAATGTAAATACATCGAATCTGGACTCCTTTTGGAATGGACGGTGCACGTTCACCGGCCAATCAGGAGGTGACACCTCGTATGGCAATTTACAGAAAAGTCCCTGTAATTTTGTAAATTGCGCAGAGGTCCTATTTTGGAAAATTGCGCAATTACGAAATTGTCTGGGAAAAACACCTGATTTCTGAAATTACTAAAATTCACAGTATTGAGGAAAATTGCTGTGCGAGGGTCCCGAGGGGGTGGGGGTGAGTCTGGGCGGGGACTGGGCCTGGTTTCTGGGTGATACGGGCCATCGTATTAATTAATTTATAAATACTGCGCACGGTGTTCTCTAATTATTTATAGGCAGTTAGGACCATAATTTTTCTATGGTATCAATATACTAAATGTAGTATACTCAGTGTAGAAAAATAACGTATTTTTGTCTGGGCAAAACGGTTGCATGTTGGGCCTCAAATCTCTATTGGAACAGGGATGGGTACAGGTCTGGGAATTAAAATAGGAATTAAATACGGGCGTTTGCAATGAGATTTGTGCGTCTCAAACGAGGCTCAAAATAAGGTATCAGGGAGTTGCACAAAGTGCAGGATAGTAGACTGACATGTCTAGGAGAGGTACGTGAACTTCATTCGGGGATAACAGTCAAGGTAAAGCTTCAAATAATTAGGTGACGGACAGGTGCACAAGAGAATAGGATATGTAAGCAAAATAATTAAAATATTGCAACAAATCCTAAAATGTGAAAAATATTCCTAAAATACTGGAATCTGGTCGAGGGGGTTTACAATCTACCCAACTTATAAAAATTTCGTCCTCGAAATTAAAACTAAGCCATGGTAGAAGGGAAAGACGGCATAAGATATAATTTAACCAAGTAATTTATATCTTGGGTTAAGAATAGGTTCGAAGACGTTTACGCATGTCGTACTCGCGCTTCCGAGTTGATTCTCCTGGCGCGTCATGCTTCCATGCTACGCAGATCAAGGGAAAAGACTGGTTCTCAATACTTTTTTTTTTTTTTTTTTTTTTTTTTTTTTCCGATGATCAAGGATTCCCACGGGTTATTCTTGATACGACAGGTCTCAGCCTAATGGTGATATCCTTAAAAAAAGACATGATCGTCCTTTTTGAATTCCAAGGGGCGATGATGACGATCTGCTACTGCTTCTGGCTGGCTGGCACTGCTCGTCAGTGTCCTTGTATTTACTTAACTGTCTCTTCGGTGTTGACCACCAACTCTGGTCATGCGAATCCTTGTCTGGTACAATGCTGACTGGTATACCGTGCAATCTTACGATCTGCCTCAAATAGGTAATGTCTCCATAGCTAAAGCTTTTGCAGTCTGGCCAACTCTATAGGGTAAGAAAAGTGCTGACTGGTATGTCGGTCCATAGGAATTCTTAATCCTTACAAGTCAACCTAGTCATAGGTGCTGCTGTCCTTTCAGGAGTCAGTCAATTATTCATCCGGTAAAATCCATTTAGACTCCTGATAGCAAAATGATATTTTCTTCATCGTAATACTTGAGTTCTGAACTTGACCCAAGTTACGAGGCAAAAATAAAAATTTTGCTGCCTTAGTGATGCAGGTATCAGGAACGTAGGTAGGTAGGTAGGTAGCGAAGGTCATTCTAAGGATAGCACAATTTAAACTACAAACAAATCTAATAATAAAGTTTGGTAATACCCAAGAAACAAACAGAAATGGTACAGAAACAATACACTCTCGTATTTGTACGAGGCACGAGGTTTCGCCTTTCCGAAATAAGGGAAGACGATAAACAATAATCAAGAGTTCAAGGGGGAGGTAATAGATTAGTAGTGTGAGGATCAAGGCGTTTAAAGAATTCAACGGGAATTGTCAAAGCAGTTGTGGAATTGAGATGCTATTTTGGGAATCCCTATTAACATATTCGGATCAGCACAGTTATGTAGCTGATACGATATGCTCAGGCATATCCAACGGGCAAGTACATCTATCTACTAATCACTATATATCTCAATCCACGTAGAGTAGTTATGCGAAGGTCGAACCAAGTGCACTATGGTTGATCAGACCGTAATACACTGATTCTGAAATGTATTAGTGTAGTACTCCAATAATACATCTCTCAAGAACAAGCTTGATAAAGAATGAGCTTGCGAAACTAGGCTATAATAGCGGCATAAGTCAAGGTAGTACGGTAAATATAAGTACGCTAGATTATGATGTGAGAAGTTTCAAAACAATTCAAATTCACAAACAGACAAGACTCCATAAACTCTGCAGTTATTATTCTAAATCCTTGACTAAGTCGCTAGTTGACCCAAAAGAGGTATGGCCTTCTAAGTTCTATAATCTATATAAACACTATAGGTTACCCGCCTAAAACAGAGATTCCAAGAAGGTCCGCGTAAAGTAGGGGTTCGAGGTTGTCTGCGTAAAGCAGTGATAAGATAATTTGGCGTAAGGTATAAATCTGAAACTGTCTGCGTAAAACAGAATTTCAAATTGTCCAGCGCAAGGTAGGGATCCAAAGTAGTTTGGCGTAAGTCAGGGATTCAAACTATCGGCGTAAAATAGGCTTCAGAGTTATCCGCGTAAAACAGAGAAGCGTAAGGTAGAGCTTCAGAGCTGTTCGCGTAAAAAGTCTCGGTGAAAGTCTGAGCGTAAAAGTCTGCGGTAAAGTTTTGCCTAAAGGTTGCGTAAAATCTGCCAGCGTAAACAGTCTAGCATACGCTGCAGCGTAAAGTTGTACAAGAAACTCATGGGTTTGTCAGTCAAGTTAATGAATCATGTCATCTGACAAAAGTACTTGCACAACGATCGAGGGGATGGTTTGATGATAATTGCACGGAGTTCAAGGTTGTCGTTTAGGAACGTATTGGATATAAGTCAATTTACGCTCGAGGTGAGACAAAACCAGATGTTCCGTCAAAAGCTGTTTCTTTTTGCACAGGGCTCGAGGCGTATCTCTGCGCAGAATTTGGTCGTGTCTGGGGAAAGCTAAGGCTGTAACAAATACGCTAACATCCTATTCTTATGTTATGCCTAAACAGGTTACTCTACGCTGGTTATCTATGAATCATCAGGTTTGCGCAGGGTAGTTACCTACGTGGCTGACATGATGCGTCATACGCAGGATAAGGAAGACTAAGGGCGGCGTAAAGGGGACAAGCTTCTACATGATTTAGCTTTTACGCCAACTAGGCAGGGGTTTGGCTCTTATGCTAACAACGGTCAAATGGGTTTTACGCCAACAAGGGTAAAGAGTCTCTGGCGTAAAACTCTGGTTATCCAAGCATAGGATGAGGGTTTCTGTCCTAGTATCCAACCTTGAATTTCTATTAGTTTCTTAAGACTAGGGTTAACACTATGGTCAAATCTCTAACTAATCCTAGTAGGGTTTATTCAAGTCTTATATAAATACGTCAAGGGATAAGAGTAAGTTAATCTATAGGTAAGTGACGCTAGGGTTTACTTAGGAAATCAGGAAGGCTAGGGTTTACTTAGGAAGTCAGGAAGGCTAGGGTTCACTAAGTAATCCGAACTTAAGGATATGTCAAAGCCCTAGTGGTATTCTTATTAGGAATGCTACCTCAATTATCATCCTATTAACCGGAGTTCCTATATTCTAGCAGGGATTATACTAAAAGAATTATCAGGGAAGCACATGAATCAAGCAGGATGCAATTATGTAAGTAGGACGAACTGGAAAGAAGATAAGTCATAGTCAATTTGGATGAGATTCTATATTCTAATCCTAGGTGCAGGCTTGCTCGGTACAGTAACGTAACCGAGACAATATGCTCTGACCTGCATGGGCCACCACTAAAAACATGTCACGCCCCAGTCCCAAAATACGTAGGACTAGGTCACGTAACCATGCCAGCTGGCCCGTATATATGGCAACTCCAATATATGAAAACCATATATACGTGCGTACGCTGTATAATGAACAATAATTCATAAGTGGTAAAACTGATCACAAGTCACAGGGTAATATCTAAATCTCATCCACAGAATCAAATATGAATAACCAATAATCATGTAACTAGATCTCAATACAGATATCTAAGAATGACAGTCAGATGAAATCAAATCTACTGCCGAAATAGAATACAAAAGGAACCAGAATACACACCATAAAGAACAACATCTGACAGTCACGAGGCTCGAAGAGAAGACCTCCTGGGAATAAACGTAACATGTCCGGATCTGTGCTCCTGCGAGTACTCAAGAACATATACACCTGGCAGGGAACCAGGTCCTCAGAGGGACATAGCAAGATACAGAAAAATAACATGCCATAATGTAAATACTGAATAAATAAATAGGATGTGCTAACCATCTAAGTGAATGCAATTTAAAGACCTTGTAGTACGCATGGGAATGTGTAGGCTAGACATATGCTGACGTAATTCACCAATCGTCATGACTGGCTAGTATATGTATCATATGCCCCCGATCACACGGGTAACTCTGCAATCGTCCATCCCTGCAGAGAGTGGAACGAAGGATAATAAAAACACACAAGGGGTATCCCATCCTCCTCGGAGCACAGTAACGGGAACAAGAAAACCAATTCCCCATCTCCGAGCAGCATGGTATCAGGCGACATGAACATATAAGGAGGGGGGTGTCCCATACGCATACTAGTATCTTTTCCGCCCAATATAGATGTACAAGTCGTGAAAACGACGTGGACACCTCCTACTATGATGCAAGTCTCAATAAAATAAACAACTGAGCTAAATACCGCTACACGTGTTGCTCACACTGATGGCCAGTCGCGCATGAGGCACGCGTCCCTACATGTACTCACTCTGTGACGTGTAATGATACGTGTCAAGGCCTGAGAAGTTATATCAATAACTTCACAACTTTAGGTGGGTCTACTAGACACTAGGTCAGATACAAGTCCTAACGTCAACGCCATCGTTGACTGCACCCGAATCTGCTCGGACGCGCACATTTATATAAAAATAAATAAACATGTAACTAGTAAGAACTGAATATAAACAGTACAACAAGGCAAGGTATACTTGCCTGGCAGGAGAGCTGCGAATATAATATCCAGATGTCAAATGCCAAGAAGTCAGAAACTATGTCCTCAGAAGAAAAGTCTCCGGATGCTGAAATAAATATCACTAACAGTCTCAGAAAATATCAAATAGCTAGAAACGCCTGTCCTTAAGTCCAATTTGGACACAGGGGCAAAAATGACAGTTTCCGGTCAAAGCGGGGTCCACATGTGGGCCGCTTTGCACCGAAGAACGTGTCAGGGTCAAAGGTCTCCAAATTTGCCAAACTCAGTGTCAACAAGTCAGGAACGCTGATACGAACTCAACGGAACTTCCAGAATTGGATTCCGATGAGCCGGTCACAAAATCGCCCGTCAAGTGGAGCCTGTGGGGCCCACGATACGGAATTTTGCCAACGTTCTCAGAATCGAACCAAACTTGGCTCACAGGACCAGCGTATTGCTACGAGTCCGATGGCACAAGTTTCGTCTCGATCCGACGTGTGTACACAAAGTTGCAGCGTGTTCCAGAACTGACGGATACGGGGCGGTGTCGGCGGATACGCGTTGATTCCGGTGTGCACGCACATCCAAATCAACTTCTCCGAACTCCTACACGTCCGTATCAACGTCGCGCACGTTTTGGTAAAGACCACGTGCGACCAAGTCGTCCCGTTTGGCGGGGCGTACTCATTTCCGGGGTGAATCGGGTCGTTGTTTTTCCTGTTTTTGGATCGCGTGCCGCGATCGCCATAGGACGCGATGCACCGAGCGGGTTGCACGGGCACCGAGAAGGTCACATAGCCTATGTGTCACAACTGACGGAAATAAAAACGGAATTACGAGGAGTTAGAACGGGTTACCTGAACAGGGCTCCGTGGAAACTGAATTTTTCTGTGTCCGGCCACTGTGTTGTGTCCTGGTTTGAATCTGCCTGTGTTCGGGCTGTGTCCAGTCGCTGTGTCCAGTCCGAGTCCAGTGGAGACTCGCCGGGGCTTCGCTGGAAGCGCTCAGGCGAAGCTCGTCGGTCAGCGGGGCGTCCGGGCAGGGCATGGCGCTGCGGCTAGGGCTCCGGGGTCGTCGACTCGTCGACGGAGGAGCTCTGGGCATCGTTCAGGAGTTGGCCGGAGTCTGCACAGCGAGTCGAAGCTGGACAGTGGCCGGAGTCTGAAGCCGCAGTGGGGGAGAAGTCAGGTGGAAGGTGGCTGGGCCCTGGGCTGAGCTCAGCGGCCGGGGGGGCGGCTCGGGCGAGGTTAGGGTTAGGGGGAGGAGTCAGGTGGAAGGTGGCTGGGCCCTGGGCTGAGCTCAGCGGCCGGGGGGGCGGCTCGGGCGAGGTTAGGGTTAGGGGGAGGAGTTCCATGGTGAGGAGGAGGAGAAGGAGTGGGTCGTGGTGGTGGCGTTGGTGCTGGTGGTGGAGGATGGTGGTGGCGGCGGAGTGGAGGAGGAGGAGTCTGGTGATGGAGGGTGGTGGTGGATGTGGTTGATGATGATGATGACGGTGGTGGCTGTGATAGGGGGCTGCGGGGTGGCGGTGGAGAGCTTTACGGGGAGGTGGCGGCGATGGAGGGAAGAGGAGCAGCGGGTCAGGGGGGTCGACGCCGGCGGGGCTCACCGCGAGGGAAGCTCAGGGGAAGAGGGGAGGAGAAGAGGGGGAGCTGAGGAGAGAGGGGCCAGCGGGGGGGTCTCACAGCGACCGGGGGGAAAGGGTGCCGCTCCGGCGGGGCTCGCCGCGGGGGAAGCTCACCGCGAGCGGGGAGGGAAGTCGACTCCGGCGAGGGAGCTTGAGGGTGGCGGAGGGCGGCTCGCCGCGGGGGCTCAGGGAAGAGGGAGGCTGCGGGGAGAAAGAGAGGAGAGGGGAGAGAGTCGGGCCAGCGGGGGGGGGGGAGACTCGCCGCGGCCGGGGGTCGGCTCCGGCGAGGGTTCGCCGCCGGCGGGGGTCTGCGGCTGTGGGGGGGGGGGGGGTAGAGTCGGCTGAGTTAGGGTTAGGTTTTTAATTTCTTTTTAGGATTTTTTTTTTTATTAATAGAAATATTTTAAGGATAAAAATGTAATTTACATTTAAGATATTTACTTAATGTAAATACATCGAATCTGGACTCCTTTTGGAATGGACGGTGCACGTTCACCGGCCAATCAGGAGGTGACACCTCGTATGGCAATTTACAAAAAAGTCCCTGTAATTTTGTAAATTGTGCAGAGGTCCTATTTTGGAAAATTGCGCAATTACGAAATTGTCTGGGAAAAACACCTGATTTCTGAAATTACTAAAATTCACAGTATTGAGGAAAATTGCTGTGCGAGGGTCCCGAGGGGGTGGGGGTGAGTCTGGGCGGGGACTGGGCCTGGTTTCTGGGTGATACGGGCCATCGTATTAATTAATTTATAAATACTGCGCACGGTGTTCTCTAATTATTTATAGGCAGTTAGGACCATAATTTTTCTACGGTATCAATATACTAAATGTAGTATACTCAGTGTAGAAAAATAACGTATTTTTGTCTGGGCAAAACGGTTGCATGTTGGGCCTCAAATCTCTATTGGAACAGGGATGGGTACAGGTCTGGGAATTAAAATAGGAATTAAATACGGGCGTTTGCAATAAGATTTGTGCGTCTCAAACGAGGCTCAAAATAAGGTATCAGGGAGTTGCACAAAGTGCAGGATAGTAGACTGACATGTCTAGGAGAGGTACGTGAACTTCATTCGGGGATAACAGTCAAGGTAAAGCTTCAAATAATTAGGTGACGGACAGGTGCACAAGAGAATATGATATGTAAGCAAAATAATTAAAATATTGCAACAAATCCTAAAATGTGAAAAATATTCCTAAAATACTGGAATCTGGTCGAGGGGGTTTACATTAGGAAAAGGAATATAAACTCAATGATAGGATAAACAAGATATTTGAGTTGATCAATGGGCTGACTTAGCTATGTTCAGAAGGTGGGATAGTTGGTATTGAGTTTGTGGTCGACAATGTTATTGAGGGAAGGATAATTCGGTATAGATATCGGATCAGTACAAAAAGCATAATCTTTTCGGAATGGCTTAGTTCTTAAGTAGTATATGCCTTTACCCTCTAGCGATGGGTGTGCCTCGACCCTTGTTAGAATGATAGTGATGAGCCTATCGGTAAGAATGAGATAGTGTCGAGACTTAGCGTAAAGTTATACATTGTGTAGCATTACTCGAGTGTCCCTTGATAAGTTGGATTCAGATGATGCATAGTAGACGATTGATAATTAAATTCAATGCTAGATAATAGAAATTTAGAAAACATAAGTAAATGCCTCGACTGGGAACAATGATATGAGTGTATAGATATTGATGATGATTCAGATCGGTTGAATGAATATAAGTTGGAATAGCATTTCGGTTGGAACAATATGGAACGATGATATGAGCAAGATATCGAATAATGATTGGAACAATTGGGACAAAAGATCATTATGGACATCAATAATTGTTGCATAATAGGTTGGTTACTTATAATGTGGTGCGAGACTCAGAGGATATAGAGACTGGTGCCTTGATCTTAGGAGTGATACAAATATATACCTAGTTCAAGGGTAGCATCCATGAGGTATAAATCTTGTTTGAGGGAATGAAAAGTTTTGTATAACTGCATGTAGGCTCAAAAGATCGGGATGTGTTACAAAATGATAAAAGTAACCCTTAGATATTTTGGTTGCATGAACATTGGTTGATCTGTATATGTACTCGCTGGATTGGAATGGATTACTTGGTGTAGAAATTTATAAGGAAGCTCTTTTGAGACTTCTAACGAAGGGATACAAATAAATCTTGAGGTATAGAAAGTTGGGATAGATATTGTCGGCAAAAAATTGATCACATGGATAACAGTTGGTTGACAGACATGACATATCAAATTATAAATTAAGTATATAACATTGTCATAACAGTTAAGATGGTACAATTGTTGGAGCTGGATGATCTTTAAAATTGTGTATGACTAGTGTATAAAATATGTTAATACTCATTGAATGTGGTTTAGTGAAATAAAATTTTCTATGAGGCCAAGATAAGGTGGTGCAAAATAAAGTGGATAATTTGTAAATCCCCTGATTTTTCAAGAATTTTTAAATTTATTTTTCCATAATTTTTTGGAATTTTCTGAGAATTTTCTGTAATTAAATTCAGGGTTTAAATTATTAAATAATTTTCAAATAATAAAAAATAATATTAAAATATTATAAAAATAATATTTTTGGGTGTAAAATAAAAAACTGAACTTAGGATAATTTTCTGGGAATTTATTGGGCCCCAGACCTATTTTTAATCACCTCAAAACTATTTTTATTATTATTTCACTGTTTTTATTATTATTTTTATTTATTTAAAAATAATCAAACCCAAGCCAAAGCCCAGGCCCAGCCCAACCAAACCCAGCCTATGGGCTATCGGGTCGGGTCTGCCAGACCCGAACCCGCACGACCCGTAAAGACCCGTTCTTCCCCGCCCCCGGGTCCACCGCTGAGACCGCCGCGACTCCGGCCACGTGGCGCCTCCCCCTGCCGCGAGCCCCGGACCCCGCGGCCACGTCTCAGCCCTGGCCGCCTCCCTCCGCCCCACGACCACCCGTCGTCTCCCCTATATAAACCCCCAAACTCCTCCTTCTCCGGCCCACCCCGACCACCGCTCCTCCGCTGCGCCGTCGCCAGACTCCGGCCTCCCCTCTCCTTCAGCGCCGCCCAGACCCCGCTGCAGCGTCGCCGCCCGACTTCCCTTCCTCCTTCTCCTCCTTCTTCTCCACAGCACCTCGAGCAGCCCCCTCCGACCCGCCGTGCCGCACAGCGCCGCCGCCGCCGCCGACACCCGCCTCCGCTCCCCAGCCCGCCTCCGGCCGGTCGCCCCCTCCGCCTCAGCACCGGCGCCTCCCAGAAACCCTAACCCTAGGATTCAGATCCGGACACGCCGAGTCGTGTCGGACACGAGAAACTTTGGTTTCTTGAGCCCTGTTCAGGTACGCGTATCTCCCTGCTCGTTTACTCGTTTTTGATTCCGTCTATTGCATCGTGGACCCTGCTTGACCCTCTCGGTGCCCGTGCAACCCGCTCGGGGTATCGCGATCGCGAACCGCGATCCAAAAACAGGAAAAACAATGCCCTGATTCACCTCGGAACTGGGTACGCCCCGCCAAACGGGACGACTTGGTCGCGTGCGGTCTTCACCGATACGTGAGCACCGTCGATACGAACGTGCGGGATTTCGCAGAAGTTGATTCGGATGTGCGTGCACACCGGAATCAACGCGTATCCGCGGACACCGTCCCGTATCCGTTAGTTCTGGAACACGTCCTAACTTTGTGTACACATGTCGGATCGAAACGAAACTTACGCCATCGGACTCGTAGCAATACGCTGGTCCTGTGACCCAAGTTTAGTTCGATTATGAGAACGTTGACAAAATCACGTGTCGTGGGCCCCACAAGCTCTACTTGACGGGCAATTTTGTGACCGGCTCATCGGAATCCAATTCTGGAAGTTCCATTGGTTCATATCATCGTTCCTGACCTGTTGACACTAAGTTTGGCAAATTTGGAGACCTTTGTCCCTGACACATTTTTTGGTGCAAAGCGGGCCCACATGTGGACCCCGTTTTGACCCAAAATTGTCATTATTGCCCTTGTCTCCAAATTGGACTCAAGGACAGGCGTTTCTAGCTGATTGATATTTTCTGGATCTGATGGTAATATTTATTTCAGCAACCGAAGTACTGCCTGCAAATCCCGCTGCTGCCAGAGTTACAATTGGAGCCGAAATACTAGGCAAGTGTAACTTGCCAACATTGCAGTTCTTGTTATATAATCCCTTAATTTATTTATATCTTGTACATGCTTAACCTAGGGCCATGTGACTTTCTTAGCGACCGATCAATAGTCGGGTGCCAATACCGTACACGGTGTTGGGTACGTCATCTAGAGATGGACATTCGTGACCTTGTATATTCTCGTACTTGTAATATCAAGTACATTATACCCAGGACACCTGACACTATTCATGTGACAGAATCTTTCTGAGACATTCATGGTGATTCCATATAGGATACATATTCATGACATTACAGTTTACTTGCTTAGAATCTATTTTGACTTATTGCATTAGTTGATCTTGCGTGACTTGTACCTGAGATATTATGAAACTATGACGTGAGATTACATTGGGTGGGGAGAGTATTACCATATCAAGGCTGATTATAATATAAATAATATTATCTGGAGGTGTCTTAGTCTCTGATACAGAGCTTTAGCACAAGTTCTGGCCCTTCGAGAAAATACTGCTATGGGTTTCTCCGACACTGATCCTGTAGTAGTCTCAGCCTGAGCATGACTAAAACTCTCACTTGCATATCACTTAACTGGTTATATAGTTTACCCTATTGTTTCATTTATTGTTGCACTGTATTTATTTTGGCATGAGCTTTCATGTACCTTGCTATGTCCCCTGAGGACCTGGATCCGGATTATGTCCCCAGGTATAGCCGAAGAGATCTACCCCGAGGTGTACGGAACAAGAGCACTTCTCGGAGCAGAACCAGGAACCGAGGACGAGATCGTGCCCGAAGACTTCTTCTGATTATTGGCTTTACATACTCAGTTATTTCTATTTCTAGTTACTTAAATTCATGTCTAATTGCTTTAATGTAACAGACTTATTCTCGAATTGTTCCCCGAGATACTCTTGTTGAGATATGTTCGTTTATATTCAGTTGCATTTATTCTGGCTTTTGATCTGTGTTTATATTCTGTGGATGAGATTAGAATAGTAAGTGACTTGTAACATCATACCTACTTATTATTGTACTACAGCTTAAGTACGCCCTGATGGATCCATTAAATTGGGTTTGTCCATCGGTGCGTGCTGCTGGTCATTGCCACGCGGCCAGTCCCTTGATATTTTGGGACTGGGGCGTGACATGGTTTTTGTGGTGGCCCATGCAGGTCTACGACTAAATTGTTCGGTTTCAACTGAGGGACCGAACATGCCTGCAATAAGAATAGGATAAGTTTCTAGGATCTCATCCACTTGCTTGAATCGTTCTTGATATCTATTCGAATTAATTTATTAACTTGCATCCTGCCTTGATTCCTGTGTGCCTCTTATTATTTATTTTGGATGCAGAGAAATGGACCCACAAGCCAGGGACGAGACTCCCACAGGAACACCACAAGCTACAGGTGTCACCTATGACGACTAAGTGACACCAGTCGGTGGAGTTCCATCAACTCAACAGAGCCAGCAGGCAGGTCAACCTACCTCCAGATTTTAGCGTGACGATATCCCACCTCCACCGTAGTTCGTTCCACCAATGCCCGTACTCCCACAAGGACAGCCAATTGATGGGCAACAGATATTCCAAATGATCTACGCGATGATACAAGCCCAGCAACAAGTCCAACACGAGGCTCAGCGTCGCGAGGCTGATTACTTGAGGAACAACATAGTGACTGCACTGGAGCAGGCCAACCTCCCAGCTCGACGGCCATTGACGGGCTCTATCACTGACTTCCGCCAACTGAAGCCCCGCACTTTTTCTGGCAAGGAGGAGCCCACAGAAGTTCATGAATGGCTCACCAATATTCGGCATCAACTAGAAGCAGCTGAGCTTCCCCGGGAACGCTGGATGACTGCCGTCAGAATGCAATTGACGGACAATGCTCATCACTGGTGGCTATCCGAGGAGACACGGCTCGGACCAGACCGAGTTACATGGGAGGAGTTCTCCAGACTCTTCCAGGAGATGTACATTCCAGCCAACGCTCGATCAGAAATTCGGGATAAGTTCAATTGCCTCACTCAGGATACTATGACGGTGGAAGAGTACAACGCTGAGTTCATTCGTCTAAGTCGCTTCGCCCCAACATTGATCCCGACAGAAGAAGAGAAGGCCGAGAAGTTCTTTGACGGATTAAACTTTGAGCTACAGAAACTAATTGGATCCGTCGTGCCAACATCATACTCGGACGTTCTTGCTACGGCTCGACGCATAGAGCGCGTCACCAGGAGAGAAACCAGTCTGAAGCGGCCTTCCCCATCAGCAACATCCAGAGCGCCACAAGACGAAGCTGCAAAGAGACCGCACCATCAGCAGAAAGCATCTACACCACAAGTGATAGTCCTTTCTACTTGTCACTACTGTGGCAAAGCAGGCCATCTCGCCAAGGAATGCCGACGCAGATTAGGATTGTGTTTAGCATGCGGATCCCGTCGGCATTCGGTAAGGGATTGCACCCAACGTGGAGAAGGAGCACCAAGGGCGAACCAGCAAGCTCCACCAACACATCAAGCATCACCCTACCAGCAAGTCCAGCAACAGCAGAGGGCACTACCTCAAGGACGCGGACAAGCTTACGCGATGTCTTTGGAGGACGCGCAGACTCTTGGAGTAGCTAATGCGCGTAAGTGATTTGTAGCTACCGTTTTTAGTCTTGTTTTAGCTCGTGCCTGTTGGTTCGTGACCTTAGCCCCAACCTAGTAATTTAAAACTTGTTAATAATAACCTAGTTTTCTAAAAGTTGTAGTTCTTTTGCTTTAACTAGATTTTTCTCTGGAAAGTGCATAACTTCCATTCTTAGGGAAACGATATTTTTCCTAAGTGTCTTGTGATGTGTTTTCGAACAATACTTGCAACCGTGTCATCTCTGTTGACCGGTTATTCTTTGATTGCGAGGACGCAATCCTCTTAAGGGGGGTAGATTGTAAACCCCCTGATTTTTTAAGAATTTTTAAATTTGTTTTTTCATAATTTTCTGGAATTTCCTGGGAATTTTCTGTAATTAAATTCAGGGTTTTAATTATTAAATAATTTTTAAATAATAAAAAATAATATTAAAATATTATAAAAATAATATTTTTGGGTGTAAAATGAAAAACTGAACTTAGGGTAATTTTCTGGGAATTTATTGGGCCCCAGACCTATTTTTAATCACCTCAAAACTATTTTTATTATTATTTCACTATTTTTATTATTATTTTTATTTATATAAAAATAATCAAACCCAAGCCCAAGCCCAGGCCCAGCCCAACCAAACCCAGCCCATGGGCTATCGGGTCGGGTCGGGTCTGCCAGACCCGAACCCGCCCGACCCGTTAAGACCCGTTCTCCCCCGCCCCCGCGTCCACCGTCGAGACCGCCGTGCCTCCGGCCACGCGGCACCTCCGCCCTGGCCGCCTCCCTCGGCCCCACGACCACCCGTCATCTCCCCTATATAAACCCCCAAACTCCTTCTTCTCCGGCCCACCCCGACCACCGCTCCTCCGCTGCGCCGCCGCCAGACTCCGGCCTCCCCTCTCCTCCAGCGCCGCCCAGACCCCGCTGCAGCGCCGCCGCCCGACTCCCCTTCCTCCTCCTCCTCCTTCTTCTCCACAGCGCCTCGAGCAGCCCCCTCCGGCCCGCCGTGCCGCACAGTGCCGCCGCCGCCGACACCCGCCTTCGCTTCCCCGCCCGCCTTTGGCCGGCCGCCCCCTCCGCCTCAGCTCCGGCGCCTCCCTAGAAACCCTAACCCTAGGATTCGGATCCGGACACGCCGAGTCGTGTCGGACACGAGAAACTTCAGTTTCTCGAGCCCTGTTCAGGTACGCGTATCTCCCTGCTCGTTTATCCATTTTAGATTCCGTCTGTTGCAACGTGGGCCCTGCGTGACCCTCTCGGTGCCCGTGCAACCCGCTCGGGGCATCGCATCCTGTGGCGATCACGAACTGCGATCCAAAAACAGGAAAAATAACGCCCTAATTCACCCCGGAACTGGGTACGCCCCGCCAAACGGGACGACTTGGTCGCGTGCGGTCTTCACCGATACGTGCGCACCGTCGATACGGACGTGCGGGATTTCGCAGAAGTTGATTCGGATGTGCGTGCACACCGGAATCAACGCGTATCCGCGGACACCGTCCCGTATCCGTCAGTTCTGGAACGCGTTCTAACTTTGTGTACACACGTCGGATCGAAACAAAACTTACGCCATCGGACTCGTAGCAATACGCTGGTCCTGTGACCCAAGTTTGGTTCGATTCTGAGAACGTTGACAAAATCACGTGTCGTGGGCCCCACAAGCTCCACTTGACGGGCGATTTTGTGACCGGCTCATCGGAATCCAATTCTGAAAGTTCCGTTGGGTTCGTATCATCGTTCCTGACCTGTTGACACTAAGTTTGGCAAATTTGGAGACCTTTATCCCTAACACATTTTTCGGTGCAAAGCGGGCTCACATGTGGACCCCGTTTTGATCCGAAATTGTCATTTTTGCCCTTGTCTCCAAATTGGACTCAAGGACAGGCGTTTCTAGCTGATTGATATTTTCTGGATCTAATGGTAATGTTTATTTCAGCAACCGGAGTACTGTCTGCAAATCCTGCTGCTGCCAGAGTTATAATTGGAGCCGAAACACTAGGCAAGTGTACCTTGCCAACATTATAGTTCTTGTTATATAATTCCTTGATTTATTTATATCTTGTACATGCTTAACCTAGGGCCGTGTGACTTGCTTACCGTCCGATCAATAGTCGGGTGCCAATACCGTACGCGGTGTTGGGTACGTCATCTAGAGATGGACATTCGCGACCTTGTATATTCTCGTACTTGCATTATCAAGAACATTATACCCAGGATACCTGACACTATTAATGTGACGGAATCTTCCTGAGACATTCATGGTGATTCTGTATAGGATACATATTCATGACATTACAGTTTACTTGCTTAGAATATATTCTGACTTATTGCATTAGTTGATCTTGCGTGACTTGTACCTGAGATATTATAGAACTGTGACGTGAGATTACATTGGGTGGGAAGAGTATTACCATATCAAGGCTGATTATAATATAAATAATGTTATCTGGAGGTATCTTAGTCTCTGATACAGAGCTTTGGCACAAGTTCTGGCCCTTCGAGAAAATACTGCTATGGGTTTCTCCGACACTGATCTTGTAGTAGTCTCAGCCTGAGTATGACTAAAACTCTCACTTGCATATCACTTAGCTGGTTATATAGTTTACCCTATTATTTCAGTTATTGCTGCACTGCATTTATTTTGGCATGAGCTTTCTTCTACCTTGCTATGTCCCCTGAGGACCTGGATCCGGATTATGTCCCCAGGTATAGCCGAAGAGATCTACCCCGAGGTGTACGGAACATGAGCACTTCTCGGAGCAGAACCAGGAACCGAGGACAAGATCGTGCCCAAAGACTTCTTCTGAGTATTGGCTTTACATACTCAGTTATTTCTATTTCTAGTTACTTAAATTCATGTCTAATTGCTTTGATGTAACAGACTTATTCTCGGATTGTTCTCCGAGACACTCTTGTTGAGATATGTTCGTTTATATTCAGTTGCATTTATTCTGGCTTTTGATCTGTGTTTATATTCTGTGGATGAGATTAGAATAGTAAGTGACTTGTAACATCATACCTACTTATTGTTGTACTACAGCTTAAGTACGCCCTGATGGATCCATTAAATTGGGTTTGTCCATCGGTGCGTGCTGCTGGTCATTGCCACGCGGCCAGTCCCTTGATATTTTGGGACTGGGGCGTGACATAATTAATGTGAATAGTTAACCCAGATGGTGTCAAAAAGTAACGCATAAAAATTACAAATAGAAATTAGAGTGAGCATATGATTATGATTACGAGAATGTCAAACTAAAATTTTTGTAAGATAAGAGATAAGTAATGCCCCTAGCAGCCGTCTGTATTACGTGAATTACCTAAATGCATAGGTTTAGCTATCAGTGTAGATAACCATAGAGAGTTGACCTAGAGTTAAGTTGACTGTTGGAAACCCATAGGATGACCGTATCAATATTGCCTGAGTTATATAGCGTCTATTGAGATTGGTTTAGTATGTGTTGGGAGTCAGCCTGTAGTAGATAATTGGTTTGGGAATCAGGAATAAGTGTTGTCAGAAAGATGGATTGGGTTAGAATGGTTAAAATTGATTAATAAATAAATTTGGAATTGACGGTTTCGGAAAAATAGATTTGGTTGCCTTCGACGGATTGACGGATTTATAATTTGTTTGGTTGGTTGAATTATCTATGAATACTGTAATATCGAGTTGGAATGAAGGAATAAAATTTGCAACAACAAAATAGAATAATGTGTGAGAGACTATGTGGCGTTATGTTATGGATGAAGGTATGACCCTCGGATTTATAATGTTGGGAGATTTTATGTCGGTTGGATTGTTACTAGCATGCTTCATCAATTTGTAGTACGGACCAGGAAATGGTAGATTATCGATAAGGGAACTCTGGATTCATTATAAATTTGATGTTACTAAGTTGGGAAAGTGAATAAAGAGGTGAGTAAGTTGAGATATTTTAAAAGTTTTTGGTTGAAGATCTGTCCCTTTAGTTCGGAAGGATTCCAAGTTAAGTACTAGGTCGATGAATAACGTAGGTAGCTCTTGATACCTATATGTATGATTCGAAGTATCATGTTTTTGGGATATGGTATTGGTTGAAGCGTCCAATATGAGAAATTCAAAGATTGGGTATATGTGGGATCGAAAGGATAATAACGAATTTTTTGTAGATGGTTAGATGGAAAACATGGTCACGCAAGTTATCCAAGAAAAATTGGTATTGAAAACTTATGGATGGGATGGAGCGATAAGGTGCTGCTTAACTTATTGAGCTATGAGAATTGATAGTAAGGAACAACTTGGTCGGAAATATTAAGTGACTAGTTGTAACTCCCTGATTTTTCAGAAATTTTTAATTTAGATTTTTCACAATTTTCTATAATTTTTTAGAATTTTCAAGAATTTATTTTAGATTCAAATATAATTATAAATATCCCAAACTTTTATTTTAGGTTCTAAATAATAAAATATATTTTGTAGAATTTTTTGGGAATTTTTGAGTATTTTAGTATTTATTGGGAGTTATTTAGGCTAATAACTAATTTTTAGGACTTGTAGAATTTATGGTGAAAGCCCAGGAATATAGAATGGACCCATGTTATTTTTTAAGATTTATAATATTATTATATATTTTCTGGAATTATTTCAGAATTTTTGGAATAATGTTAGTATTTATTTTTAGTTTTATGGCAAAACTAATTTTTAGAGCTTCTCCTAATTATAGCAGGAAATCTATGAATATATAATTATCTCAAATATTTTTCTAGGGTTTTTAGGTTCAAAATATATTTTCTGTAATTTTTCCAGATTTTTATGATTATTTTTAATGTTTATTTTGAGTTATTTAGATTTAAAATGACTTAAATAATGTTTTGATAAAGGCAAATAAAAAAAACAAATAATATAACCAAAACTATCCAATCAAATCATGACACGTGTCACCCTATCAACTTTCATTCAGCCTCTCAACATCCCTATATATATATATATTATTATAAACCTAATTATTCTATTATTTTTTTAGAGAGAGAGATTTTGGAGAATTGTCATCTAGGGTTCCTTCATCTTCCAGAAGCCATTGCGCATAGCTTCAGACTCCAAACGAGACCTAGTTTCTTGCGTTAGAACAATATTGAGGTTAGATTTCTGATTATATAATTTTTTTTACAAAATTATGAGTAATAAATTCTGGAAAATTCGTAGAGCACAGCATGTCCGAAAATAGACGTGTTTCAATGTTTTCGCGATTTCGGGAGAACCAAGAATCAGAATCATGAACCGTTTAAAGTTTCAGAAATCTAATGTCGAGATCATTGACATATGTTTTTCCCAGAATTTAATTCGATGTATTTTCATACTGTTAATTTTGTAGAACTTCTAGGTTAGAATTTAACCAACGGTGCACGATACAAAATTTGTATGTGCCATAATTTCCAAACGAATTTGAATTCGGATGAGCCGTAAATTCCAATATGTTTTTAATGCTGAAATATACAGGAAATCATGCATGAAAGTCGAGTTTGTGTCGGTTGACTTTTTGGTCAACTGATCGCCTCGATTTGCGTGCCATGAGTCTCGAGTTGATAAAATTCAATTTCTTAGGACAAAATTTAGGAATTAACATAAAATCAGAATAATAAGATTAAAATAGGATTTTAGAGTAATTATTCCAGAATTAAATAAATTAAAATAAATTATCTTTTGACGTGATAAATTTATAATACATAGGCTATTTGGACTGTGACTTGGACTCTGATTCATACCAGCAACAGGACCCCAGGCAAGTGTACCTTGCCATACTCTGCAGTATTGTTACATATTTTCCTTGCTTCATTATATTGCTGTGCATGCTTAACCTAGGACCGTGTGACGTACTTAGCGTCCGATTATTAGTCGGGTGCCAACACTGTACGCAATGTTGGGTACTGTCATCTAGAGATGGACATACGTGACACTTTATCTTCTCATACTTGTCTTGCCAAGTACACTTTGACCCAGGACACTTGACACCATTCATGAGACAGGATATTTCCGAGATATTCGTGGTGATTCTGTATATGATACAAGACTTGACAGAGATACTATATACATAGATACTTATGACTTGTTGCATTAGCTATGATCCCGCTTGACATGGACATGAGACGTTATGGTCATGATATGCATGGTTACATTGGGTGGGGAGAGACACATAGGCTATAAGCTGTTTTCTTTATATATCTACTACTATTGTGAGGCCGTAGACTCTCGTAGCAGAGCTAGGCACATTACGTGTTATTACCGCTACCGGCTCACCGACACAGAGCTGGTAGTGGCTCAGCCTGAGTACTCGTGATGCTCTCACTTTCATTTTTACTTAGATGGTTACTTACTTGCCCTATTTATTCCATTTATTTTTCTGTACTGTATTTATTTTGGCATGAGCTTTCTTGTACCTTGATATGTCCCTTGAGAACCTGGATCCGGATTATGTCCCCAGGATTTGAGGACGAGATCTATCCCGAGGTATACGGGACCGGAGCAGGAGCTGATCCAGGAGCTGTACCGCCATCCGAGGATGAGGTGTTAGCCGAAGACTTCTCCTGAGCATCCATGTTTCATGCTCAGTATTTATTATTTATTTCAGTCATTTATATTCTGGTCTGTTGAGCCATTGTATTAGATTTTATTGGGTTGTTCCTCGAAGCACTTTGTGAGACTGTTTGATGATTTACATTTCTTATATCTGTGGATCATATTTTATATCTTGTGTGGATGAGATTAGTTGTGCCTTGATTGTCGTAGACTTTGTTTTACAGCTTAAGTATGCCCTGATGGATCCATTAAATTGGGTTTGTCTATCGGTGCGTGCTGCTGGCCATTGCCACGTATCTGGTCCCTCGATATTTTGGGACTGGGGCGTGACATGATTTTTGTGGTAGCCCATGCAGGTCTACGACTAAATCGTTTAGTTTTAACTTAGGGACCGAGCAAGCCTGCACTTAGGATTAGAGTATAGGATCTCGTCCATACTGACTATGACTCATCCTCCTTCCAATCTATTTTATTCGGATAAATTGCACCATGTTTGATTCATGTGCTTCCCTATTAGTTCTTGAGTATAACCTCTCTTAGAATATATAAGTTCCTGTTGTTAGAGGATAAGTAAGGTAAAATTCCTATTAAGAGTACCACTAGAGTGTTGACACCCCCCTAAGTTTAGAATATCTAGTAAACCCTAGAAGTCCTTATCTCTAGATTTGGTTTACCATTACCCCTGATGTATTATGAAGACTTGAGAGTAGTATAGACACTACTAGAGTTAGTTAAATTTTTTACCATAATGTTTGATCCCAGTTTTGAGAAACCAATAGAAATCTGAGATCGAATGTTAGAACAGAACCTAGTGTGTACAGTGAGATAGTGCTAGGATATAGGTTCTTGTCGTGATATTAGCAGACAGTACGTCAGGAAGCCCAGAGCAACGAGTATGACATTCCCCATGGGATCATACCTCGAACACGGAGAATTGCTTGACACCTTCACCTTAGGGAACCATGATATTATCTAGAGCCCCATATTTTAATTTCATATGTTGTTCATCTGCGATCTTAATGTTTGCTAATGCGCAACGACTAAAATATGTTCTTCTTTCCTCCGTCTTTCAATTCGTGCCACCTGACACTTCTGATAGTAGGCAAAAAAAAAAATTATTCCTTGTTAAGGACCCATAGTTTGCTAGGATTATAGCTGTAGTCTTGAATTTGAAAATTTTGTGTTTGGTAGTTAGAGTTCGATATGTTTGAGTTAATCTTGTAGATTGTGACCCGATGATTATTCCTTAGTGTTAAATCACGTAATTTGTACCCCCACCTCGATACAAGTTATATTCCCTTTCCCTTGAGACTTGTACCACATAGTCCACTTGACCCATCAAGGCGGTGTAACTGAATGGCAATAATTGTATGCTAGCATAAGATGGCAGTATTTATTCAGACAATAGAATTTAGAGGTTCATGCCCTATTGGGTCGACTAGCAACTTAGACAAGGAGGTTGTATGATAACTGTAGAGATTGTAGAGTCTTTTATTATTATTGCTCATATTTGTTCGTTTTATGAACTTGAATAATTTGTACCTCCTTTCATCATCATCTAGCGTGCTTATATTTCATATACTACCTTGACTTATTGTGCTATTTTATAGCCTAGTTTTGCAAGCTTATTCTTTATCGAGCTTGTTCATGACATATGTATTATTGGGGAGGCCCACAATAATATATTTTAGAATCAGTGTATTACGGTCTGATCAACCATAGTGCGCTTGATTCGCCCTCGTAATAATACCTTACGTGGATTGAGATATGTAGTGATTAGTAGACGAATATACTAGCCCTAGACATGTCTAACATATCGTATCGGTTATATAACTGTACTAATACGAGCAGGCGAACAAAGGATTACCAAAATTGGATTTCAATCCACAACTGCTTTGACAATTCCCAATTGAATTCTTTAAACGCCTTGATCCCAATACTTCTATTCTATTACGCTGCCCTTGAACTCTTTATTATTGGTCTCCGTCTTCCCTTATTTCGGAAAGATGAAACCTCGTGCTTGGTATAAATTGATACACAGAGAATACTAGATATACCCCATAGGCCGATCATATACTTGAGGATTATTCTTCGTAATTAAGGACATATCATATGTGATATGATCGGCATTGAAGTTCGAGGATTGAATGACATGAGTAAACATATTAAGGAATATTCTCTTAAGGTATATAGCCTTATGTGATAGATGGGTAAATTCTAAGTTGGATAGCGGTGCCTTGTCAACTCGAGAGGAATTTCTTTTAGATTGTGATCGAGTAAGATTAGATTGGGAGAAGTTCAAGCTATTTTAATTTTGAAAAATTTTAGAAGAATGACTAAGATGATGAGATAATGAATTGATATTGAGGACCCGATATTTATACCTTAAGTATATGATTTAAACAATGAAGGTAAAATCATCAACTTGAAATTTAGAGGATAAACAGATGGAATTTTAGACTTGAACAATGGTGGACTGCATTTAATTTATTTTTTCAATTTGATGATTTGAGTTAAAATAAAAACTTGATGGTTGGACTACCTATTTAAAATATTAAGGATGTGAATGGAATTTAAGAAGTTGAAGCATACAAAAATTTATAAGTGAAAATAGGAATAATAATGGACTCGAATTACTTCTAGAGGAGATTATGATAATTGGAGATCGTGAGGTAAAATTTATATGCGTATTTAAATCTTGAAGATGATATATGGATTTAATTTAAATTTGGATATGGATAATTTGAAAAAGCGAGAAGAGATAACCATAGGTTGAATTTGATTGGATCAGTGGTCATCTTAACCTAGAAGTGATTGCAATGGATATGATTAGGATTTTAATTGCCGCAAGGAGATTGCGATTGACTTGCCTTATGTACACGAAGGATTAACAAATTATGCCTTATTTTAATTTTGAGGACGATATTGTCTTAAGTTGGCTGGATTGTGAAACCCCCTCACCTAAGAAGTAGACCTACTTGGCTTAGATAGCGAGACTGAGGCTAGCTCGAATCCACTTAGGAATAGAACACGACATTTTTCATTTAGTTTTACAACATGGTATCCCTCGACGCGCCTTACCATTGCTTCGATAATTGGAGCACTTCCCTAGTCACTGCCTTCCTACAAATTTCATACCTTGTCCTAGACATGCCCATCCTCCAATTTCCATCTTTGAGCAACGTTTCAATTATTGGGCGCTTTTATGCAAAAGAGCATTTAGGTGTCCACACTATTGGACATGACACACGAAAAAACCTATTTTCACTCATGTGAATTTCTCCCATGATTTTCGGAATGTGCAACGTGCAACATCTTCCACTCCGTTAAACCTAGCCTTGTATTTTAACCAATGCAAATCTTAGACCATCCTTGACTTCTACCATGGCTTAATTTTAATTTCGAAGACAAAATTTTTATAAGTTGGGTAGATTGTAACCCCCTAATTTTTCAGAAATTTTTAATTTTGATTTTTCACAATTTTCTGTAATTTTCTAGGATTTTCAAGAATATATTTTAGATTCAAATATAATTAAAAATATCCCAAACTTTTATTTTAGGTTCTAAATAATAAAATATATTTTGTAGAAGTTTTTGGGAATTTTCTGAGTGTTTTAGTATTTATTGGGAGTTATTTAGGCTAATAACTAATTTTTAGGACTTGTAGAATTTATGGTGCAAGCCCAGGAATATAGAATGGACCCACGTTATTTTCTAAGGTTTATAATATTATTATATATTTTTTGAAATTATTTCAGAATTTTTGGAATAATTTTAGTATTTATTTTTAGTTTTATGGCAAAACTAATTTTTAGAGCTTCTCCTAATTATAGTAGGAAATCTATGAATATATAATTATCCTAAATATTTTTCTAGGGTTTTTAGGTTCAAAATATATTTTTTGTAATTTTTTTAGATTTTTATAATTATTTTTAATATTTATTTTGAGTTATTTAGATTTAAAACGACTTAAATAATATTTTGATAAAGGCAAATAAAAAAAATTAAATAATATAACCAAAACTATCCAATCAAATCATGACACGTGTCACCCTATCAACTTTTATTCAGCCTCTCAACATCCCTATATATATATATTATTATAACCCTAATTATTCCATTATTTGTTTAGAGAGAGAGATTTTGGAGAATTGCCATATAGGGTTCCTTCATCTTCCAGAAGCCATTGCGCATAGCTCCGGACTCCAAATGAGACATAGTTTCTTGTGTTAGAATGATATTGAGTTTAGATTTCTGATTATATAATTTTTTTTTACAAAATTATGAGTATTAAATTCTGAAAAATTCGTGGAGCACAGCATGTCCGAAAATAGACGTGTTTCAATGTTTTCGCGATTTCGGGAGAACCAGGAATTAGAATCATGAACCGTTTAAAGTTTCGGAAAGCTAATATCGAGATCATTGACATATGTTTTTCCAAGAATTTAATTCGATGTATTTTCATACTGTTAATTCTGTAGAACTTCTAGATTAGAATTTAACCATCGGTGCACGATACAAAATTTGTTTGTGCCATAATTCCCAAACGAATTTGATTTCGGACGAGTCGTAAATTCTAATATATTTTTGATGCTGAAATCTACAGGAAATCATGCATGAAAGTTGAGTTTGTGTCGGTTGACTTTTTGATCAACAGATCGCCTCGATTTTCGTGCCATGAGTCTCGAGTTGATAAAATTCAGTTTCTTTGAATTTAGGAATTAACGTAAAAATCAGAATAATAAGATTAAAATAGAATTTTAGAGTAATTATTCCAGAATTAAATAAATTAAAATAAATTATCTTTTGACGTGATAAATTTGTAATACATAGGCTATTTGGACTGTGACTTGGACTCTGATTCATACCAGCAACAGGACCCCAGGCAAGTGTACCTTGCCAAACTCTGCAGTATTGTTATATATTTTCTTTGCTTCATTATATTGCTGTACATGCTTAACCTAGGACCGTGTGGCGTACTTAGCGTCCGATTATTAGTCGGGTGCCAACACTGTACGCAGTGTTGGGTACTGTCATCTAGAGATGGACATACGTGACACTTTATCTTCTCATACTTGTCTTGCCAAGTACACTTTGACCCAGGATACTTGACACCATTCATGAGACAGGATATTCCCGATATATTCGTGGTGATTCTGTATAGGATACAAGACTTGACAGAGATACTATATACATAGATACTTATGACTTGTTGCATTAGCTATGATCCCGCTTGACATGGACATGAGATGTTATGGTCATGATATGTGTGGTTACATTGGGTGGGGAGAGACACACAGGCTACAGGCTATTTTCTATATATATCTACTACTATTGTGAGGCCGTAGACTCTCGTAGCAGAGCTAGGCACATTACGTGTTATTACCGCTACCGGCTCCCCAACACAGAGCTGGTAGTGGCTCAGCCTAAGTACTCGTGATGCTCTCACTTGCATTTTCACTTAGATGGTTACTTACTTGCCCTATTTATTCTATTTATTTTTCTGCACTGCATTTATTTTGGCATGAGCTTTCTTGTACCTTCCTATGTCCCCTGAGGACCTGGATCCGGATTATGTCCCCAGGATTTGAGGACGAGATCTATCCCGAGGTATACGGGACCGGAGCAGGAGCTGATCCAGGAGCTGTACCGCCATCCGAGGACGAGGTGTTAGCCGAAGACTTCTCCTGAGCATCCATGTTTCATGCTCAGTATTTATTATTTATTTCAATCATTTATATTCTGGTCTGTTGAGCCATTGTATTAGATTTTATCGGGTTGTTCCTCGAAGCACTTTGTGAGACTGTTTGATGATTTATATTTCTTATATCTGTGGATCATATTTTATATCTTGTGTGGATGAGATTAGTTGTGCCTTGATTGTCGTAGACTTTGTTTTACAGCTTAAGTATGCCCTGATGGACCCATTAAATTGGGTTTGTCCATCGGTGCGTGCTGTTGGCCATTGCCACGTATCTGGTCCCTCGATATTTTGGGACTGGGGCGTGACACTAGTATCTTAGAAGGAAGTTGCATCTATAGCCATTTGATTTTTCTATCCATTCGCATTGGCAGAGTACACTATATTTCTGGGATGCCAACAAAAATGTGTACGATCCAGGCTAAGTGATGAGTTGAATTCAAATGGGATTGTAGTAAGGATTGTGGTATGCTAAAAGGAATGCACGAGATGTCGAATTATGCAAGTGTTATCGTGGGATGAGGAATTTGAATCTAAGTGCTTGTTGGTATATAGAAATTTAGTTGAAGAGTAGAAATATTTTAGGACAAAACTTTTTTGAGTGGTATATTATATAGTATCCCACTCCACACGATACACTCGAAGAAGCCGATTGGACTTGGAATCATACAGAGAGATCAATTCAGGAGGCTCTGAGATTGTGCTAGGAAGTCCCTTCAGATTAAAATAATTTGTATTGGTTCTTCAATCCTTTATCTTCACGCTTCACAAAATGATTACATTCATGTTTGTGTGAATTGCTGCTTAAAGTTACCTAACAAGAATCCACAAAAGATATTCGAAGATATAATCACATATCTATTAACATGTAATGTTTTAGAATGATAGATTATATTATATTATTGTATAGTCAATTGGGACCATACGTCGTAATTTTTGGTAAGTCCCAGGAATTGGGCGGTGGGTATTATCGGACAATGACTCGAGAAGAATTTGGTAACATAGAGAATAGTCCCAGAAATTGGGCAAAGAGTGTATTGTCTGATCCCATTGTTGAGCGCGGTATAATTAGTTGCTGGAATGGCCGAGTCAGAATCGGATATCAAAAGACAAATAAGAACTGTGGGATATCAATTAAGTTTCTACCATGCATTATATGTTTCCTTATAGATAATTTGCAATGTATGTATTAATATCATGGACAACCTATACACATGGTATAATTCCTTGAATGATAATTCGAGGCCGGACAGGTTTGACATAGAGGAATAAGAGCATGTGATAGTGGCACGGTGATTCAAAAATCTCCAAGTGGGCTTTGTAACTCCCTCTTGACTCAGGCACGGTGATTCAAATTTTTTATCCTAAATGGAGTTAGTAATACTAATAATATAGTAATATCAATAAGTCAACACCAATCAAATAATCAAATTAAAACCCAAGTAACAGTCAACCCATTAGCTAGACTACTGGGCTCATTGACTCAGACTCGTTAGACTCAATAGTCATCAGCAACTGAATCGAGCCCTGCAAATAGAACTTTCTTATGCCAACCTAGGCAAAGCCCATGTAACCATTGATCTAAGTAAATCAATCAGCTCCGTTATGCTGACCCTTGTTGGTTCATAGAACCCACACTTAAGATTTTGGCTGAAGAACCGGACCCGCTAGTGTTCAGACCCGACCCAACGACCGTTCACCCATTTCCAACTCATCCACATACTTACCTGATCAACCATTTAAACCAACTACTTTAGATCTGAACAATTTTACCATTTTCTTAAAATAGTCAACACCGACCTTCACGTCTATCCTTCTGACCCCAATGTCGACGAGCAAAGGTCTCTAATTCTCCAGATCCCTCAACCCTTCTAGAAAGACCTAGGGGGTTCCTACCGACATTCCCTAACCACGTCAGCAATCCTCGCCGACAACTGCTTCATCTCCACCATCCCTCGCCACTGTCTCAACTCCGGCGAATTGTAGTCGACATCCTTAACATCCTAATGCCTCAGCTAAGCCTATAAATAGAGTTATCCACTCACTATTTCTCCTCTTTCTTAACCGCGATGAATCCCTACCCCAATCTCTACCCACTCCCCTCTTCTTCCGCCACGAGCTTATGCTCTGCTATGGAGATAGTGACGCATCGACATCCCTCGGCGCTTTTGATATAGTCGTTCTAGAAGACGTTCCATCCACTTCCACATCTGAGCATCAGATCTGCTTCGACGAGGCCAAAATTCGAAGTGTTAGATCAACAGGAATTCAATCGAAACGACGATCGGATCGGATCGTATCCTGATCTCGATTATAGAGGTTCATTTGATTTGGTAAGATCATTCTCTTAATTCCTTAATTCCTTCCTATTTTGTTTTGTTTGTGATTCCTTCTCCTGCGAATTCATTTCCAATATTATCGAGAATCGTATATTCAACAATCAAACAAGCGATATCAAGAACTCATCCAGCTCTTCTGTAGAATTCGAAAGCAAGATCAGTAAGACACTTTTGATCAGTTACGTTATTCGTCTACATTAGACGAGTTTTAATCAAAGTAACAAAACAGATTTCTCTGTTTCCATCTGACTGAGGGGATTAGATTTTGGATTGAGAGATTTGCACTTCTCGAAGTAATAGGTATTTTCAGAACTTCGGATGAGATTGTTTCTTCCTTGATTTATTTTATCAACAAAATCACCTAACTAATCTACAAAATACTTTTTCTTGTATCTTTATATGGGGTGTTCGATTGTTTGTCATATGGGGATTCTTCAGGAATAGATCTTATGCTCCATGTCCGTATTCGATCTAGACACGACTTCAGGTATGAATATGATCTTCTTCTTTCCCTTGATTTCTGTCCTGTGACACGATGCGAAAGTTGGTTTTTTTGACACAAAAATAGCATGTTAGACCATAGGAGTAATGAATCTAACACAAAGAACCAGCTCTTGAGGACTTTTTTATTAAGAGATTAGGCGGGAAGATAATTTAAATGAGTTGAAGTTAGAGATTTAAAGTTTTATGCACAATAGACAACGGTCAAAGAGTTTAAGTTTAAATATAGGCTCGATAACACTCTGGCCCTAGGTGCAGGGGTTAGGCCAGAAGGAAACCCTGAATGAATTATGCTCAGGCCTATGGGCTAAGTCCAAGTTATTTGGGCTGACTTAGTAGGCTACTCGGTCAGATTATTGACCTATTTTCCAATAAAGATTATTTAAATAAGATATTGCAAAATTCTGTTATGAACTGGGAATGGGCCCAAACCCTCAGACCGAAGTAATGGTCCATTAGACCTAAGTAAGTTCGGGCACTGTAGCATTCAATAGCTAAATAATTAGTAGTTAGTGCTAACTTAATTACTTAATTTACAAATAGTTAGAAACTAGACCACTTGGTTGGATAGGAATAGAAATTAGATTAATGTAAACTTAAAATAATCTAATATATTGTACTTTATTCTTTTAGGAGCATTTTGCCACCTCATCCACTCCAAGAAACAAGGCAAGAGCATGTTATCTTACTTTTTTATACGATATTACATGCATGTTTTTATTATTTTGCACCATTTTCACATGTCGTGACTTGTTGTGTTGGGAGGGGGTAACACTAGAAGATCATATGGTCTACCTAGCCTTGGACAATACATGACTGCTGCTAGCACTATCGAGAGACGTGTCTTATGTCCATTATATATGTGACCGCTAGCACTGTCGTGAGACGTGCCTTATTCATGCGTGACTGCTAGTATATCATTCATGATATACCATATTCTCGATTTAGCCCCTACATGCTTGATAGTGTTCCATGTACACGTTTCACACGTAGGTAGAACATGTAGATAGTTATTCTTGCTTTTTCTATTTACTTGCCATTTCTATCTATATTATACTATATTATTTTTCCTGCAACATATTGTATAGCACTATGAGATATGTATGTTACTTTACTCCTTCCTGACTGGATAACCATGGCAGGTGATGATGTAGAGTATCCCACTTTCTGTGGTCCCTAGGATGAGACGTAGGCAATGCTAGTTTGGAGACTACCCCGGACATGGAGGACCCTCTTTCAGAGACTTAAATTATTGCTTAGTTTTATTTCACTTGAATTGCTTTATATTATAGTTGTATCATATTGTGATTGTCGTCTTTATATTCACCGAATTTGTTTCCGTACATTCTTGTATAAGACATGTAATAAAAGCAATAATGATTGTGGCATTGTTTGTTAGGGAAAAAAATGTGTCTAAAAGGCTATGATGAATAATTGAATATTATACTTGAATAAAATTGAGGTGTAGATAGCTGACTACCGTTGTCAATGATGTAGGATTATATAGCAACTCTAGAGGTAGTGAATAGAGTTTAGAGGAAATAATTACCAAATAAAAGTTAATTCGAAGGTCATCTTATAAACTGCAGTAATAAGTAATAATCAGACTGTAAACAGAGTATAAGTAAAGTTTAGAAGAGCAAACACAAATACCGCGATGTATACTGGTTTTTCTCTGAGAGAAAAAATCCAGTCCCAATAACTCTTGCACAGAGTTTTATCCACTATAATCACCAATAGTGATTCAGAAGCTTTGATCCGAAGGCTTGCAGACTTCTTACAACATTGAGCTTTGATTTGAAGGCTGAAAAGACTTCACACGTGCATTTGATGCGAAGGGTATGCCAACTTCAAACTTGTATGGAAGACGAACTTGTAAAACAAGCTTTACAACTCGGTAAGACTTTTAAATTGGAATCGTGTTGGCACTAGAAGGCGTGGGAGTTGATCTTGGAAATATTGAAGGTTTATAGCTCAGATAGGTAGAGATATGAAAGTGAGTGAATGAGTGATTTGGAATGGAAGAATCAATCTCTATTTATAGGGCTTATAGGAACTCGAATTCGGGTAGAGTTTGGATGCCTAACGTTTATAATTTTAAACTTTAGAGCATGTTCATTCGAAAGACTAAGATGAATCAGTTTTTACCCTGACCTAGTTCGGCCCGAGTTCGGACAGAGTTCCACCATAGTTCGGGCAGAGTTCGGTTCCCTCTGTCCAAGATTTTGTTTAGTTAAGTTTTGGTTTGGTTTGTGGAGTAGGATTTTGTATGAATAGGTTTGGATATCCTACTGCCAACACGATCTAATGTACAACTCTTTCCTACACTCAATAAAAAGTAAAATACAAACTCATATAACACAGCTTGTTCACTTACAGCAACATATTCAGCGAAGTAACGGAGATGCAACAATTGTCAATTTATGTGCCGTATTGAGTCATACTAGATCATAGTTAGTCGATTATCGAAATCGAGCTGACGGTTACCCATTTGGGCCAACAATCTCCCTCATTTTGATAATTGATAAACTGTGATCGATACGTAAATATTCCTACCTGGGCACAGACATTTGAAAAGTACAAGGATCCCGCGTAATTCATGAATGATGGTATAGGCACATCATCGTCCTTGTCTTCTCATATATTGCTTCTCCCATATCTTCCTTTTTGTACTTGTCTTGCATATCGGTCACTTTTGTACTTGTCTTGTATATCAGTCTGTGTATCGGTCATTTTTCTCTCCCTTTGTTATTTTACAAAATTATATAGATCGTGGAGCAATATAGAAATAACAGAGGAAACATAAAGTGAAGAAAAATAAGACATAATTACAAATAAAACTGAGACAAATTATTGATACTATTTAATGAAAATGAAGACGTGAATGAAACAACAACAAAATTGAAGCTTAATCTAATATAGAAGATATGGATTTCAGTCACAAGTCATGAATAGATATTCAATAATCTTCTGATTTGCAAAATTGATATGAGTATTAAAAGTTAATGTATTTGAACTCAATTACCTTAGCATGCTATATGAATATCCTTTAGATAAACATGAAGGTAAAATTGCCTGAGAAGGATATATTCAGTTGACCAGAATGCTCTCCCGCAAAATATGATCTATCTAAACATAAATAATCAAGAACTTTTATAGATACTTCATCTACTATGAAAATAATCAACGAAATATTAAAAATAAGGAAGAAATGTACATGATGAACTAGGTATACCACATATGAAAAGGTACAAATGACTTAAGAAATTAATTTGCTCCCCCTTAAAATATGCGTAGCCAATTCTAAAACAAGAAAGATTTGACAAAACAAAATAAACATCTCATCAAGGAAATCCATAATCTGAAAATAATTTGATTCCAATTGAAAAATATTATAGCTAGATGAGTGAAAGTAAAACAAGATTAAATAGCTTATCAATATAAAATATTTTTACTATTATAATTTCATGAATATCTTTTAGCTTTTATTTTGTTCATGACTCAAGGTTTAAATGAGCACATTTGTCTATATAACCACTTAAGATTAATGAGATAAACCATTAATAAGACAAATGTGCTCATTTAAACCTTGAGTCATGAACAAAATAAAAGCTAAAAGATATTCATGAAATTACAATAGTAAAAATATTTTTTCTAAGTATTGAGAATAATCAAAGATTATAAATCGATCTACAACATATTATATTCTCTAGAATTCAACACAAAATCTCAAACTAAGGACATAAGAAAAACAACATATATGTATTCTTATGTAGTACACAAAATTGGGAACGTTAATACAAATTCAGCAAATATCCAAGGATTGACAAAGAAATATCACTAGAAAGCTTTTTTGCAAAATATATTTAAAAGCAATTTTCAAAAAGCTTTCATAGTGCAGAATATAGGAAAGGTAAAGCCAAAAAAAAAAATCAATTGTACATAGAATATCATTAGCATCAATTTCTACTGAAGTCTGAGCTAATAACTATTGATTGTCACCAGTAGTTTTAAATACCTAGTTAAAACTGGAATTTTCAGTTCTTGACGATAATTGTTGCCAACTTTAAGTAAAAAAGTAGATCTTGAATTCGTTGTTGTATTCAGACCAATAAATTATAGAAAAGACCTTAACAAATCATGATTCTACAAAGTATCGATCATCTTGGATTAGCTGTAGGAGCCGAATCCCAGCTAGCGGTGGTCCAAAGAGACTTAAATACCATGTCGCTTAAGGCTATTTACACCTCTGTGATAGAAGGATCCTTTTGGCTTGTACCCAAAATAATTTTTACTTTTACAGAACATAGATTTAGAAGAATTTAAAGCAATTTAAATCTTCGTACATCATTCAAATTCAGAATCCCTAATTCTTGACAAATAAAGTTGCGACAATTCTTGTCTAGGGGATTAGTAAATATATCAGCAAAATGATGTTCAGAGTTAACAAATTTTATGCAAATATCATAAATTTTATTTTACAAAGACGAAAGATATATATTAGAAAATATGCACTGAATAAATAAGGTGATCTTATATCACAGAAGAGCACTAAGAACATATGATTCAAATCCATATTTAGTCATATGCAATAGTCAATAAAATATCTAAAAATTTCAAACACTAGTCATGCTAAATGAAATAATGAGATTTAACTAAGCATGCTAGTATCATATTAACAATTGCAAATTAAAAGCATGCTTGATTCTATAATTTAGCCATTTAGAAAGAATCATGTTACCAAAGTAGCTGTCGTTGCCACACTTATGTTGGTGCAATTGATTGGAAGATGACCTTTGCAGCTTTGCAACCACCAACATTCTCCTGGGTACTATGTTTTGACACAAGAAGCTTCACCTACAATATTAGGCGATGACTTTGGTATCAAGTAGTTTTGGATCCATAATGGTTAGCTTTAGGCACCCACATAAATTTGTTCATATCAACCAACTTTCTAGTCCAATACTGATGTAAAATATATCCTTTATGTCCATAATAGTGACATGTAGCATGGACATTAGTGTTAGGAGCACCATAATGAGTAATACTATTTGATATTGTGCATTGTTTCTTGCGTGGATACTTGTAATAAACAACGTGGATGTGTGAAGCTTTGGCTTTGCTTGTTTATTTTGTAATTGATCTGTCGTGTGTGACTTTATGAAGAATCACGTATGACTGAGTCATAGGTTCCATTATCTGTTTTCCAAGTCTAATCTCTAACTTTTTAGAGTTAGCAAATAGATCATCATATTTGAAAGTGAGTGTATCTATTCTTTGAACAACAATATTATATTTTTTTCTTTTCTGATTCGTAAGCTTCGTTGAGCTTCTCATATTCATGTGTATTTTTTCAATACACTCGAGATCATCATCCAAGCTTAATTTTAGAGAAGAAATTTCATCTGTGTTATTTGAAGAATGTGTCTCATTTAGTAAAGAAGAAAGCCTTTTATTCTCAATCTTATACATTTTAATCTCATTTCTAGAAAGTTTATAATTATTTCTAAGCTTCTTATATTCTTAAATTAAATCATTAAAAGCGTCAGATAATTCATTATAAGAACATTCATTTTCATCAGAAGAAAAATTATTTTGTACCTCATTTGAAAATGTCATTAGGAATACATCAGTGGTATGACAAGGGCTTTCATAGGAGACATCGTCTTCTTCAAAAAGAGGATTGTTGTGTAATATCATTTGGCAAGCATTTGTAGCATGACGAGGGCTCTCATTGGAGAATTCGTCTTCTTCAAAAAGAGGATTGTTGAGTTCTTCACCAGTCAATGCCATAAAGTACTCATTTTCCGCTTGGTGAGGACTTCTTTCTTCTTCCGTGTAATTTGCTTTGCTTTCGTGCCTATTCTCATAAGTAGCTTCAAGGAATTTACATATCTCATGTGATGTTAAATAGTTAGTGTCTAGTAGGTTTCAAAATTTATTATTGTTATTATTATTATTATTATTATTATTATTTATTTATTTGAAAATACAAGTTTTTAGAGAAAATAGATTTTCGAGAAAAAATATATTATTTTAATATAATTTTTCGGGTTCCCAAAATTTCTAATATAATAATATTATTTATTTAAAATTTTTTTTATGATTTTATTTGAATTATTAGTATTGTGCTTTTCATGCATGGATTAGGAATTAATTAGTGTAAAGGATTTAGTTAATTTGAATCATAATCAATTAGGATAAAATTAATTATTTAATTACCAAAATACCCTTTCCTTTTAACTAAATTCCTTAGCTTTCTAAGGAAGCTACTACCTCTTCCTTAGCAATTCCAACGTAGGAAAGGAGGGGGGGGGGGGGGGTCCAATCCCCTTTGCTTTGGCTCTTTACAACCTTTAATAGCTAACAAGGCTAAGGAGGGTGATAGTTTAATATATAAGGAATTGCTTATACATATTTAACTAAGTTCCTTTCCAACCTCCCTTCTTTCACCATCCTTCCTAAAACCATCTCCTACCTATTTTAGACCATTTTTCATCCTTTACAAACCCTAGAAATCAAGGCAAGTCCTCATACTCTTTGTACTCCTTGTACAAATCTTCTTTTGTATACTTTTTATATTGTTTGAGTTTACTTTTATTATTCAAAGTAAAGTATTTATTCTAGATAAATTTTGAGAATAATATATGTGGTTTAGAATATAATTTTTAAGAGTTTTTCATTAATTAGACACACTCACATAAGGCTTGTACATGTTTTAGAATTAGAAAATGTAGTGTTAAATTCGTTCCTACGGTGCAGTATTTTCCTAAGTCTGTTTTGGTCTACTAAACCTTGTCAAAATTTAATTATGTCTAACACAATTTTTTGGAAATTTGATAATCTTTTTAACGGTATATGATACGATAGGGTTTGAATTTATAGGATAGGAGTTATGGGTCATGCAACAGAGGTATATAATCCTGGAATCAAAATCTGAAACCTATGTATACATTTTTTTTGTAGGCCAGATTTGACCTATTAAACTTATTCAAAACCAGTGTATGTCTGAACAAAAATTGAAGATAATTTAATAAGATTTCTAACTATATATGACACGATATCATTCCAGTGTATATAATAGGAGTTATTGGTCGTGTACCATTGACGTACAATTCTGAAAACAAAATCTGGGATGTTATACACCTTATTTCAATGGCCAGTTTTGACCTATTAAATGTTGTCAAAATTTGATTATGTATGAACAAAAATCTAAGAGGATTCGATAAGATTTTCAACTGTATATAATTTGATGGTATTTTGATTCATATAATATGAGTTATGCTCTGTACAAAGTAGGGTATACATGCTGGAATTCTTGTGGAATTTAATTTTTTACTTCTATGCATTTATTGTCTATCCTATTAACTGCGTTTGACCAGTGTAAAGTTGTTGCACCGAAGGGGCTTTGACCCATGTCAATTCTATAGATATTTGCTTCGGGTCGGATATATTACTGTGTTTTGGAGCTCGAAATACAAAGAAGACTCTGTCTGAAAATTAAAAAATTTAGGAAGATAGTCTAATTTCAAAGTTTAAATTCCGTGGTATCATACCGAATCCGAAACCTAGATGACTGTATATCGACTTGAGTTAGACTCTCTATATTCGAGGAATACTTAGAGGTCAACTGCCTAAGTCTTGAACTCATAAGAACATAAAGATGTAAATATGTACTCGATTAAATTATCAAATCTTGTTTTCTTGGTTCTGGAATACCCTGTTAACTGTATTCTCGTAGTACGTGAGATTAACATGTATAGAGAATTATTTGGTGTTATTCCAATAGTTGAAAGCATTCCTCCAAGTGATACATGTATTCCAAAAATATAAATCAAGATGTATACTTGAGCCATAAAATAAAGTTTTAACTATTAGAATGAACTTAGGATTGATTGTGATTGTAGAATAGAGCATTGGACGGGGGAGAACAGTATGGATCACAGAGTACAAAATATAGGAAATATAATTCAGCAAAACTGATCAATACTTATATCTCCATCGGAAGGCCTGTCGTTGAGAGTGGGTGAATGCTTACATCACCTACCTTCCTGTATCTCGTGTTATTTGTAAATTTTTACCCTAATTCGATAAAAAAGTCAAATTTGGTATTAAATGATGTTATGATTTATTGCTCCCGAAGAGGAGTGACCTTACTACTAAGCACTATACCCACCTGCCATCACTTGATCCCTGGTAACAGGATTATTGCCTAGATAGTGCTCGTGATACTGCGATTGTGAGATCCAAACATATTATCTAAACTTTGCATCATCATATAGGAAAAATTGTCTTATGACTGTGTTAGTGACTTTAGGACTTAAGAAACGATTTTGGATACAATTATTGTACTAAATTAAGACCACTTTAGAAGTTATTTCAAATTAACATTATATCTTGTACTCAAAGTTAATTTGGTTAGATTTTTATTGCACTTGATCTTCAGTATCATATTATTTCATTTATTTCATATTCCTTGAATCGAGAACTTGCATGTCTTTGATGACCTAGTTTTTGTTCACTAGATGAAGGTCGGGACAAAGACGAGATTCATCCCTTGTATAATGTGGATGAATAAGAAGAGTAAGGGTGTAAAACAACTTTATTTTGTTTTCTTGTATAATTATATGTGTATTAATCTTTATGGGAGATAGACATATAGTTGTATAATTAGTGAATAGCTTGTATACTATCTTTTGAAGACAATAATCAGACTTGTGAGTTGTAAATGTAAAAGCTTGATATTGTGAGTATACTTAGTTCTTACTTGTTGATGGTTTAGCTTTACCTTATACTTTATCCTATAAGTTAGAAGCAACAATCATCGTTATAAATATAGGTTTATTCGTAAAGCACGTAGCATGGGGATACTGGTTACGTATTCGACTCACCGTATTGGGAGCGGGGCATGACATTTAGAAATGAGATTGAATTCATTATTATTTAAAGCACAATAAGGAACATACGTTGCCTTTGCATCAAAACTAGCTGCATTATTTTCTTCCTGCGTGTAGTGATCATAAGATTTGTCAACTATATTAGAAGTGATAGTGGTGGTGACAATGGGCTTTTTATAATCATGTACAATATAGATCCATAAATCAAAGTCTAGTGATTTTAAGAACATACTCATTTGTGCTTTCCACTGTGTGTAGTTGGTGCCATCAAATAGAGGTGACCTATCCAGATATTGACCTTCACCAGTAAAAATAGATTTCACAGTTGCCATGTGTCTAGTCTAGGATGTCAGTCCTACAAAAGAGAATAGAGCTCTGATACCAATTAAAGGAGCAATTGGGATCAAAAAACAATTCAAAGAGTATCTCCTCCGATACCAATTATAAGATCATATAGCAACTCTAGAGGGGGGTAAATAGAGTTAGCAAAAATAATCACTAAATAAAAGTTAAGTCAAAGGCCAACTTATAAAGTGCAGTAATAAGTAATAATCATAGTATAAACAAAGTATAAGTAAAGTTTAGAAGAGCAAACACAAACACTGTGATGTATACTAGTTTTCCTCTGAGAGGATGAGTCCAGTCCCGAGAATACTTGCTCAGAGTTTTATCTACTATAATCACCAATAGTGAATCACAAGGTTTAATACGAAGGCTTGCAGACTTCTTACAACATCGAGCTTTGATCCGAAGTCTCGAAAGACTTCACACATGCATTTGATGCGAAGGGCACGCCGACTTCAAACTTGTATTGAAGATAAACTTGTAAAACAAGCTTTAAAACTCGATCAGACTTCTAAATCGGAACCGCGTTGGCACTAGAAGGCTTGGAGTTGATCTTGGGAATAGGGAATGTTTATAGCTCGGATAGGTAGAGACATGAAAGTGAGTGATTTGGAATGGAAGAATCAATCTCTATTTATAGGGCTTTAAGGAACCGAATTCGGGCAGAGTTCGGATGCCTAACGTTCATAATTTTAAATGTTAGAGCCTTGTCATTCGGAACGCTAAGTTGAATCGGTTTTCACCCTGACCGAGTTCAGACAGAGTTCGGTTCCCTCTGTCCAGGATTTTGTTTAATTGAGTTTTGGTTTGGTTTGTGGACTAGGCTTTTGTATGGATGGGTTTGGATATCCTAGTGACAACACGATCCAATGTACAACTCTTTTCTAGGCTCTAAAATGTAAAATACAAACTCAGATAACACAGCTTGTTCACTTGCAGCAACATCTTCAACGAAGTAACAGAGATGCAACAACTATCAATTTATGTGCTATATTGAGTCATACTAGATTATAGTTAGTCGATTATCGAAATAGAGTTGACGGTTACCCATTTGGGCCAACAAAGGATAGTGTAGGCTGGATATGCCCGGTCGGTACAAGATTATTCGGGAGCGGGGTATGACAGGCTCGCTACCCAACGATAAAGGGAGCCGTCTAACTAACTCTAGTCCAAGATTGTCATGCCTCAGTCCAAAAATACGTAGGACTAGCTATATGTACACATGCTAGCTGCACAACAAGTATAGGAACCTAATTTAATGGACCTAACCAGTCGTAGTACGCTATAAAATATATCTAAGTCACAGTATCACAGGCAGATAAACTAGTCTCATCCACAAATATCACAGACTAATAAACTGAATGAATAGATAAGCCTCAGAATCCACTATAAAATAAAATCTAGTGGATAACAATCCATAAAAAATGAGTACAAAAGAATACTAAAAGAATAAAACTAAGCAATATAGAAATAGTTCAGGCATCAGCAAAGTAGGTAAAGACACACAAGACACTAAACAACTATCGTCCATGACGCTCAAGGAGATTCCTGTGGCTCCACCTCAAAGTCCTCGTCTACAAAATCCCTAAATTTGTAGTTTGTCGGGTACAAGTGCTCGTCTGAATCTGGAAAATGTGCCAGGTCCTCAGAGGGACATAACAAGTACACAAGAAATTGACATGATTGAAAGTAAAGTAGTAAACAACAAATAGGGTAACTAAACCATCTTTGTGAAATGCACTCGAAATACCTCTATTGGAGCATGAGGGGGAAGAAATAGAAGAATCAGTTATCCCACCAAGCGTTCGATAGAACTCGGGGGTACACCATTTACATCATATACGCAGTAAGAAACATAAATCACATACACTCACTAGTAGATTCTTCCCTCCCAATGTACTATCCGAACCTTATATGTGGTACAGAGATAATGCAACATATGTGGTACAGACATAATGCAACGACGTCAATAAAATCTAGAAAACTAGACCAACACTAACTACCAACACAAGACGCGAACTAACGTATCGATGGCCAGTCAACACGCTAGTATGTGCACTCACTCACTCAGTGATCGTGTTGAACATGTGTCAGGTCAGAAGATACCACGTACCTTCACAATATACTTGGTAAGTCTACTACTCTAAACGCGTGCACACAACTAACAAATAAAAAAACTTGGCATAATGTAGACTGAACAATACAATCAAGCAAGGTGTACTTGCCAGCACTCTCAAGCTGCGAACAAAGTAAACCTTCTCTTGAGTCCTCAACCGGATGGTCTCGAGTTCCTATAAATATATATATCACATTCTAATTAGACACTACACTAAGTTGCTAATATTACACTATTAGCCTTATGGTTTGAGCTACGTTGATAGTTTAATAATTAGGTAGTTTGTATTAATAACTTCTCATGCAAGCTGACAATAATCTTATGTACGTATCTTAAATTATTCAACTATGTGAATTCACAAAGCTATGCAACGTGTAGAACTCGTCAAACTAGTTATTGAAAGGTAGACTTTTATATTTACATACTTAAAAACATGCAATACCACCTGGTTAATTTATAAAAATAATTCTGGAATTAATAAAAAAATAAATTAATGGTTTTCATCCCACAAGAGGTTTCTACGAAGGCTGGCAACTAGTCATGCAATTATGGGTGCTAAATAGGGTTACCTCAACATGCAAGTTCTCAAAAGATGAATTCATAAAAATATTATTTTTGAAAATAATTCTAAAATATTAGAAAATAATTATTTAATGATTTTCAACATGTATATTTATCAATTATACTTATTGGTCTTTCCGTTGGACACATACTATTCTTCTAGCAATAGTATTGACAACATTTTTGCCATTCTAACCCTAATATTATGATTTACATGAAAATCATAAATCATATTTAATTCTGGAAAAAAAGTTTTAATCACAAAATAATTGGGAGAACATTCATATATGGCCAGAGAACAAGTTATAATAGGTTTACATGTAAACTTGGTCAACTATGTCTCTTTTTATACATAAATTTTACTTAAATCAAAAATAATATTTCCTGATAAATATTTTAAAAATTGAATCTAATATAGGTCAATAACATCATATTTTAATTATTAACAACATTTTAAAGGGTTCGATGCGAGATTTTTGGTTAGAATATTAAACTAGGTCACCATACGCATTGTACATGCAATTTATTTAACAAAATTTTATCAAAGTAATATTCTAAAATAAACAGTAAAAATATGGATAAAATAACTTTAATCATCATATTTCTCTATTACTAACATGGTTTAATCAAGGTTTCTACCTATGGGTGCATATATGCATTCATGGGTTCAAAATTCTATATGTAAACTCTACAATAAAATCCTACAATGAAGAACATAGCAATGGGTTATAAACACATTTAAAATCATTAATTTATATATATATATATATATAAATATTTATTCATTCATTCATATACATTAGAGAGGTAGGAGGAAGAAGGATACTTACTAGAGAGAGAGGGGATGAAGAACTATGGTTCTTGGATGAGGGGGTCGGCCGGGGATCCACGTGGAGGGGGTCGGCTGCTATGGGGACCGACTTGGTATTGAGGGTGATGAGGGTGGTGTTGTAGAGGAGTTGGAGAAGGGGGAGATGAATTAGGGTTAGGGTTTTGAGGACGAGATGATGTATATATATATATATATATATATATATATATATATAGAGAGAGAGAGAGAGAGAGAGAGAGAGAGAGAGAGAGAGGGAGTGGGGGTCGCGGATTGAAAGGGGGAGAACCCGTGGGTATGGGGGGTGGTCGACTATGGGTAGGAATAGGATTAGTTTAAGTTATTTCCTAATTTGTTTGGTAGCAATTTATGATAAATCACTAATCCTAATAGATATTAATAACTAAGATTTGATTAGGAATTCTATAGGAATAAGATAATAGTAAGTAATATGTAGATCTTTCAAAAGAAAGTTTTCTAGATTTGATTGGCATAGGAATCTCATAAGTTTGGATTGAAAATAACCATAAATAAAAATATCTCATTATTAAATATAAGAAACTACGGTTATTATACTAGTGCCACACTATGTTGAATAGTCGAATTTTGTGTCACACGAAGATCCTACGGGTAGTGTCTCCAGTGTAGACTACTTCCTACGAAGGCCGATATAGGTTTTGGGGTCGTCCTATATCATTAATGTCCAAACTACGATGAAGTATCCTAATGCACAATGTCACGACCCGCACCCGTAATAAGGGCACGAGTAGTAAGCAACGCCCAGCGTACACCGCGACATCGATGGTAGAACGCTGTCTAGGTCAACCATACTATCTAAATATCTCACAGACTATATAAAAGAAACCTGACAATATCAACTTAACTCCAAATGGAGGAGCAATATGATATATGATAATGGTAAACAATACTCAATCATAAAGTAAACTAAGGAAGATAAAGTACAAAATAGAATAACAAAGAAAAAGAGTCATAATACATCCATAAGTCCAAAATAATATATATACATGCCAAGAAACTCAATAAAAGTCTAATACAATTCTAAACAATAAGTCTAAGCCTCCAGCTCTAAAGGAGTATCATCTAATGGTATGCCATTTTGTGGCCCGTAATAGGTGGTCCACTGGTCCACAAGCCAATCATTTGAAAAATATATCCAGTCAGGATTGGACTGAAGGACATACCTCTGAAAGCAGTTCCAAATACATAATCGAGCATTATATAACAGATAATAGAGAGAATGCACGATAACTAACCATCAGAATGAAATAAACTAGAGTGAACATGTAATGTATTGGAATAAAAAATAGACAATATGAACAACTACAATTTAAATGGAAAAGATAAGACTAACTAATGTGACATAGAGTACAAGTTCATTATGTGATCAGTTTGGGGTTAACACGAATATAATATGGTAACTCGATTACACGTGTGATATGTAATCGACATGTACACGAATAAACTTGGGCTTGATCACATAACCAACTTCTACTCCCCCATCCCCAACCGATACTAATGGACCCAATCAAGATACGTTACGAACACGAATATGGGCACACTGAACACAAACAGTATATGAACACGAAGTACACTAAAATTAATACCCGATACATAGGATAAAATATATGTGAATGAGTACCCGTTGAATACTGTAAGGGATAACATCTCCTGATAGGATCCATATAGTATCAGTCCGTGTCAGAATCAAGTATACAGTTCTAGACCATGCGATATATACATTATCATGAAATAAAAACTAACAGAGAGATGTACTTGCCTCTGGTCCTGAGCAAAATGTGTCTCTCGATGCCCAAGCTGGTGTCACACTATCCTATTTAGGAAATATAAACTTAATAGGTGTAAAAAAGTAATAAAATTCTAAAATGAGCTAAAACATGATGTTCTAGGTCAATACTAGGTCATTCATCAATTTTTAGGTCCAAGCTAAAGTTATTAATCTATATTGGTCATTAACTACCGAACTAATAAATGACTAATAATATCTAACATTTACTAGTATCAACTAATCAAACCCATTAACTAACTAATCAAGCCATTAACTAACTAATTCAAAATAACTAATCATACTAACTTCTACAGATGTATGCATCTAATCAAGCTAACTTGGTACTTACAAATATTGCTAATACTAACTTACTGTTATACTAACAGACCTACATACACTAGGACTAACTAACTAACATATAAACTAAGTGCAAACTTTTAACTAACATAAAGCTAACACTTAACTAACTAATATCCTGCTAACATATATTCTTAACTTGCTAACAACTAACCAAACTAACATATATCTATGTATGCACTGTTATGAACTAAATACTAACTAAACAATAAATCTAACTAATTAAATAACCAAATCCCCTTACCTGTTGTTGCGAAGCACATTCCACTACTCACTATCCCATACACTAACATTGCCCAACTCACTAACATGTATATATATCTAATGGAACATACCAACTAACTCCAGACTCCCTCATCTCTGTCATTCACTGCATGTTGCCCCTAAAGCATAACCTGACTGCTAGCCATCACAGGCAATTTGCTGATGCTCCCCCTCTCTCAAATTGCTATAGCAACTCAAGATAACTGATGCCAAGGCACTCCATAAACCGACTGTGCTTCCTGCATAATTCCTACTACTACCCGACTGTGTTGTATGTACAGACCCACTGTGCAGGCCTTCACACCATTCTCATAGGCCTTTCTCGTCTCCTCCTGATACAACACAGACATGACACCAGTTGCATAAGCAGCATACTATCACAGGCACACCTTGAACACAGTCCTCATTCACAGTGCACAAGAGCAATGCACAAATCACAGTCACAGTGCACACATTCTTCCTTCATATAGATACAACCCTACTTGCATATATATATATACGTATATACTATATATAAAGGCACATATATATGATTCACATATCAATAAATAGAATTATATTTGTACGCACACTAATTATTAGTCAATTCAACAAACAGCTATAGTGCATCAATATGATACCTATGATACACACCCAAAGAAAGTGTCAAAACTCTCAATTCTCTACAATAAATATTCCTACATATCAAATACACATAATAACATCTATTACAACTAATTATAATATGTATTGAAGAGAATTCATACAAAACACCCAAATTTGGGCTCTTTATCACTTTGTATCATAAAATACCATGATACGGCCTACACGTATCCATTTGTGGACACGTATCTAGTCCTACAACCCCGATCTAAGTCTAATTAGATCTTATAGGTCTTATGACTCGTAATTCCCCCAAACCACATACAAAAATCTATGTATAATCCATATTTGGTGTCCAAATAGCCTAAAACTTCTCCCTATAGGTAGCCTATGCCAATGGGGTGGTTCCTATAGGTCTCATGCATAATTTAAAAGCAAGAATAAGAAGAAATTCAAAAATTACTAATTGGGAGATGGATTCCTAATAAAAACCAAAGTGGACACGATTCGTACGTGATCTTCTTGCCACAATTCCTCTTCCTAGTGCTCCTTGCCAATCACAGCTCCAATGTTCCTTGCTAAAGGAAATGAGAGGGAAAATGGAGGTGAAATAAGAAGAAATTGATGGAGGAGAGAAAAGAAAATTGGGGAATCTAAATTCTAGATCTAAAATAAAGAAACAAATGAAGAGGAGAGAGAGAGAGAGAGAGAGAGAGAGAGAGTGTGGAGAGGCTCATATTATGGCCGGTCTCTTCCCCCTTCCCCAAGCAATATATATATGTTCTATATGCCCTCCAATGGTGAATTATGAAGAATAATTAAGGGTGAACATTTTAGGAAGTTTCTACACTAATTCTAATCAGTCTAATCCTCCTAATTTAATTAGTGGATGTGGGTCTTGGGCTTGGTCCATGTTGGGCTCACAAGTTGTCATGACAAGTCTAATTGGCTTATAAGAAGTCTAACTATTGGACTAGCCTCCTAACTAAAATAAATAATACAAGTCACAAATAATTTATAGCTCAAACATAATTAAATAATTAATATAATCTTCACACTAATATTTAATATTTATTCCTAAAATTATTTACCCATGCCAAATTACCAAACTACCCCTAGTTAGAAAAGTAAGGGAGACAATCCTACCCATCTTAGAAAATTTTTGTACTCAAAATTTATGGAAGAAACTAACTACCAATAGAAATCAATACAAGCAAGAAGAAATTATACCTCACGGCTCAAACAGGGAAGGATATCGCTTACGCATCTCGACCTCTCGCTCCCAGGTACTCTCTTTTGGCGATTGATGCCTCCACACGACGCATACCAAAGGAATTATCTGGTTCCACAGTACTTTCTCCCTGTGATCCAGAATCTCTACGGGCTGCTCTGGGTAGCTGAGAGTAGGACCAACCTCGATCTCCGAGTGATCAAATACATGACTAGGATCTGCCATGTAATATCTCAGCTGTAACACGTGGAACACATTATGCACTCCTTCTAATACAGGCGGCAAGTCTAGCTTGTAGGCCACTGCACCGACCCTCTCAAGAACCCCGAAGTGTCCGATGTACCGTGGACTAAGCTTTTTGCCTCCACCAAAGCGAATCATGTCCCATATCAGAGAAATCCTCAAGAACACCAGATCACCAACCTAGCACAAAATACAGCCTTAACACTCTAACTAAAATAAGTAATCACAAGCAATATAAAACAAAAAACTATACCTAAAACTCCAATGGTCTCCGGTGGCTATTGGCCCAATGTTGTTGTCTGTCCTGCGCCACCCGAAGCCTATCCCTGATGAGCTTCACATTCTCACCTGCATCCATGACCATCTCTGGTCCCAACCAGGCTCTTCCACCAATATCATCTTATAATAATGGAGTGCGGCATCTCCGTCGATACAATACCTCAAATGGTGACATCTCTGGTCCCAATAGGGCTTCTAGCTGTTGTTATAAGCAAACTCTACCAGGTGAAGATGATCCTCCCAAAAGTCTCTGAAACCCAAAACACAAGTGCGACACATATCCTCGAGAGTCTGGATAGTCCTCTCCGACTTCACATATGTCTGAGGGTGATATTCGGTACTGAACTTGAGCTGATTGCCCAAGCTGGCCTACAAACTGGTCCATAAGTAGGACGTGAAACGAATATCCTGATCCGCGACATGCCCACAGGAACTCCATGCAATCTGACTATCTGATGTACATACATCTCTGTGAGCTTCTTTATATATGTACCCACTTTGAATGGCAAAAAATGGGCCGATTTGGTCAACCTGTCTACGATGAACAAATTACGTCTTTACCTCATGGATAACACGAAAGCCCCAAAACAAAGTCCATCATTACATGCTCCCACTTCCACTCTGGAATGGGTAAAGGCTGAAGCCATCCACCTGGCTGTTGTCTCTCTTCCTTTACCAACTGGCATACCAAGCATCTGGATATGAAGCTCGCCATCTTCCGCTTTATACCATACCACCAAACATGCTCTCTAATGTCTTTATACATCTTGTTGGCACCTGGGTGCATAGAGCACTGAAGAACCTCCTCGCGCAATGCTCCACTCGGCACACAAAGTCTGGTACCATGCTGTAATGATCCATCCTCTACAATACTAAAGTCCTCTACCAATCCCATCCGGACCTGCGCTCTGATGCTTCTCAGAGACTCATCCTAGAACTGTGCCACTCTGATCTGATCCATTAACTCTGACTGTACCTAAAGTCCCCACATCTATCGTAACTCCAGGAACTAGCACCTCAATACCCAACCTATCAAGATCGGCCAATAAATTTCTATCCCTCGTCAAGTATACCTGCTCAAGGAATCAATGACTACGTTGGCCTTTCCTGGATGGTACTGCAAGGATATATCAAAGTCCTTCATCAACTCCACTGCCTCTGCCTCATGTTGAGCTCCTTCTATGTAAACACATATTTCAAGCTTTTGTGGTCTTTATAGATCTCCACTCGCTCTCCCCACAAGTAGTGCTTCCATAGCTTAAGAGCAAAATTAACTGCTGCCAACTCCAAGTCATGGGTAGGATAATTCTTCTTATGCGGGCATAATTTCCTGAAAGTATAGGCAATCACTTTCTCGTTCGGTTGCAACACACATCTCAAGCCTTTACCCGAGGCATCACTATATATAGAAAATCCTCCTGTCCCCGATGGCAATGTCAACATTGGAGCTGTAGTCAACCTCTTCTTTAGCTACTCAAAATTAGTCTGACACTCCTCAGTCTAGAAGAACTCTACGTCCTTCCTGGTCAGCCTAGTTATCGGCTCCACAATCTTGGAAAAAGTATAAATCTTCGATAATAGCCTGCCAATCCAAGAAAGCTCCTGAACTCCGCCATTGAACTAGGTGTAGACTACGACTAAACTGCTGATATCTTCTTCGGGTCTACTGAGATACCGTATCATGTAATCACATTTCCGAGGAATTCAACCTTATTAAGGAAGAAATCATACTTTGAAAGCTTGCCAAATAGCTTCTCCTTCCTTGGGGTTTCCAAAACTATCCTCAGGTGCTTCTAATGCTCCTCCGGGGTCTTCGAATATATCAATATATCATCAATTAAGCCTACAACAAACTGATCCAAGTACTGATGAAATATCTTATTCACTAGGTTCATGAATACCGTCGGGCATTGGTCAACCCAAACGACATCATCAAGAACTCAAACTGGCCATACCGAGTCCTGAAAGCTATCTTCGGAATGTCTTCAATCTTTACTTTCACCTGGTGGTACCCCGACCTCAAGTCTATCTTCGAAAATACCTCCGCTCTGCTTAACTGATCAAATAAATCATCAATCCGCTGTAACGGATATTTATTCTTGATAGTGAGGTTGTTGAGTGCCCTGTAGTCGATACACATACGTACTGACCCATCCTTCTTCGGTACGAATAATATCGGAATACCCTACGGTGATGAACTAGAGTGGATGAATCCCTTGTTTTGTAACTCATCCAGCTGCTTCTTTAATTCTGCCAGTTCGCTATTGTTCACCCTATAGACGTGTTGTGATATTGGCTCCGCGCCTGACACTAAGTTTATAGAGAATACCACATCCCTGTCTGGTGGCAACCCCGACAACTCCTTCGAAAAGATGTCCATATACTCCATAATCAATGGATGTGGTAGCTCATGCTCTTCCTCCATAGCTCCACAGAAGTTTTTCTCGCTCTACTCTGTTGCTCCTCTGACGAACTCAAACTCTGGCTCTTCTGGCACCTAAAATAAAACTCTTCCTCTACGACAATCAATGCGAGCATGATGCCTACTCAATCAATCCATCTCGAGTACTGTATCGTAGCTCGGAAGTGGCATTACCAGTAGACATACGCTCAACTCTCGACCTCCCAAAGAAACTCTCTAATTCTTACAAATATTACTGACCAGGATAATACCACCCCCGGTCGTGATCTTCCAAGTCCTCGCCAATGGTTCAGTCTCAAGATGATGCTTTAAGGAAAAAGATACAGATATGAAAATATGTAAAGCACCAGAATCAAATAAAGCATGAGCTGGAAAATAATCAAGATAGACTGAACCTGAAATGACATCACCAACTGGCCCTCCTCCTTAACGGTTAAGGCGAAAGCTTGCCCCTATCACTGGGCACCTCTTTGCTATTGTTGGTGCTAAGCGAACTATTGTTGTTATCGTAGTAGGGGTGGTCCTCTTTGCTGCCCTACAGGTGGTGTCGTGGGTGTTCTTTGTGCCTGGACCCCGCCCTGAGCTGGACGAGCTGGAGCTCTAGGACAAGCCCTCAACTGGTGGTCTACTGATACGCAGAATTAACACTGGCCCAATCTCATCTTCCACACATCCCATCTATGTCCCAGTTTCTTGCAAAATAGGAAAGGAATAGCTGGCCTCTGGATCTGGTGCGTCTGCTACACTGGCGCTCTAGCTGGTCCATAATACTGCTGCCTCAGCTGCCGGAAGTGTCTCTGATGCTGCTGCTGAAAGTGAGGCCACTTCGTTAGACCGGTGTTAGTACTAGACCCTCCTATGTCCCTCGGCATCTTAGAGCCAAGCTCTAGATCATCCTTTGCTCGTTGTGCCTGCCTCAAAATCTCCTCAAAAGTAGAGGTGGGGTCTCCATTCGTATGTGATTTGATCTCCTTATTCAGGCCCTTCCTGAACTTCCTGGCCATTCCTCTGGGGTTCTGTCCCTCCATAAAATGGCCTAATCTGTAATACTCTGCCGCATATTCATCCACCATCATATCTCCTTGAACGAGGTACTGAAACTGGCTCTATAGAGATGTCAGAGCCACATCTGTAAAGATCTTTTTCTTGAAGAGCTCCTTAAAAGCTTCACAAGTAAGTCCCGGTACTGAGATCCTAGGGTCCGTCCTGAACCAAGTTAGTGTGATGACAAACATCATGCTTCCTGCGGCCCCTACCTGCAATCTCTCTAAAATCTGTGCCAATCACAGGTTCCTCTCAATGTCTTTTATCCAATCATCAGCATAAATAATCCCCTCAGTACCTTTAAAGTCCTTCGGCCCCATCCTCTTGAAGTCTATGATTATCTCCGGCCTCGGCTACTGCAGGGTAAACTGAGGTGGTGCCGTCTATGGCTCGACTAAGGTGACTCTTTCGATTGCTGCGAGCATAATCTGGTGGACATTCTCAATGCCCTGCCTTATAACCTATGACTGGTGCTGATGTGCCTCAATCATCTGTAGGAAGAGCGCAAATATCTGCATCAGATCGACTGCGGGTGGTGGAGGTGGAAGATCCTCTGAGACTGTCGGTGATATCTTCTGTAGCAAAGGTGGAGCACCCCCGAAAGCTGTTGCAAAAATGTCCACTAGATCGGTGAAGCGGACCTCTGAACGGTAGCTGCTAGAACAATATCTGCTGGTACTGCCCTCAGAGGCGACAAAGTGACCGACCTCGCTGGTACTGCGCCTGAGTGCTGGAAACGCATCTTCGGCGGCATCCTAAAGATAGATTGAACAAAGGAATCAATATTGAGTAAGATACGATATCATAAAATAAGGACAAAATTATTCAAAGTAAAGAAAATATTCATTAGATAAGGATAGCAAAACAGATATTTGAAAATGTTTCCTAGTTGTGATTGAGTGTACTCTCAGCCTATATCCTATATCCAAAAGTAAACTCATAGAAGTACTCCAGGTGAGCACTACTACGATATCGCTCTAATTGTGACTCTTCGACCTGAATGGGCCGCCACTAAAAATGTATCACAACCCCCAGCCGAAATAAGGGCACGAGTAGTGAGCAACGCCTAGCCAACACCGCGACATCGATGGTAGAACGATGTCTAGGTCAACCATACTATCTAAATATCTCATGCACTATATATAAGGAATCTGACAATGTCAACTCAACTCCATATGGAGTAGCAATATGATATATGATAATGGTAAAAAAAATACTAAATCAGAAAGAAAACTAAGAAAGAATAAAGCATGATATAGAATAACAAAGAAAAAGAGTCACACTACATCCACAAGTCCAAAATAATATATATATACATGCCAAGACACTCAATGAAAGTCTAATACAAGTCTAAACAATAAGTCTAAGCCTCATCAGCATCTGATACTAGGTCCTCCTGCTCTAAAAGAGTATCCTCTAATAGTACGCTGTCCTGCGACCCATAGTAGGTGGGACACTTGTCCACAAGCCAATCATCTGAAAAATATATCCAGTCCGGATTGGAGCGAAGTACATACCTCTGAAAATAGTTACAAATACATAATCGAGCATATATAACAGATAATAGAAAGAATACAAGATAACTAACCATCAAAATATAATGAACTAGAGTGAACAGGTAATATACTGGAATAAAGAACATGCAATATGAATAACTACAATTTAAATGGAAATAATAAGACTAACTAATGTGCCATAGAGTACAAGTTCATTATGTGATCGGTTTGGGATGAACACGAATATAATATGGTAACTCGATTACACGTGTGATATATAATCGACATGCACACGAATACACTTGGGCTTGATCACATGACCAACTCCTACTTCCGATCTTGAATAAAAACTAATGGATCCAATTATGACACGGTACAAACACAAATATGGACACACTGAACACGAGCAGTATGTGAACACTAAGTACACTAAATCAATATCCGATACCCACGATGAAATACATGTGAAGTAGTACCCGCTGAACATGGTAAGGGATAATATCTCCTGACAGAATCCATATAGTACTAGTCCGTGTAACCACTGTGTCAAAATTAAGTATACGATTCTAGAACATGCAATATATACACTATCATGAAATAAAAACTAATAGAGAGACGTACTCGCCTTTGGTCCTGAGCAAAGGATGTCTCTCGATGCCCAAGCTGGTGTCACACAGTCCTGTTTAGAAAATATTAAGTTAATAGGTGTAATAAAGTAATAAAATACTAAAATGAGCTAAAATATGATGTTCTAGGTCAATACTAGGTCATTCACCAATTTCTAGGTCTAAGCTAAAGTTATTAATCTATATTGGTCATTAACTACCTAACTAATAAATGACTAAAAACATCTAACATTTACTGGTATCAACTAATCAAACTCATTAACTAACTAATCAAGCTATTAACTAACTAACTAATTAATTCAAAACAACTAATCATACTAACATCTACAGATGTATGCATCTAATCAAGCTAACTTGGTACTTACAAATATAGCTAATACTAACTTACTGTTATACTAACAGACCTACATACACTAGGACTAACTAACTAGCATATAAACTAAGTGCTAAATGTTAACTAACACAAAGCTAACACTTAACTAACTAATAACCTGCTAACATATATTCTTAACTAGCTAACAACTAACCAAACTAACATATATCTATGTATGCACTGTTATGAACTAACAACTAACTAAACAACCAATCTAACTAATTAATTAACCAAATTCCTTTACCTGCTATTGCCAAGCATAGTCTACTGCTCACTGTCCCATACACTAACATTGCCCAACTCACTAACATGTATATATATATATATATATATATATATATATATATATATATATATATATATATATATATATATATATATATATATATATATATATATATATATATATAATGGAACATACCAACTAACTCCAGACTCCCTTATCTCTATCATTCACTGCATGTTGCCCCTAAAGCAAACCTGACTGCTAGCCATCACAGGCTCCTTGCTGATGCTCCCCCTCTCTCATGTTGCTATTGCAACTCAAGGTAACTGCTGCAAAGGCACTCCATAACCCGACTGTGCTTCCTAAACACTTCCCCTAATACCCGACTATGTTGTATGCACAGACCCACTGTGCAGGCCTTCACACCATTCTCATAGGCCTTTCCCGTCTCCTCCTGATACAACACAGACCTGACACTAGTTGCATAAGTAACATACTAGCACAGGCACACCTTGAACACAGTCCTCATTCACAGTGCACAAGAGTAATGCACAAATCACAGTCACAGTGCACAGATTCTTCCTACATATGGATACACCCCGACTTGCATATATATATATATATATATATATATATATATATATATATACACACACTATATATAAAGGCACATATATATGATTCATATATCTATAAATAGATCTATATTTGTACACAGACTAATTTTTAGTCAATTCAACAAACACCTATAGTGCATCAATAGGATACCTATGATACGCACCCAAAGAAAGTGTCAAAACTCTCAATTCTCCACAATAAATATTCATACATATCAAATACACATAATAACATATATTACAACTAATTACAATAGATATTGAAGAGAATTCATACAAAACACCCAAAATTGCGCTGGGTATCACTCTGTATCGCAAAATACCATCATACAGCCTATACATATCCATTTGTGGACACATATATAGTCCTACAGCCCCGATCTAAGTCTAATTAGATCTTATTGGTCTCATGACACAATTTTTGTGTCAAACTCATAATTCTCCCAAACAACATACAAAAACCTATGTAGAATCTATATTTGGTGTCCAAATAGCCTAAAACTTGTCCCTATTGGTAGCATATGCCAATTGGGTGGTTCTTAGAGGTCTCATGCATGATTTATAAGCTAGAATATAAAGGAATTCAGAAATTACCAATTGGAAGATGGATTCCCAATGTAAACCAAAGTGGATAAGATTCGGACACGATCTCCTTGCCACAAGTTTCTCTTTCTAGTGCTCCTTGCCAATCCAAGCTTCAATTTTCTTTGCTAAAGGGAATAAGAGGGAAAATGAAGGTAAAATGAGAAGAAATTAATGGAGGGGAGGAAAGAAAATTGGAGGATCTAAATTCTAGATCTAAAATAAAGAAACAAATAAAGAGAAGAGAGAGAGGAGAGGCTCATATCATGGTCGGCCCCATCCCCCTTTCCCAAACAATATGCAAATGTGCCATTTGCCCTCCAATGGTGAATTATATGGAATAATTAAGGGTGGACATTTTGGGAAGTTTCTACACTAATTCTAATTAGTCTAATCCTCTTAATTTAATTTGTAGGAGTTGGTTCTTGGGCTTGGTCCATGTTGGGCTCACAAGTTGTTATGACAAATCTAATTGGTTTACAAGAAGATGTCAAGCCCCAGTCCCAAAAATACGTAGGACTAGGACACGTAAGCATGCCAGCCGCATGGATATGGAAACTCCAATATATGGAAACCAAATCCACACGTATGCTGTAATATGAATATCAAATCCACAAGTGGTATAAACATATGTCACGAGTCACAGGGTATAATCTAGATCTTATCCACGAAAATCAAATATGAATAAAATAACCAATGTCTATGAAACTAGATCTCAATAAGAAGTATCTAAGGATGATAGTTGGATGGAAACAAATCCACTACCAACTCAAATGGAAAAGTAAATACAATATGAGTACAACACAATCAAGCCCAATATAAGTATACCAGCTATCGATCACGGCTCGAAGAGAAGACATCCACGAAGCATCTATAACCCTCAAAATCTGTGCTCCTACAATTACTCAAGAACAGGTACACCTGGCAGCGGACCAGGTCCTCAGAGGGACATAACAAGATACTTAAACACATGCCAATAAAGTACTGAAATAAATATCCAAAGGGTCGCCTAACCATCTATGTGAATGCAGTTTGAGAACAACTTTCTAACAAGTGAGCTATCTGGCTGAGAACTGGGATTGGCATGACTCTCTGGGAGAACCAGGGGCCTCAAAGGCATGTCGTCTTTTGAACGGCAGAGGCCCGCCAAGTAGTAAAGGGGTCATCACCGCCCGTATCTCCAGCGGAGCTTCCGGGTTACAGAAGGAAAAGTGTAAAGGAGCTCAAATGCGGTACTTGTTGTTCTCCCCATCCCATGCTCTAAGCATGTCACATCCATGACACGATTTGGTTCATAGCCTATTCTTAGTACCCTAGCCCAATCCTGCAACCAAACAAGGACAAGGATGGGACCACCGTACTACAATAGGCTATGTCCCTATACCTCTAATAACTGCTAAGTCTACTAGCATGCAAAGTTTCTAACAGCAGTTATTCCTAACGCACGTCCCACACATACCGATGATCAGTCAATACGTGCGTCCATGATCTATATGAGACTCACAACTCGTGTAAAAATATGTGTCATAGTCAAATAAAACCTAATAGTGCTACATGATAATGGGGTAGTCTCATGAACAAGGTCAATGCAATACATAAATAAAAATATATCGCGACATCACCGTCGCGAGCATTTTATATAACAATTAAAATATATGAACTAAGGACAGAAAATAAAGAAGCATGCAACATATGGAATATAAATAACAGTACAATGGCAAGGTATACTTGCCTGGCAAGAAAGCTGCAATGTACCAATAACCTGCTCCAGAAATCGCGCAGAACAATCCAATATCCTATGCACATATAATATAATGCAAATATAATCATTAGTCATTACACTAGTGCACACACAATAATATTTTCACTGGACTCAAGGGGTATACTAGGGGTAAAACTAGTCATCTAACATAGTAAATCATGCGTTGAATTACGCGGGGGTCCTAAATTAAATATTGTAGCACAGTCAGTCGTTAAAATAACATGTGTCTAGGCCAGTACATAATTGTACACCAGACAATCATCTAGCATGTTCTTAGGATCAACATGGTCAAGGTAATACGGGATGGTCCATGGTGTCCTAGGGTCGTACAGTCTGAATTCTTATAGTCCTCATTATTATTTAGCATAGTATTTACTTTCAATTTACCAATTAAACACCTATTCAATATATATATATGTATATATATACCAATGAAGTCCATAAATATACCAAATGTATTTAATTGAATATATATGCTATGTATATATATGTATATTTGTATATTTTTATTTATATCGATTATATACCTATTAAACTTATACTAATGGAATACCTATACTATACATACCAAGTACAGACCTATACCTATTAGCATACACATGAGTACATGAAATCACGAGGGGGCAGGAACGAACCTGCACGGGCGTGCACGTGCACGAGGTTGACGATGACGACGACGACGAAGACGATAATGTGTGACCGATGATGCGATGATGATGATGATGGGTTGCTGTTGAATTGTTGTTGCATCTGTTCCTTTCTCCTTCTTCGTATGATAGCGTATCCGTTGATGTTTCTTTTCCATGTCCCACGGCTAGAATCGGAACGAGCTAAGGGTTTGCCACAGAAAGGCTGGACCTGATCCACATATCCATACGAGCTTAACGTTGCATCTATTGATGACAAGGATGATGAAGATGGCGATCATAACATCTGCCATACTCATGTGGGTTCCTCGACAAATGGTATTTCGGTCATATGGGGGTCCTGGCATGGCTCGAGCCTTGAGGTTGCGTCGACTGGATGAGCGTGGTTGAAGGAACGACAGATCTTAAGGTCACGATGGCCATCTTCTTACGGATACGAGAAGTGCAGGGCTAGTAGTATCCACGGGAATAGATGCCAAGATCGGCATTGACGGGACTCCAGGGTAGCACTGGGGAGGTTAGTTGTGGTGGTCGCGTCGTTGACATCGAGTCGGTGAGGTTGCATCTATGTTAGAAGAGGCTTCTGATGGGATCTGATCCTGGACGTGACGTGCTACAAGAGGAGCTAGTAATGGAGGCTCGGGGCTTCATACGAGTTCATTCTGCTCGTTCAAAAAGGTCGGTCAGGAGTTGCCACGAGCTATACGGTTGTCCGCTCGTACAGAGAAGGACCGACGACAAGCTTGCCTGCCCTTCGATGGCGATGTAGCAATAGTCAACACTTGGATTCCGGCATCGCAGGAAAGAAGATGACAAAGACCGGTGTGCTGGAGAGGATGTCCGGCCGGAGGAGGACGGCACACATGGAGGAGGTCAGCGAGGAGAGGAGAGGCCAGGGTGGTGGTCGTGATGGGATGAGCAGCAGGGGCTCGGGAGGAGTTCAGTCGAGTGGTGGTTCGACTGGGGCTGTGCTCGGGATCCCGACGGTCGAGGGGATTCCGGTGGGAGAAGGAGGAGGATGACTGGAGGGAGAGGGTGGTCTGGGCTGTCGAGGAGGAGGAAGGAAGTCGGGGATGATCCAGGCGAGATGGCCGGGGTTGGTGGAGCAGTCGGTGCTGGATCCGGCGGGTCGAGGAAGTGATGAGGGTGGCCGGGGTGATCTCAGGCGCTGTGTGGGCGGCTCGATGGTGAGGATGGCCAGAAATGAGTCGACTCCGGCGTTCGGCTGCTCCGGCGTTCGACTTCTCCGGCGAGGCTGCACCGGTCGAATTTGACAGGGAAGGAGGAGAAGCAAGGGTCGGCTGGGGAAAAGTTAGGGATGGGTTTTTAGGTTTAATAGAAAAGGAAAATTAATGAAAGGAATATTTATACATGGGGATTTTTGGTTTGGGTTGACCTAGGAATTTGGGCTTAGTCAACATTCCTTGGGCTGGGCCTTGGTCTACAATCCTTGGAGTGGGTCTTGGCCTCACATGAAGATGTTGGGCTATAAATTAAAATTATTTAATTGCAATGGTTGGATTAAAATAGGAGGACGATGTTGCGCGTTTGAAATTCCAGAAAATTATGAGAAAAATCCACGTGAAGGGAAAAATTGATTCCTTTGTGAATTGTCCAATGGTGGGGGCACCTCAGTGTATTTTTGCATAAAAGCCCCCAATAATTGGAAAATTACACAAAGGCGGAAATTGGATTTAATTAATTTAATCGGAACACGTACGATGTTTTAGAATAAAATTAGGAGCACAGGAAAATAAAATAGGCGGAACAAAGGGTCTAGGACGTAGAGGATACGGAGTAGATTATTAATAAAATCCAGGTCGTACAAAACGGTCAAGATTGGGTTCACGATTTCGATTGGGACGCACATGGGTACAAATTTAGAATTTATTTTGAATTAAGAAAAAACGTCCGCGACGTTTATTGTGCGGCTAAAATATAGCACCAGAGAGCAATATTATAATCTACACAAGGGCCAGAATAGTAGACGGGCATGTTTAGGATGAGGTTGTAAAGTTTCTAGATAGGCAAAGGCTAATGAGGTGCTTTAATCATCGCAGCACGGTAAGGTGCACTATACGATATAAATTAATGCATCATTAAATAAATGCAGCGTTCTAATTCAATTTGGTTCAAACTAGCCCTAATTTCACTATCTAAGCCAAGTAGCCCTAATTTTGGGTGAGGGGGTTTACAATCTATCCAACTTAAAATAATTTTGTCCTCGAAATTAAACTAGGGTAGGGTTCTCTATCTAACCTCACTTGATTACAGTCTAAAGAATTCTCCTTAAGTTAACATGGTAGTTTCTACCCAACTTAGATTTTATCCATCTATCATCTAAGGCTATACATCTAAGAAGGCTATGTCCCAAATTATTTAATCATGCTATTGAATCTTCAAAGTCTTTTAACACCAAGCATGTCCTCTATAATATGCCCTTAATTCTTTATAAAAGAGAGTCACCAATAATGCGATTGGCTTGTGGGGTAGATCTAGTACTCTCTGTGTATCAAACTTATACCAAGCACGAGGTTTCGTCTTTCCGAAATAAGGAAAGACGTAGACTAATAAATAAGAGTTCAAGGGAGAAGTAATAGAATGCAAGCATAGGGATCAAGGCGTTTCAAAAAATCCAATAGGAATTGTCAAGGCAGTTGTGGACTGAAATCCTAGTTGGTAATTCCGTATTCGCATGCTCGTATTAGTACAGTTATGTAGCCGATACGATACGCTTAGACATGTCTAGGGCAAGTATATTCGTCTACCAAATCACTACATATCTCAATCCATGTAAAGTAGTATTACGAAGGGCGAATCAAGCGCACTAGGGTTAGTTAGACCCTAATACACTGATTCTAAAATGTATTATTGTAGCGCTCCAATAATACATATGTCATGATCAAGCTCGATAAAGAATAAGCTTGCAAAAACTAGGCTTTAATAGCAGCATAATTCGAGGTAGCACAGAAAATATAACGCTGGATTATGATGAGAGAAGTTACAAAATAATTCAAGTTTGCAAAAACAGAAACAACATAAGCAATAATAACAAAAGACTCTACAATCTCTACAGTTATCATACAATCCTCCTTGTCTAAGTCGCTAGTCGACCAAATAGGGCATGGACCTCTAATTTCTATCGTCTGAATAAACGTTGTCGTCTAATGCTACCCTACAATTAATGTTATTCAGTTACACTACCTTGATGGGTCAAGTGGACTATGTGATCCTAGGTTGTGAGGCATATTACCCAACTTAAAAGAATTAAACTAATACTGTGACAGTCTTAAGAGGATCCTACAAAATAATCTTGCGCATGTAAATAAAATAGAACTCTTTATTAGGGTATATGAGGAAAGATCTTTGTACTTATTAGGGTCTCCTATTGCATTATATAGGTAAGGGTCACCTTAAGTCTTAATCCTAGTGCTCATAGAACATGTGTCGATAGCGAGAATAGTAGAGTTACTAGCCGTTAGGGGAAAGGGATCTAACCTGTATCTAGGTGAGGGTACAAATTATGTGGTCTACAACTAGGGGTAATCACCACAATCTAATTGAACAACTCAACTATCAGGTTCTAACTATAAGGTACACATTTCAAAGTTCAAGATTACAACTATGACTATAGCAAACTATATATCCTATTGTAGAGTATAATCACTTGGTCTATAATCAGAAGTGTCAGATGGCACGAGTTGAAAGATGAAGAAAAGAATAAGAAGATAATTTATTCGTCGCGCAATTAGCGAACGTTAAGGCCGCAGAGGAACAATATATGAAATTAAGATAAGGGGCTCTAGATAGCATCATGGTTTTTTTAAAGGGGAGTGGGATGCTAGTTGCTATGTTCGAGGCATGATCAAGGGAGAGGGTTGATTACATTCCTCTAGACTTCCTAGGGTACTGTCTACTAATAACAAGGTAATGATCTAAGTTTTACAGTTCCCCAATACTATCCAATTATGAGGGTTAGGTTCAGTCCTAATGTTCAATATTGGTTCTCCATTGGTTCCTCAATACTAGGGTCAAACATTATGGTAAAACTTCTAACTATCTTTAGTAGTGTCTATACTACTCTCAAGTCTTCTTAATACATCAAGGGGTAATGGTATACCAATATAAAGATAAGGAATTCTAGGGTTCACTAGATATTCTAAACTTAGTGGTGTGTCTATATTCTCGTTGTATTCTTAATAGGTGTGCTACCCTAATTATCATCCTAATAACAGGGGTTCCTATATTCTAGCAGAAGTCTATACTCAAAGAACTATTAGGGAAGTACAGGAATCAAGCATGATACAATTTTTTGAATAGAACAGATAGGAGGAAGATGAATCATAGTCAATTGTGGATGAGATCCTATACTCTAGTCCTAGGTGCAGGCTTATCCGGTACAGTAACGTAACCGAGACAATATGCTCTTGACCTGCATGGGCCACCACAAAAATATGTCACGCCTAGTCCCAAAAATACGTAGGACTAGGACACGTAAGCATGACAGCCGCATGGATATGGCAACTCCAATATATGGAAACCAAATCCACACGTACGCTGTAATATGAATATCAAATCCACAAGTGGTATAAACATATGTCACGAGTCACAGGGTATAATCTAGATCTCATCCACGAAAATCAAATATGAATAAAATAACCAATGTCTATGAAACTAGATCTCAATAAGAAGTATCTAAGGATGATAGTTGGATGGAAACAAATCCACTACCAACTCAAATGGAAAAGTAAATACAATATGAGTATAACACAATCAAGCCCAATATAAGTATACCAGCTATCGATCACGGCTCGAAGAGAAGACATCCACGAAGCATCTATAACACTCCAAATCTGCGCTCCTACAATTACTCAAGAACAGGTACACCTGGCAGCGGACCAGGTCCTCAGAGGGACATAACAAGATACTTAAACACATGCCAATAAAGTACTGAAATAAATATCCAAAGGGTCGCCTAACCATCTATGTGAATGCAGTTTGAGAACAACTTTCTAACAAGTGAGCTATCTGGCTGAGAACTGGGATTGGCATGACTCTCTCGGAGAACCAGGGGCCTCAAAGGCATGTCGTCTTTTGAACGGCAGAGGCCCGCCAAGTAGTAAAGGGGTCATCACCGCCCGTATCTCCAGCGGAGCTTCCGGGTTACAGAAGAAAAAGTGTAAAGGAGCTCAAATGCGGTACTTGTTGTTCTCCCCACCCTATGCTCTAAGCATGTCACATCCATGACACGATTTGGTTCATAGCCTATTCTTAGTACCCTAGCCCAATCCTGCAACCAAACAAGGACAAGGATGGGACCACCGTACTACAATAGGCTATGTCCCTATACCTCTAATAACTGCTAAGTCTACTAGCATGCAAAGTTTCTAACAGCAGTTATTCCTAACGCACGTCCCACACGTACCGATGATCAGTCAATACGTGCGTCCGTGATCTATATGAGACTCACAACTCGTGTAAAAATATGTGTCACAGTCAAATGAAACCTAATAGTGCTACATAATAATGGGGTAGTCTCATAAACAAGGTCAATGCAATACATAAATAAAAACATATCGCGACGTCACCGTCGCGAGCATTTTATATAACAATTAAAATATATGAACTAAGGACAGAAAATAAAGAAGCATGCAACATATGGAATATAAATAACAGTACAATGACAAGGTATACTTGCCTGGCAAGAAAGCTGCAATGTACCAATATCCTGCTCCAGAAATCACGCAGAACAATCCAATATCCTATGCACATATAATATAATGCAAATATAATCATTAGTCATTATACTAGTGCACACACAATAATATTTTCACTGGACTCAAGGGGTATACTAGGGGTAAAACTAGTCATCTAACATAGTAAATCATGCGTTGAATTATGCGGGGGTCCTAAATTAAATATTGTAGCACAGTCAGTTGTTAAAATAACATGTGTCTAGGCCAGTACATAATTGTACACCAGACAGTCATCTAGCATGTTCTTAGGATCAACATGGTCAAGGTAATACGGGATGGTCCACGGTGTCCTAGGGTCGTACAGTCTGAATTCTTATAGTCGTCATTATTATTTAGCATAGTATTTACTTTCAATTTACCAATTAAACACCTATTCAATATATATATATATGTATATATATACCAATGAAGTCCATAAATATACCAAATGTATTTAATTAAATATATATGCTATGTATATATATGTATATTTGTATATTTTTATTTATATCGATTATATACCTATTAAACTTATACTAATGGAATACCTATACTATACATACCAAGTACAGACCTATACCTATTAGCATACACATGAGTACATGAAATCACGAGGGGGCAGGAACGAACCTGCACGGGCGTGCACGTGCACGAGGTTGACGATGACGACGACGACGAAGATGATAATATGTTATCGATGATGCGATGATGATGATGATGGGTTGCTGTTGAATTGTTGTTGCATCTGTTCCTTTCTCCTTCTTCGTATGATAGTGTATTCGTTGATGTTTCTTTTCCACGTCCCACGGCTAGAATCTCAACGAGCTAAGGGTTTGCAACAGAAAGGCTGGACCTGATCCACATATCCATACGAGCTTAACGTTGCATCTATTGATGACAATGATGATAAAGATGGCGATTATAACATCTGCCATACTCGTGTGGGTTCCTCGACAAATGGTATTTCGGTCATATGGGGGTCCTGGCATGGCTCGAGCCTTGAGGTTGCGTCGACTGGATGAGCGTGGTTGGAGGAACGACAGATCTTAAGGTCACGATGGCCATCTTCTTACGGATACGAGAAGTGCAGGGCTAGTAGTATCCACAGGAATAGATGCCAAGATCGGCATTGACGGGACTCCAGGGTAGCACTGGGGAGGTTAGTTGTGGTGGTCGCATCGTTGACATCGAGTCGGTGAGGTTGCATCTATGTTAGAAGAGGCTTCTGATGGGATCTGATCCTGGACGTGACGTGTTACAAGAGGAGCTAGTAATGGAGGCTCGGGGCTTCATACGAGTTCATTCTGCTCGTTCAAAAAGGTCGGTCAGGAGTTGCCACAAGCTACGCGGTTGTCCGCTCGTACAGAGAAGGACCGACGACAAGCTTGCCTGCCCTTCGATGGCGATGTAGCAATAGTCAACACTTGGATTCCGGCATCGCAGGAAAAAAGATGACAAAGACCGGTGTGCTGGAGAGGATGTCCGGCCGGAGGAGGACGGCACACATGGAGGAGGTCAGCGGGGAGAGGAGAGGCCAGGGTGGTGGTCGTGATGGGGTGAGCAGCAGGGGCTCGGGAGGAGTTCAGTCGAGTGGTGGTTCGATTGGGGCTGTGCTCGGGATCCCGGCGGTCGAGGGGATTCTTGTGGGAGAAGGAGGAGGATGACTGGAGGGAGAGGGTGGTCTGGGCTGTCGAGGAGGAGAAAGGAAGTCGGGGATGATCCAGGCGAGATGGCCGGGGTTGGTGGAGCAGTCGGTGCTGGATCCGACGGGTCGAGGAAGTGATGAGGGTGGCCGGGGTGATCTCAGGCGCTGTGTGGGCGGCTCGATAGTGAGGATGGCCGGAAACGAGTCGACTCCGGCGTTCGGCTGCTCCGGCGTTCGACTGCTCCGGCGAGGCTGCACCGGTCGGATTTGACAGGGAAGGAGGAGAAGCAAGGGTCGGTTGGGGAAAAGTTAGGGATGGGTTTTTAGGTTTAATAGAAAAGGAAAATTAATAAAAGGAATATTTATACATGGGGATTTTTGGTTTGGGTTGACCTAGGAATTTGGGCTTAGTCAACATTCCTTGGGCTGGGCCTTGGTCTACAATCCTTGGAGTGGATCTTGGCCTCACATGAAGATGTTGGGCTATAAATTAAAATTATTTAATTACAATGGTTGGATTAAAATAGGAGGGCGATGTTGCGCGTTTGAAATTCCAGAAAATTATGAGAAAAATCCACGTGAAGGGAAAAATTGATTCCTTTGTGAATTATCCAATGGTGGGGGCACCTCAGTGTATTTTTGCATAAAAGCCCCCAACAATTGGAAAATTGCACAAAGGCGGAAATTGGATTTAATTTATTTAATCGGAACACGCACGATGTTCTAGAATAAAATTAGGAGCACAGGAAAATAAAATAGACGGAACAAAGGGTCTGGGACGTAGAGAATACGGAGTAGATTATTAATAAAATCCAGGTCGTACAAAACGGTCAAGATTTGGTTCACGATTTCGATTGGGACGCACATGGGTACAAATTTAGAATTTATTTTGAATTAGGAAAAAACGTCCACGATGTTTATTGTGCGGCTAAAATATAGCACCAGAGAGCAATATTATAATCTACACAAGGGCCAGAATAGTATACGGGCATGTCTAGGATGAGGTTGTAAAGTTTCTAGATAGGCAAAGGCTAGTGAGGTGCTTCAATCATCGCAGCATGGTAAGGTGCGCTATACGATATAAATTAATGCATCATTAAATAAATGCAGCGTTCTAATTCAATTTGGTTCAAACTAGCCCTAATTTTACTATCTAAGCCAAGTAGCCCTAATTTTGGGTAAGGGGGTTTACAAAGAAGTCTAACTATTGGACTAGCCTCCTAACTAAAATAAATAATACAAGTCACAATTAATTTATTTCTCAAACATAATTAAATTATTAATACAATCTTTGCCCTAATATTTAATATTTATTTCTAAAATTATTTACCTATGTTAAATTACCAAACTACCCCTAGTTCAAAAAGTAAGGGTGACACACAATTGGATTTTAATTAATTTTAAAATAATCTAAACAAGCACAATAAATATAAAATATACACAAATACATATTTTTGGGTAAGGGGGTTTACAACCTACCCACTTTAGAAAATTTTGTCCTCAAAATTAAGAATATGGCACGATCTAGAAAAATAAGAATGCAATATGTAAAGTCATACCTGAAGACTCATGTAAGTGAAAAAAAATCTCTAAGATAGAATCCTCCTACTCCCAAGTCGATTCGCCCGGTAAATGATGCTTCCAAGCAACACGGACTAGTCGAATGGTCTTCGCCTTTAGCACCTTCTCCCTGCGGTCGAGAATCTCAACCGACTGCTCCTCTTAAGATAAACTCAGCCCCAGGGTAATCTTTGAATGATCCAGTACATGGCTAGGATCCTTCACATATCTCCTCAACTATGAAACATGGAACACATCATGGTTGACCGTCCAAGGTCTGCGGTAATGCAAGTCTGTAAGCAACCTCACCAATACGCTCCAACACGTCAAACGGTCTGATGTACATCGGACTATGCTTCCCTTTACCTCAAAATATGATGGTTCCTCTAGTAGGGGAGATCCTTAAGAATACATAATCTCCCAACTTGAACTCTAAGGGTCGACCTTGAGTATCTACTTATTGCTTCTGTCTATCCTACGCTGCCCGAAGGTGACCTTGAATCTGCTTGACCTTCTCCACTGTGCGAGTCACCAACTCCGATCTAAGTATCTTTCTCTTGCCCACATCACTCCAACATACTGGCGATCGATACTTTCTTCCGTATAATGCTTCAAAAGGATCCATCTGAAATCTTACTTGGTAGCAATTATTGTAAGAGAACTCCATCAAATATAAGTGATCGTCCCAAGACCTTCTAAAGTCAAGCATGCATGCTCTCAACATGTCCTCCAATGTATGAATGGTGTGCGCTGACTGTCCATCTGTCTGCGGGTGATAAGAAGTGATAAACTTTAATCTACTTCTTAGGCTCTCCTATATACTCCTCTAAAAGTGGGATGTGAACCTTGAATCTCTGTCAGAAACTATGCTGATTGGTACTCCATGTAGGCGTACAATCTTCTTCATTTATATCTCTGCCAGAACTTCTATAGATTTCTCAACTCTAAAGGGTAAGAAGTGTGTTGCCTTAGTCAATCTGTCCATAATCACCCAAACTATATCTCGTCCAGCTGGACTTCTCGAAAAACTCGTAATGAAGTCTATGGTGATGTGCTCCCATTTCTACTCCGAGATTGAAAGCGGTTGAAGTAATCCTGCTGATCACTGATGTTCAGCCTTAACTTGCTGACACACCAAGCACTTCTCCATAAACCACGCAATCTCTCGCTTTATCCCGTGCCACCAGTAATGCTGTCTCAAGTCCTGTACATCTTCGTACCTTTTGGATGATTGAAGTATGCTAAACTATGATCCTCCGTCATTATCTCCTGCCTAAGCTCCCCATTAGGAACATAGAGGCGATCCCCACACCTCAAAGTCCCATCTTCATGTATCCTTAGCCCAGTCTATAATCCAGCCTCAGTCCTCTGTCTAAGTCTCTAAAATCTTGTATCAGTCGGCAGAGCTGCCTTTATACGCTCCACTAATAATGATTGCACTTGGCCTAATGAATCCCTTGTCCTGTAACTCTTGCAACTGCACCTTCATCTCATCTAGCTCCTTTTTTGCTAGCCGATACACATTAGAACATATCATCCCTACTTTTGGCACTAATTCAATAGTGAACTGGACTTCTCTGTCCGATGGAAGACCCGACAACTCGTATGGGAAGACATCTACAAACTCCTCAATAATTTATGGCGGTGCAACTTCCATCGCCATGCAATCTCCACCATACTAGCCTACTCCCTTCTCCGTAGTTCCTCTCATGAACTCAAACTCTGGTTGGCCTGACGGCTTAAAGATAGCACAACCTTTATGGCAATCTAATGTTTTATGGTATTGACTAAGACAATCCATCCCCAATACTACGTTAAACTTTGGTATTAAAAATACCAAAAGTCGAGCTCTCATCTCCTGACCACAAACAATAACTAAACAGGTCCTACAGGTACTAGTTATAAGCATTATTCCTCCCCCGATAAGAATCCTCCAACTCTTAGGCAAGGGTGAAGTAGCTATTCTATGCATTACTATAAATCTAGATGATATGAATGAAAGAGTGGCCCCATAATCAAATAAAACAGTGGCAGGTACTGATCCAACTAGAATAATACTTGTAATAGCCTCTCATTTAGTCTCTTCTCCTCCTAGAGTCAGTAAAAACACTTGTTCTTGCCTCTGAGCTCCTGCCTACTGTATGGCTCTCTCAAACTTTACTTCCTGTGGTGCTAAGGTTGGTCCTCTTTGCTGGCCGCCTGGTGCTGTTAGATGAAGCACTACTCCTCCTCCTTGGTTGTTAGCTCCTGGTGTCTATACTGCTGGCTTCTTCGAAATTAAACAATACCTCTATGCTGCGGATAATCCTGAGCCTGATGCTGTCCTGATCCACAGATCAAGCAAATTCCCAGTTTCTTCTTGTATTCCATTTGCATGGGCCCCATCCTCACTTGATGCTGCTATCCTATTGATCGTATGATAGGCCTTCCTTGTTGTGTATTTGCTGGTCCTTATTGAATTCTCTGTTGATTCCCTTTTTCTTTGCTGATGGCCTCCTGAATCCTAGCCTCTGGCAATAATTCAGCATAAGAGATCTAGGACTGTGAGCTGGTATAGTGTTGAAGCTCCTTAGTCAGCCTGTGATAAAATCTCTTAGCTTTCTCCAAGTTATTCGGTATCAGAATGACGCCATATCTTCTGAGGCAGCTAAACTCTAAGTCATACTCATCGATAGTCTTGTTCCCCTGCTCTAGATGGAGGAACTAGTTGTACAATGCATCCTTTACAGTGGTCGAAAAGTATTTCTTCTCAAAGTACTCCAAGATTGCTCCCAAGTCTTACGTGTACCCAATTGGCGCTCCATCGATTCCCACTAGTGATGAGCATTCCTTTTAACTGAGTCCTTACGCCTATCATGCATAGATCCGTAGGCAGCTGTGACACCTCCAATAGCTTCTTGGTGCTAGTTATCCAGGTTGTGATCTCCTCTAGACTCTTATTGCCTATATATGGCTTGGGATTCATTTGCCATAAATCCTTTAATGAACCAATATGATCTTGTGGCACTGGAGCTAGTGCCTGGGCTGGTGAAGGTGCTAGTGCAGCCATCGTCTCAAGTGCTGCCAGGAATCCCTGCCTCTTCCTTACGGCTTCCTGCCTCTGCTCTATCGCTTGCTGCCTTTGATCGGCAGCCAGTGTGGCAGCCTGCTGTCTCTGTTCCTGCATCATCATTTGGAAGAATTAGAATATTTGTGTCTAGTCGTCTTGTGGTGCTGGGGGAGCTCCATTAGACACTACGGTAGAAGTTGGTAGAATCGGATTGTCAGTCTGTCCATCCGGTACTGGAAGTCACGGAGTCATCGAGGCCTCTCCTGGTGATTGGCCATTGACCCCTGGAGACGTATTTTCCCCGGTAGCGGCACGTCTGTTACGCAAATTCATCTATCTACAAGAGATGGACGAAGGATTAGGAAGAGTACATGAATCAAGCAGGATGCAAACATTTATTTAATAAAATAGATTGGAAGGAAGATGAGTTATAGTCAAATATGGATAAGAAGTAAAATTATAATCCTAAGTTCAGGCCCGCTTGGTACAGTTACGTAACCAAAACGGCTAACTCGACCTGCGTTGGCCGCCACTAAAAACATACCACGCCCCAGTCCCAAAATTCGTAGGACTAGGTATACGTATACATGTCAGCTGTACGAACAAGTATAGAAACATAATTTAATTGACCTAACCAATCGTAGTACGCTGTAAAATATATCCAACTCATAATATCATAAGCAGGTAAAATCTAGTCTCATCCACAAATATCACAGAGTACGAATCTAAATTAATAGATAAGTCTCAGAATCTACTACAAAATAAAATCTAGTGGAGAACAATCCACGAAAAATAAGTACAAAAAAATACTAAAAGAATACAACTAAGCAATAAAGAAATAGTTCAGGCATCAGCTAACTAGGTAAGGACACCTAAGACACTAAGCAACTGTAGTCCATGACGCTCAAGGAGACTCCTGTGGCTCTACTTCAAAGTCCTCGTCTGTAAAATCCCCAACTCCGTAGTCCGTCGGGTACAAGTGCTTGTCTAGATCTGGAAAAGGCGCAAGGTCCTCAGAGGGACATAACAAGTACACAAGAAATTGAGATGCATGAATGTAAAGTAGTAAACAATAAATAGGGTAACTAAACCATCTATGTGAAATACACTCAAGACACCTCTAGTGGCGCATGAGGGGGAAGAAATAGAAGAATCAGTCATCCCACCAGGCATTCGATAGAACTCGGGATTACACTATTTACACCATATACACAATAAGAAAAAGAAATCCCATACGCTCACTAGTAAATTCACCCCTCCCAATATACTATCTGAACCATACATGCGAACATAATACAACGACGTCAATAGAATATAGAAAACTAGACTAACACTAACTACCAATACAAGACGCGAACTGACGTATCGATGGCCAGTTAACACGCTAGCCCATGCACTCACTCAATCACTCACTCACTCACTCACTCACTCACTCATCACTCACTCACTCACTCACTCACTCAGTGATCGTGTTGAACATGTGTCAGGTCAGAAGATACCATATACCTTTCTACTCTAAGACGCTGCACACAACTAACAAATAAAAAAACTTGGCATAATGTAAATTGATCAATACAATCAAGCAAGGTGTACTTTCCTGTACTCTCAAGCTGCGAACAAAGTAAACCTATTCCAGAGTCCTCAACCGGATGGTCTCGAGTTCCTATAAATTTATATATCACATACTAATTAGACGCTACACTAAGTTGCTAATATTACACTATTAGCCATATGGTTTGAGCTATGTTGATAGGTTAAAAATTAGGTAGTTGGTATCATAAGTGACAATAATATCATATACGTATCATAAATTATTCAACTACGTGAATTCACAAAGCAATGCAACATGTACAACTCGTCGAACTAGTTATTAGATGGTAGAATTTTATGTTTACATACTTAAAAACATGCAATACCACATGGTTAATTTATAAAAATAATTCTAGAATTAATAAAAAAAGCAAATGAATGGTTTTCGTCCCACAAAAGGTTTCTACGAAGGTTGGCAACTAGTCATGCAATTATAGGTGCTAAATAGGATTTTTTCCGACATGCAAGTTCTCAAAAGATGAATTCATAAAAATGTTAATTCTGGAAATAATTCTAAAATATTAGAAAATAATTATTTAATGAGTTCCTACATGTATATTTATTAATTCTACTTATTGGTCTTTCCGTTGGACACATACTAGTCTTCTAGCAATAGTATTGACAAAATTTTTGCCATTATAACCCTACTATTATGCTTTGCAAAAAAATTCTAAATCATATTTAATACTGGAAAAATAAGTTTTAATCACAAAATAATAGTGAGAACATTCATATATGACCAAAAAATAAGTTACAATAGGTTTACATGTAAACTAGGTCAACTATGTGTCTTTTTATGCATAAAATTCATTTAAATCAAACGTAATATTTCTGAAAAAATATTTTAAAAATTGAATTTAATATAGGTTAATAACATCCTATTTTAATTACTTTGATGAACATATGTATCCATCTTTGCATCTATTTGGATAATATACTTGAACGATGTCTATTCATCTTTTCAGAAGTATCTAGAAATGAATCTGAATTACTACATACTCCGTCGTTCGTGGATGTACAATAGTTATCCTGATGACGTATGCGGTGTGCAGGATAAATTCATACAGGGGATGAAACAGTTCCTGCAGTTCGCCAAGGCGTTCCCTTAGAACATGAATGGCACAAAAATTTAGTGTCCGTGTGTGAGATATCGTAACTTAAAATTTCATTCAGAAGTGGATATGACATATCATTTTTACTCGAGGGTTTTTAGGCCGAATTACTATTAGTGGACCTCACACAGAGAACTTCTGTCTTTGGCATCGGAGCCGGAGTCTTATGTGGAGCTGGATATGGATGTCTACGACCACGTTGATTACGACGACGGGTGCATGAACATGGTTTTTGATGCTGTCGGACCTTGTTTCATTCTAGATAATTATGATAAAGCTAAGGAGGCATTGAATGCCGATGTTGTAAAGTTCATGGAGTTATTGGAAAATGCAAGGACTCCATTATTTCCTGGTAGTGAGGATCATTCTGTGGTGCCCCGTTCCCCCTATTCGGGGAGCGTGGCTAAGAAATACAAATCGATATCGTTCGATCGGGATAGATTGAATCAAGATCTTATCCTCTTTATTGATTTGCTTCTTCGTAATTGATTCACATATTTAGTGGACCGTGCCCCGAGGATGGACTTAGCGGTAGAGTCAAGAGGGACCTCTCCGCTGCAAGTTTTCTTTTCTAGTTTTCGTTGTCTCCTTGTTGCTTTCGTGCTTTTGAGTTAGTTTTTGGATTTGTATTTTCTTGAATGGTTTTGATGGATTTTATTACTTTCATTCGTTGAATTGTATTCCATTTTGAGCTTAAAAAGAGTAGAAGAGGTATTGATCAGCTATTATTGGCAATGCAGGTGATCGTACAGTAGATGTCGTACGAACGGAGTCTTGAAGCACCTATTTCCTTACCTTTCTCTAGCCAATTGTGAGTGGCTATAATTCGATTCAGTTAACCTTTCTTCCAAGTCTTCATATCTAAAATATTGTATTCTTGATTGTTCCGATCAAATGATACCATAATAACTAAAAGATGTCAAAATAAAAAGGAATAGACTTGGATTATTTGTGCTTGTCAAACCAACTTAGAAATGGTTATCTTGTTGCATGCTAGTTCACTTGGATGTTCTTTCATAGTATTTCCAACTCAAGTTAGAATGTATACTTTTTCTGTAATTATGCTATGTATAGAACACACCTTACTATGGAATAAACTGTTCAGGGAGACTATGCAAAATGAATCATGCCATGTAACTTGTTTCATGCACGTATTTCCTTAAACTGCTCCCTAGGATAATTTGATTTGAATGTCGCATGGTCACGGACAACTTGTGCACAAGGATTTATGGTTCCTGTGGACGATTGCTGGGGTACTGGCACCGTTCTGATCCGGACGAAACTTAGTGATAGTCTCGTGTTCGGGCGAAGTGGTTTGCGGTGCCTCATGTTCTTTCGTTGCATTCCATTCTCGTCTACACTAATTCGTTCACTATGGCATAATGCCTGTGACCCCCATATATATTTAAACTATGCAAGCTTACTATGTCTTCATGATAGGGAAGGTCATGATAAGTATTATGCTGATGGTTTAGATGGGCAGGTAAAAGTCACCGAACTGTGGCATATTTATTTCAGAAATTTACTATATCTATTTTATGCTTGTAAAATAAACTATGGCAAGATAGAAAGACCAAAAAATACTTGCACGCTTTATATAAACAACTTATGATTTGGTATAGTTGGGTTAGCTTGCCTTCACCAGTGTATTTCGATCTACTGACCCACGTTACAATAGGTTACCTGAACTAAGGCAATACTGTAAGGATCCTAGCTACTTCCCATCCCAGTCCAGCTACTGGCACGCCCTGATCGTGCCTCAGAAGCAGCATTTTGAAGTTTTCATGAGCTCGTCTACAAACTTATGCATCTCCGTGGAAAGGCGATAGCTCCGCCTGGAGGTCTCTTCTTTTTAAAGTTTTAGTAAAATGATGTAATGTACAGGACAATTATCTTATTTTGAGTCCACTTTTGTAAGCCTGTGCGGTAATTATCCGACTCATTCAAGAGTTTGTAAAAGATGTTCATTATCAATAAAGAGAACTTTTCTATATTTTAACATTGTGTTTCATTTATCTGTGTACTCTGAATATGTGCTCGTTATATAAAATACCTTAGCCTTGTGCGTTGTGCAACCTAGGTACGTACGCCATCATGCCCGGGGGACGACTATCGATTCTTCGGAATCGAGGGATAAAATATGGGTATCAGAGCCACAGCTTCAATTTCCTTTGACCCTCGTATCGGAAAAGTTTTTTCAACGATCTAATCCCTATACGAACTCTTAAACTCATTTGGCAAAAATAAGATACATTCCATACAATGAGTTCATAATACATTATGAGTATGATATAAGTTACCTTCTTTTGAAGGAATGACTCAAGAGCAAGCATCAGCGCTAGCACAAAGTAAGGTACAAGCCCAGGAAAGTAGTTCCGGCACCTCGGCAAGTTCCAGAAGCCAGCGGGTCATGTCTCGTATTAAATCGATTAAGCAAATGATGCGAATGCTTAAGGCTAGCTAACAGAGGGATGAGGCTCATTATGAGCGAGCCGAGATGCGCACGGAAGAACGATAGAGCAAGTTCGAAGGCAATCTAGAAGCCTGATTTGCAGTCCAACAAAAGCAGGTAGATACCCTGCAACAAATTATTCAGACCTTGGCCTCCAACCATTTTGCGGCAACAGCAGCGACACCGATAGAGCAACACATGCTTGAAGTCGAAATGCCTTAAACTCCAAGGAAAAAGGAAGTGACTACCTTCGATTTTGCTGACTTCAAGAAGGTCAGTAACACGCCATTCAAAGGGATTAAAGATCCGGTCTTAACTCTAGATTGGCTGGCTGAGCTTGAAGATCACTTCAAATTGCTAGAGGTACCTGCAGAGAAACGAGTTGCGTGTGCCCAACTGCAGCTCCGTTTAAACGTGCACGATTGGTGGAACGTGCATTGAAGATCTCTTCCAATTGACGATAAAGAGGAGACGATTGCGTTGGCTACCTTCCGTGGCACGTTCGAAGAGGAGTTCATACTCCCTCCCATTCGTCGGTAAAAGGAGAACGAGTTCGTGCAGCTCCACCATGGCAACATGACAGTGAAGCAGTACTTCGCCGAATTTAACCAGCTCGCCAAATTTACAAGCTCATATTTACCTGATGTGGCGAGTCGTGCCAAATAATTTGAAGGCAGCCTACGACCTGTCATCCAAGCGTACATGGTCGTTCCCCAATACCTGACTATACGAGAAGTTCTCAACCATGTCCTTTCCCTCAAACCGTAGTATCCTCCAGTTGCTGCCAGCAATGTGCACACTTTCAATCATAAGTGCCATAGCAACGAGAAAGAAAACATCGCTCAAAAGCGCCCAAATAACGGTGGTCAGCAAAGAGGGAAATCGGGGCAAACATGTTCCTTCTGTAAGAAACCAGGGAACACTATCGATAGCTGCCATTTTAAACATAGATTATGCCTCGCTTGTGGAGATCCAGACCATGCCATTCATGACTGCCCGTGCCTCTCTGATCGTTGCCCTCAACATCCAAATTTTGCCTCAGTACCTCATGCCAACCAAGCCGTACCGCAGCAAGAGCGTCGTCAAGCTCAAGGCCGGATGTACACTATGACACGAGAAAAGCCCTGGCATCGGACACCGTTATGTCAGGTATATTAATTTTTAATAACATACCTGCAAGTATGCTATTTGATTCTGGTGCAATGCATAGCTTTATATTAACGAATTTTGCCGTGGAAAACAATATATAAATGATACCATTATATCTAGACCTTAGTATTAGCACCCCATCGGGCATAAAAATATATGTTCGTTCAGTATGTCAGGGTGGTCACGTCTGTATTGGGGAAAGGAAACTCTCGCTAGATATTTTAGTCCTAAATGTTCGGGATTACGACATCATCTTGGGGATGGATTGGCTCGGTACTTGCTCGGCAAATATCGAATATGCGGAGAAACGAGTCATCTTTTGCCTGTCTAGAGAAGCCGAATTCTGCTACATGAGTTGTCCAACAACGAATGCGTCAAAAGCCTGCATGGTGATTTCTACGATGTCAGCTCAGTGAATGTTATACTCTGGATGCGAGGGATACTTAACGTCGGTTTGGGATATGCATCTGGATTACACAAACGTTGAGTCTTCTTCCATTGTGGCAGAGTTTCCTGATGTGTTTCCGAGCGAACTACCTGGTATGCCATCCGACCGAGAAATCGAGTTCACCATCGCCACATTCCCAAATACACAACCAATTTCCAAAGCCCCGTACAGAATGGCCCCTTCTAAACTAAAGGAGTTAAAGTGCCAACTACAAGAATTGCTTGACCGTGGATATATTCGTCCGAGCATGTCTCCTTGGGGCACGCTTGTACTCTTCTTAAAGAAGAAGGACGAAACATTGTGACTCTGCATAGACTATCTGGAGCTAAATAAGGTCACTATGAGAAACAAGTATCCCCTATCCAGGATAGACGACCTCTTTGATCAGTTACAAGAAGCATCAATGTTTTCAAAAATTGATCTTCGCTCTGGCTACCACCAATTGAAGATTAAGCCAGAGGACATGCTGAAGTCAGCATTTCGAACCGGTATGGCCATTATGAGTTTTTTGTTATACCGTTTGGACTGATTAATGCCCCTACCACTTTCATAGATTTGATGAATCGTATATTCTGACCATTTTTTCACAAGTTTGTGGTAGTTTTCATAGTTGACATCTTAGTGTACTCGAAGAATAAGGATGAACACGCAGGACACCTGCGGATGGTGCTTCAAACTCTTAGAGACAATAAGTTATACGCGAAGCTGAGAAAGTGTGAGTTCTGGTTGGAAAATATATCCTTACTTGGGCCAATCATTTTCGCGAAGGGAATCTCAGTTGACCCGAAGAAAGTAGAAGCCATCGTAAAGTGGAAAAAGCCTGAGTCAGCTAGCGACATTCAAAACATCATTGGTCTAACAGGCTACTATAGGAGATTTATAAATAATTTTGCAAGGATCGCCTTGCCTCAGATTTAACTCACTCGAAAGAGAGTAACGTCCGCATGGACGGATGACTGCGAAGCTTCATTTATGGAGTTAAAGCAGCGACTTGTCTCAACACCAATTCTTACCCTTCGGGACGGACCCGATAATTTTAAGATCTATGGCAATGCCTCAGGAAAGGGTTTGGGATGTGTCCTTATACAGAGGGACAAAGTGATAGCCTTTGTCGAGGCAGTTAAAGCCTCACGAAAGGAACTATCCAACGCACAACCTAGAACTTGCGACGGTGGTGTTCGCGCTGAAGTTGTGGTGGCATTTCTTCTATGGTGTATCTGGGAGATCTTAACGGATCATAGAAGTCTAAAATATCTCTATACTCAAAAGTATTTGAATCTATGACAACGACACTGGCTTGAACTCCTTAGCAACTTTGACTTGATGATCAGATATATACCTGATAAGGGTAATGTTGTAGCTGATACACTGAGTCGAGTGTTCGTTGGGAGCTTGGCTATCGATGAAAGGCTGCGACAGGATCTCAAAAGTTTGGGCATTACACTCCGAATCAAATACAAAAAGGGGGCACAAGTGGCTCAGCTGCGCCTCGAACCAGACTTGCTATTGAAAGTTAAGTTCACTAAGAAGGATGACCTGTTCCTAGAAAAGATGCGTAATCTTATCTTAGCAGGAAAGGCGATCGACTTTACAGTGGGCACGGATAGAATGATGCGGGTGAAGGAAAGATTGTGTGTTCCTAAGGATGCAAACCTCAGAAAGGAGATACTCACCGAAGCCAACTATGTGAGTTACACTTCACATTAAGGAAGCACAAAGATGTATCGAGACCTCCGTACGACATTTTGGTGGCACGTCATAAAAAAGGATGTGGCATTGTTTGTATCGCAATGCATGGCTTATCAAAAAGTAAAGTTTGAGCACCAGAAGCCAGGCGGAGAGATGCAAAACCTTGCTATACTGGAGTAAAAATGGGAACACATAACAATAGATTTTATTATTGGTTTGCCAAAGATACAATGGGAGAATGATATCATCTGGGTCATTATTGATCGACTCACCAAGTTAGCTCACTTTCTGCCTATCAAACTTACTTGGAGTGCCGACCGCTGGCTCAGATCTACCTTAATAAGATTGTTCGACTCCACGGCGTGCCCGTATCCATTATCTCCGATCGAGATGGTCGATTCTTATCAGGTTTCTGGGAGAGCCTTCAGTCAGCAATGGAAACAAAGTTGAAGTTCAGCTCCGCCTACCATCCTCAGACAGATGGCCAAACAGAGAGGGTTAACCAAATCCTCAAAGATATGTTGCGACTATGCGCCTTAGACTTGAAGATAAGTTGGGACATGCATCTACCATTGGCCGAGTTTGCATATAATAATAACTATCAATCCAACGTTCAATTGGTACCGTATGAGGCATTGTATGGGAGGAAGTGTAGATCCTAGATCTGTTGGGATAAAGTTGGTGAACGGTAAATTTTTGGCTCGGAACTCGTAGAACAAACCGTCAAGAAGATCCGCTTGATCCGTGAATGGCTGAAGGTAGCACAGAGTCGTCAGAAAGGCTACTCAGACGCGCATCAACGACCTCTTGAGTTCTCAGTAGGCGATCAAGTATTTCTCAGAATCTCGCTCATACAAGAAGTTACCAAATTTGGAGCAAAGGGGAAGATAAGTCCAAGATTCATCGGCCCATTCGAGATACTTAAGCGAGTTTTTCCGGTCGCGTATCAGATTGTCCTGCCACCATCACTATCTGAAGTGCACGATATCTTTCATGTTTCATAGCTTAGGAAGTACGTGTATGACCCAAGTGATGTGGTAGATTGTAAACCCCCTCATTTGTTTTCATAGATAGACGGGTTATGGGTTAGAAAATTTTGGTTTAACATCCGGTATTTGAGGTTTAGATTTAAGGTTACAGATGTCTGTTTCTTTAATTAAACCCTTGGTGCGCCCTACCGTTGTTGCAATATTCGTATCCCACTATTAGCCCATAATTTTCAATAAATTGTTGCATTCTAGACTTGATACGCCAATTTAGGTGCTAGACTTTTTCGTCACTTAAAATCATAATCCCTTGTGCTCTAATTTAATTGCACAACTTTTCATAACTGAAATCCAATATTTAATCCTGTGTCGTGCCCCGGTGACGTTGCCATCAATTTTGAGATACCAACTTAACCCGTTGAGCCGGACCAATTAAAGGGTCTAAGACTGACACCAAGCCTACACCGTCCATGACCTTTGTGTCACTCCCAATTGAGACCCCATGTGCCCCCATTTAATTTAAGAGCACATGATATTTTATTTAATTTAATTGGGATACCAACTTTGACTAATCCTATTTTTTACCCCAACTTAACCCAATGCCCCATGAATTAACCCATGCAAAACACACAACACCCCCTCACCCTACAAAACACCAAAAACCAATTCTTCCACAAATTTTTTATTATTTCATGTGTCTGTGCAAATACCCAAATTTAGGGTACTAATTTACAAAAGTTGTACTAGGTGGCATCACTCCATTGGCTCAAACCAAATGGAGAAGCCCTCCATTCTTTGACTTAGTCAACCTCACTCCTCTCTCACACTCCTTTATATAAAAATTTCTCCATATTAAATCCTAGCTATCCATTGTTTAAACCCTCATCCTCACCACACACACCCATCACACCTCCCTATAAAACATCACCATCACCCCCTCACTTCCCCCATGGCCGGCCCTAATCCCAAGTGCATTAAAATCAACGCCTCTCTCTCTCTCCTTCCTCCTCACAACTACAGCTGACATAACATCCTCTATATTTCTTCTTCTCTTCTTCTTCTTCCTCTTCACTTCTCCTTCTACACGAGACCTCTGCCGAGAAACCCGCCGCTCTACCTCAGCTCCGGCGAGTCATCTCTACCTCCGGCATCCAGTCGATCGGCCTCCACCTACTGTCATCATTGACGTGCCACCTTCCACACGCCTGAGCTTCCCGCCGGAGTAGCAGCTCGACTGTATCCCGCTGTAACTGCCACCCGTTCATCGCCTTGCCCCGACCGCCTCTATCCCGACGTGCCACCTTGAGCTCGCTGCCATCACCGCAGCATCTCCTCGGTAGCAGCTCCTCGGTCGATATTACTCTGCAGCGAGTTTATGGCGATGTTCTCGGTCGCTCGATCAATCTCGATCGAGTAATCTGTCAAACTCAAGGCTGACCGAGAAAGCTCTGCTCCTATCCTTGTGCAACTTCTTCTCTCCTCCGAACGTTCCTCGACGATCACCACCGACGAACCGATCTCAAAGATCGAAGCAGAGACGAGGTCTTTGAACTCTTAGTGAGACCGTTCTTGATCGTTAAATCTTAACAGATTCCTCGCCATTGAGTATTAAACTCTGAAACATTATAGTTTACTCTCGAATAATTATTTTGTTTGATTTTCGGCTTATGCTAACCAACCGTTTGCTATATTGCTTCTTTGTAGGACCGATAATAAACTGGTTGGGTATTGGTCTGGGAGCTCAGGAATCAGCACTTTGTGCGATTTGTATCATCTTTCCTTTGGTTTTGCTCGTATCCGTTGGATATAAAATACTGTTCAGGTGTGAACTATTCCCTATCCTATTGTATCAACTTGACACAAGGAAGCCGTTGTGCTCAAATACCTGACACTATCACTAGAGGCCAGTATCCAAATAACACAGGACATGGTTTAGTAACACTGAGTTTAGGGTTTGAGTATGAAATAGATTTATGTTAGTGTATTATATGCATGTAGGATTTTAGGTTTAATAACATGTTATAATATGCATTAATGGCTATATGCTACATGGTCTCTAGGGTTGTAAATGATGCTAATGTGTTTAAGGTCTATTGAATGCTAAGTATGAGATCTTAGGGTATTATTTATTTTATTTGCATATTATATATTTATTGATGACGAGTAGTTTAAATTTTTGTGAATAATATTAGGATGATGAAACACTGATGGATATTGAGGAGCAGGTGATTGTTTGTGTAGTAGTATGTAATATCGAACCATTAGCTATTCATTGAGAATTGATGAATAATGATGAACATAATTAAGTAGTAGTTTTTATTGAGAAATGGGAATGATTATATATAATTGAGGGTTTAATAAATAATTAATTATTTATTTCGAGGATGATAGTTAAATATACATGTTAACGTCTGTAAACACCTGGGTGATACCTAAGGATTGATCATGGCTTGAGATACTGATAAACACCATGGTGAGATATAAGATTGAGGATTGTCTGATGATAGTATACTGTGATAGATCGTATTAGATGTAACCTACCTTGGTCAACCCTCTAGCTTCGTGCCTAGGTGACTTGTAACTAAGATTGTAGCCTATGTTAGACGTGTGTCACATCTTATTTTAGCCGCATGAATTTCTATTGATTGAGCTTGTATCTCGTCTCTAGGTACTACGGGACCTGCAGACTTGGACGTTGTACCAGATCCCCATCTTCAGCAGCCGGATCTAGGCAAGTGTACCTTGCCACCCTGTATTTCAGTTACCAGATATTTATTGTTTCATTATATACATTATGCGCGTATTTGATTATAATCGTTACTTCATGTCCGGGTCACAATCGGGTGCAGACTTTCTTCGGTAATATTTGGTAACGAATGATAGATGTTCGTAACACCTCGATGTACGTAGCTGTGTATATCGTAACCATAGGATACATTCAGACAGTGTCATCGTGCTAGATTTCTTGTATCCTAATACTGACATCATGACCGAAACCTGGGACGACCTAAGGGTCGCATTGACTGATAGTTACTTTAGTATGACGAGACTGCTAGATAGAGATTCAGGTTCAGCGCACAATCATTGACCGCTTGGAAAGGGGAAGACAGTTACTAGAAATTTGGGCTCCTCTGCACGCGCTTATATATGTATATATATTATTTTTGTAGTGATCCTGTATCTAGAGTAGTTGTATCACCAGTGTGACTCTTTGCCTGGAGCTGCGGTACGTCTCGTGTGTTTCCGTGTCCAGAGCTACGATTTTATTTTGGATAGCCTACGCGTCGAACATTGTCTTTAAACTGTGTCTCACTTAGTTGGTTATGCTAGACTACACCATCGTTGCACTTGTTTTATTCTGTTATACTATGGCTTGCTGTATTTTTGTACCTTGTTATGTCCCTCTGAGGACCTGGTCCCCTGCCAGTTTTGCAGCATAGACGATTACGGAGCCCTTGGAGTTGCTGATGGAGTTGCTTATCTTGCGGGCATTTGTACCAGGTACGCATATCCTTTCTACCGACATTATGGTTATTTTGTTCATATTGGTATTCATCTGCTGTTGTAGCCTAGTTTTTTATAGACTCATATTTCTTCTCGAGTCTATTCGAGTTTATGTGTTATTGGACGACCGACTTTAGCACATGTAGCTCTTTCTTGTATATTTCTGTTTATTTTGGATTGAGACATAGATGTTTATATTTACTGGATATTTAGATAGTGACCATTTTTATTACAACTTATACGTATTCGAGTTGGACCCGAGTCTGGTCGAATGCGTAGCTGGCGTGTTGCGTATTCCTGGTCTTACGCATTTGTGGGACTGGGGCGTGACATGTTTTTGTAGTATCCCATGCAGGTCCGATTTAAATCTTCTTGGTCAGCTGACTGTGCCAAGTGAGCCTGCAAATTAGGATTAGATATTATAACTTATTTTTTATAGGCTCAATCCATAATCAATTTTACAAACTCCCTTCGTAATTGATTATCGCCATTGGACTTCCCAATTGTATTCGTTCCTTTTTATCAATATCATTGTCCTTGTTTCTCATCTCCTTTCATTCCGTAAAGATGAATGCTTTAGCCTGATGATTCCCTCCAGAAGAAGATCGAAGTCCAGACGACAGAAGACAAAATTTGTGTAATATTCTCTGAGAAGATTGTTACCCTTAGTAGGATAGATTGATAGGTTCTTTTTGGATTCTAGAACTATTATGGAAGGTTAGCAAGAGAATTGGACCCATTAGAACCCTACCCGTACTTGAGATAGCAGTGATTTGGAAAGTACTGGGAGTTGGAAAGATTGTTGATCATAACCCTCTAGAATAAATTATGGAAGTGCATAGCCCGATGCTAGAAATTAGTTGTTGTATATGATAGCGATACAAGGAACGATATTATGACTAGAGGAGATGGAATTTTAGGCGCTCACCTGGAAGATGATGATCCGATACCAGTAATTATAGTAGGTGTTTGGGAGATACTATTATTATAATTGTACTATGTGACTCAGAGCAATAAATAACAGAAAGAAGAAATTTGAGGAATATAATTATAAGAAAAAAATTGAGGAGAAGAGTAATTATACATTAGGCAAAGAAAAATTTTCTTTTGGAGTATTAGGTGTTGAAGATAGAACGAGAAAATTTATTATGAGGTTAAGTCTAGACTATGACATTGACCTAGGGATAGATTGGTTAGGCCAATACCACGCGATGCTAGATTGTTGACGTGGTTGCACTATATTTAGACCACCAGATTACCCTGAGTTAGAGTTTCTTCGGGGAGCCTGAGAGCATGGTGTCCAACCTACCTTAGCGACACACATTGCAGCAGGTAAACCGATATACCCTTACTTTATATCAAACTTTGAGAATGTGTTTCCAGAGGATCTACAAGGCCTGCCACCTGACAGAGAGATAGAGTTCACTATAGAGTTGACTCCAAGAGCCGAGCCAGTTATTTTCCCGTCTTCAGACTAGCACCGAAGAAGTTAGTTGAGTTAAAGATTCAAGTAGATGACCTCTTAGATAAGGGTTTCATTCGGGCTAGTATTTCTCCATAGGGAGCACCCATCTTATTAGGGCAGAAGAAGGATGGGACGGTATGTTGTGTATCGATTATAGGGCATTAAATGCCGTAGCGATAAAGAGCAAGTACCTTTGTCGCACATCGTTGATTTATTTGAATCAGCTAAGTGGCGCATGTGTATTCTTGAAGATCGATCTCAAATCAGGCTATCATCATATCAAGGTACGAAGAGAGGACATTCCAAAGATGGCTTTCCGAATAAAGTATGGGTACTATGAGTTTCTAGTTATGTCATTTGGTTTAACCAATGCGCCAACAGTATTTATGAGTCTGATGAACAATATTTTCCACCAGTACTTAGATAAGTTCATGGTTGTATTTATCGACGATATCTTGGTATATTCCAAGAGCCAGGAGGAGCACGAGAGACATCTCAGGATTATGTTGGAGACGCTGAGGAAGGAGAGGCTGTATGCCAAACTCAGCAAATATGAGTTCTGCTTGGATAGAGTACCATTCCAGGGACACATAATCACCGGAGATGGCTATCAGTTGACCCGGAGAAGATAGCTGCAGTAGAGACGTAGCCTAGCCCTACATCAGTTACAGAGATTAGGAGTTTTCTCGGACTTGTCGGATATTATCGGAGGTTCGTAGAAAATTTCTCGAGGATTGCTGCGTTTATGAAGCGACTGATGCGTAAAGGCAAGGAGTTTATCTGGACCGAAGAGTGTCAGACGACTTTCGATGAGCTGAAGAAGCGTCTGACATCAGCACCAATTTTGACACTTCTTTCAGGTTCGGAAAGATTTATAGTGTACAGTGATGCGTCTGGGAGCGGATTAGGATGTGTACTGATGCAACACGGTAAAGTGATAGCCTATGCATCGAGACAGCTGAGAGTTCATGAGAAAAACTATCCGACGCATGATCTAGAGCTAGCTGTAGTGATATTTGCACTAAAGCTATGGCGGCACTACCTTTATGGTGAGCGTGTAGAGATTTACACAGATCATAAAATTCTGAAGTATGTCTACACGCAGAAGGAGCTCAACATGAGTAGAGGCGCTGGATAGAGTTGATGACATATTATGATATCGAGTTGCAGTACCACCCTGGCAAGGCGAATGTAGTAGCAGATGCCTTAAGCTGGAAGCCCATGGCATACTTTTTGACGACTCAGCCACAATTGTTAGAGGATCTATAGAAGCTTGGGATAAAGATTGTATTGCCAGGCATGGATGGACAGATGGCCACTCTCGAGGTTCAGTCTACATTGATTGAGAGGATCAAGGCATCCCTGCCTACAAATGCGAGATTTAGACGACTGTGAGAAAGGACAGAGGTCAGCATATAGACGGGACTCAGGATTCATGAAGACAAAATATTAAGGTGTGGAGATCGCATATACATTCCGAGTGGCGAGCTACACCAGGAGTTGATGACCAAGGCTCATAGCTCTATTTATTCTTTTTATCCTGGTGGTACGAAGATGTATCGAGATTTGAGACAACATTACTGATGGCATGGGATGAAGAGAGAGATTGCAAGATTCGTGGCGAGATGCTTGGTCTATCAGCAAGTCAAGGCTGAACATCAGAGGACTGCAGGACTATTGCAGCCGCTATCCATTCCCGAGTGGAAGTGGGAACACATTACCATGGACTTCGTCTCAGGATTTCCGTGGAGCCCTAGCGGGAAGGATGCAGTTTGGGTTATCGTAGACAGACTCACCAAGTCTGCACATTTCTTGTCCTTCAGAGTTAGGCAGTCCACGGAGATATTAGCTGACATGTATATGAGGCAGATAGTACGACTACATAGAGTGCCTGTCAGCATTGTATAGGATCGTGATTCCAGATTTACGTCATATTTTTGGCAAAGTATGCAGGAGAGTCTAGGAACTCGTCTCAAGTTCAGCACTGCATATCATCCACAGACTGTTGGCCAGTCAGAGCGCACGATATAGATACGATAGGATATGTTGAGAGCGTGCATGATCAACTTTGGAGGATCTTGGGAGGACCATCTACACTTGGTGGAATTCTCCTATAATAACAACTACCAGGCCAGCATACAGATGGCACCTTATGAGGCACTATACGACAGGAAGTGTAGGTCACCGGTATATTTGAGTGACGTGGGAGAGCGTCAGATACTTGGCCCAGAGTTGGTGACACAGACAGTGGAGAAAGTAAAACAGATTCAGAGCCACCTGCGTGCAGCACAGGACAGACAGAAGCATTGGGCAGATGCGCACCAAAGACCTTTGGAGTTTAAGGAAGGTGACCATATATTTTTGAAGATATCGCCTACTCGTAGTACCATCAGATTAAGAGGCAGAGGCAAGCTGAGTCCGAGGTACATCGGACCTTTTGACATCTTGGAATGAGTTGGCGAAGTGGCTTATCGTCTTGCATTGTCTCCATTATTAGAAGGAGTGCATGACGTATTTCACATATCATAGTTGAGGAGATACGTGGCAGACCCTAGCCACGTGCTTGATCATTCAGAGATTATAGTCGGGCCCAGTTTATCTTACGTGGAGCAGTCAGTGGAGATACTCGATCACTGTGAGAAGACTTTGAGAGCTCAGACTATTCCACTGGTCAGAGTTGCATGGAAGCATCATTCGTAAGTCAAATCTACCTGGGAGTGCGAAGATTCTATTCGGCAGCATTTTCCATATTTATTTGAGGATCGAGGTACGGATTTTAGTACCGCATTTGAATACCAGTTTGCTTTTAAATTCTCGTAGCTATTATCGTGCTTTACTTTTAATTTCAGGGACAAAAGTTTTCTAAGTTGGAAAGGTTGTAAACACCCTCATTTGTTTTCATAGATAGACGGGTTATGGGTTAGAAAATTTTTGTTTAACATCAGGTATTTGAGGTTTAGATTTAAGGTTGCAGATATCTGTTTCTTTAATTAAACCTTTGGTGTGCCCTGTCGTTGTTGCAATATTCGGAGCCCACTATTAGCCCATAATTTCCAACAAATTGTTACATTCTAGACTTGACACGCCAATTTAGGTGCTGGAGTTTTTCGTCACTCAAAATCATAATCCCTTGTGCTATAATTTAATTGCACAATTTTTCGTAACCGAAATCCAATATTTAATCCTGTGTCGCGCCTCTGTGACGTTGCCGTCAATTTTGAGACACCAACTCAACTCGTTGAGTCGGACCAATTAAAGGGTCCAAGACTGACACCAAGCCTACACCGTCCATGACCTTTGTGTCACTCCTAATTGAGACCCCATGTGCCTCCATTTAATTTAAGAGCACATGATATTTTATTTTAATTTAATTGGAATACCAACTTTGACTAATCCCATTTTTTATCCCAACTTAACCCAATGCCCCATGAATTAAGCCCATGCAAAACACACAACACCCCCTCATCCTACAAAACACCAAACACCAATTCTTCCACAAATTTTTATCATTTCATGTGTTTGTACAAATACCTAAATTTAGGGGACTAATTTACAAAAGTTGCACTTGGTGGCATCACCCCATTGCTCAAACCAAATGGAGAAGCCCTCTATTCTTTGACTTTGTCAACCTCACTCCTCTCTCACTCTCCTTTGTTTGAAAATTTCTCCATATTAAATCCTAGCCATCCATTGTTTAAACCCTCATCCTCACCACACACACCCATCACACCTCCCTATAAAACATCACCATCACCCCCTTACTTCCCCCAAGGCCAGCCCTAATCACAAGAGCATTAAAATCTCCCCCCTCTCTCTCTCTCCTTCCTCCTCACAACTACAGCCGACATAACCTCCTCCATATTTCTTCTTCTCTTCTTCTTCTTCCTCTTCACTTCTCCTTCTCCACGAGACCTCTACCGAGAAACCCTCTGCTCCACATCAGCTTCGATGAGTCATCTCTACCTCCGGCCTCCAGTCTACCGGCCTCCACCCACTATCATCATCGACGTGCGACCTTCCCCACGCCTGAGCTTCCCGCCGGAGCAGCAGCTCGACTATATCCCGTTGTAACTGCCACCGGTTCATCGCCTTGCCCCGACCGCCTCCATCCTGACGTGCCACCTCGAGCTCGCTGTCATCACCGCAGCATCTCCTCCATAGCAGTTCCTCGGTCGATATTCCTCTGCAACAAGTTTGGGGCAATGTTCTCGATCGCTCAATCAATCTCGATCGAGTAATTCGTCGAACTCGAGGCTGACCGAGGAAGCTCTGCTCCTATACTTGCGCAGCTTCTTCTCTCCGCCAAACGTTCCTTGGCGATCATCACCGAAAAACCGATCTCAAAGATCGAAGCAGAGACGAGGTCATCGAATTCTCGGTGAGACCGTTCTTGATCGTTGAATCTTTACAGATTTCCTATCCATTGATTATTAAACTCTGAAACATTAGAGTTCACTCTCGAATAATAGTTTTGTTTGATTTTCGGCTTATGCTCACCAACCGTTTGCTATATTGCTTTTTTGTAGGACCGATAGTAAACTGGTTGGGTATTGGTCTGGGAGCTCGGGAATCAGCACTTTGTGCAATTTATATCGTCTTTCCTTTGGTTTTGCTCGTGTCCGTTGGATACAAAATACTGTTCAGGTATGGACTATTCCCTATCCTATTGTATCAACTTTACACAAGGAAGCCGTTGTGCTCAAATTCCTGACACTGTCACTAGAGGCCAGTATCCAAACAGCACAGGACATGGTTTAGTAACACTAAGTTTAGTGTTTGAGTATGAAATAGATTTATATTAGTGTATTATATGCATGTAGGATTTAAGGTTTAATAATATATTATCATATGCATTAATGGTTATATGCTACATGGTCTCTAGGGTTGTGAATGATCTAATGTGTTTAAGGTCTATTGAATGCTAAGTATGAGATCTTAGGGTGTTGTTCATTTTATTTGCATATTATATATATTAATGACGAGTAGTTTAAATTATTGTGAAATGATATTAGGATGATGAAACACTGATGGATATTGAGGAGCAGGTGATTGTTTGTGTAGTAGTGTGTAATATCGAACCATTAGCCATTCATTGAGGATTGATGAATAATGATGAACATAATTAAGTAGTAATTTTTATTGAGAAATGAGAATGATTGTATATAACTGAGAGTTTAATAAATAATTATTATTTATTTTGAGGATGATAGTTAAATGTACATGTTAACCTCTGTGAACACCAGGATAAAACCTGAGGATTGATCATGGCTTGAGATACTGATAAACATCGTGGTGAGATATAAGATTGAGGATTGTCTGATGATCGTATACTGTGATAGATCGTATTAGATGTAACCTACCTTGGTCAACACTCTAGCATCGTGTCTAGGTGAGTTCTAACTAAGATTGTAGCCTATGTTAGACGTGTGTCACATCTTATTTTAGCCGTGTGAATGTCTATTGATTGAGCTTGTATCTCGTCTCTAGGTACTATGGGACCTGCAAACTTGGACGTTGTACCGGATCCCCATCTTCAACAGCCGGATCCAGGCAAGTATACCTTGCCACCATGAATTTCAGTTACCAGATATTTATTGTTTCATTATATACATTGTGCGGTGTTTGATTAGAATCGTTACTTTGCGTCCGGGTCACAACCGGGTGCAGACTTTCGTCGGTAATATTTGGTAACGAATGATAGATGTTCGTAACACCTCGATGTACGTACCTGTGTATATCGTAATCCTAGGACACATTCAGACACTGTCATCATGCTAGATTTCCTGTATCCTGATACTGACATCATGACCGAAACCTGGGATGACCTAAGGGTCACATTGACTGATAGTTACTTTAGTATGACGAGACTGCTAGATAGAGATTCAGGTTCAGCGCACAATCGTTGACCGCTTTGGAAGGGGAAGATAGTTACTAGACGTTTGGGCTCCTCTGCACGCGCTTATATATGTATATGTATTATTTCTGTAGTGATCCTGTATCTAGAGTAGTTGTATCACCCGTGTGACTCTTTGTCCGGAGCTGCGGTACGTCCCGTGTATTTTTGTGTCCGGAGCTACAATTTTATTTTGGATAGCCCATGCGTCAAACATTGTCTTTAAACCGTGTCTCACTTAGTTGATTTTGCTAGACTACACCATCGTTGCACTTGTTTCATTCTGTTATACTATGGCTTGCTCTATTTTTGTACCTTGTTACGTCCCTCTAAGGACCTGGTCCCCTGCCAGTTTTGCAGCATAGACAATTACGGAGCCCTTGGAGTTGTTGATGGAGTTGCTTGTCTTGCGGGCATTTGTACCGGTACTTATATCCTTTCTACAAGCATTATGGTTATTTTATTCATATTGGTATTCATCAACTGTTGTAGCCTAGTTTTTTAAGACTCATATATCTTCTCGAGTCTATTCGAGTTTGTGTGTTATTGGGCGGCCGACTTTAGCACATGTAGCTCTTTCTTGTATATTTTTGTTCATTGTAGATTGAGACATAGATGTTTATATTTACTGGATATTTCGATAGTGACCATTTTTATTACAGCTTATACGTATTCGAGTCGGACCCGAGTCTGGTCGAATGCGTAGCTGGCATGATGCGTATTCCTGGTCCTACGCATTTTTGGGACTGGGGTGTGACATAGATCTTGATCAATTAGACTCAAAGGCAGACTTGACTTATGATGAACATCCTGTGCGGATCTTGGATTACAAAGAGAAGCTACTTCGAAGTCGTTCGGTTCCTCTCTTGCACGTGCTTTGGCAAAATTATTCGATCAAAGATTCGATTGGGAGTTTGTGTCTGAGATAAAAAAAGGTTCCCTTTATTGTTTCATAGTGGTAGGTTCTATTCCTAAGTTTCGTGGACGAAACTTTTTATTAGTTGGTTAGGATGTGGTGCCTCGTTCCACCAATTTGGGGAGCGCGACTAGGAAATACAAATCGGTATCATTCGATTGGGATAGAATGAATCAAGATCTTATCCTCGTTATGGATTTGCTTCTTTAGAATTGATTCCCATATTAAGTAGACCGTGCCCCGAGATGGACTTAGCGGCAGAGTCAAGAGGGACCACTCCGCTGCAAGTTTTCTTACCTATTTTTTGCTATCACCTTTTTTTTTCGTACTTTTGATTTGGTTTTTGGATTTGTATTTTCTTAAATGTTTTTGATAGATTTTATTGCTTTCGTTCATTAAATTGCATTCCATTCCGAGCTTGGAAAGATTAGAAGAGGTATTGAACAGCTGTTTATGGCAATGCAGGTGATCGTACAGTAGACATCATGGAACGGAGTCTTGAAGCACCTCTTTTCTTATATTTCTCCAACCAACTTGTGAGTGACTATAATTTGATTCAGTTGACCCTTCTTCCAAGTTTTCATACCTAAAATCTTGCATTCTTGATTGTTTCGATCAAAAGATACCATAATAACTAAAAGATGTCAATATAAAAATAAATAGACTTGGATTATTTGTGCTTGTCAAACCAACTTAGAAATGGTTATATTGTTGCATGCTAGTTCACTTGGATGTTCTATCATAGTGTTTCCAATTCAAGTTAGAATGTATATTTCTTCTGTAATTATGCTATGTATAGAACATACCTTTCTATGCAATAAACTGTTCAGGGGAACTATGCAAGATGAATCATGCTATGTAACTTGTTTCGTGCACATATTGCCTCAAACTGTTCCCTACAATAATTTAATTTGAATATCGCATGGTTACGGACAACTTATGCATAAGGATTTATGGTTCCTGCGGATGGTTGCTGGTGCACTGGCACCGTTCTGATTCGGACGAAACTTAGTGATAGTCTCATTTTTGGGCAGGATGGTTTACGGTGCCTCGTGTTCTTTCGTTCCATTCCATTCTCGCCAAAGACTAATTCATCCACTATGGCATAATGCCAGTGACCCCATGTATATTTAAACAGTGCAAGCTAACTATATCTTCGTGGCAGACAAGGTCATGGTAAGTATTATGCAGGTGGTTCAGACGGGCAAGTAAAAGTCACCGAACGGTGGCATATTTATTTCAGAAATTTCCCATATCTATTTTATGCTTGTAAAATCAACTAAGGCAAGATAGAAAAATCACAAAATACTTGCATGCTTCATATAAATAACTTGTAATTTGGTATAGTTGGGTTAGCTCGCCTTCACCAGTGCATTTTTATATACTGACCCTCGTTGTAACAGGTTTCCCTCACTAAGGTGACCTGCGAGGAGCCTAGCTACTTCCCAACCTAGTCCAGCTACCAGTACTCCCTGATCGTGCCTCAGAAGCTGGATTTTGAATTTTTTAGGAGCTCATCCATAAACTTATGCAGCTCCGTGGAAAGGCGACGGCTCCGCTTGGAGGTCTCTTCTTTTTGAAGTTTTAGTAAAAGGATGTAATGTACAGGACAACTATCTTATTTTGAGTCCACTTTTGTAAGCCCGTGCGACAATTATCTGACTCGTTCAAGAGTTTTTAAAAGATGTTCATTATCAATAAAGAGAACTTTTCCATGTTTGAATATTGTGTTTCAAATATCTGCGTACTCTGAATATGTGCTCGTTATATAAAATATCTTAGCCTTGTGTGTTGTACAACCTAGGCACGCACGATATCACGCCCGAGGAACGACTATGGATTCTCCAGAATCGGACCTGACACATTCACCGTTGGAGGTGGTTACAAGACTGTTGAGCATCAAGTCTGAATTTAACATATCGCGAGAATGCTACAACCGACTGATGGAGTTGATTATAGAGATCTTGTCAGCGGGTGCTAAGTTACCTAAAGACTTCTATCGGTCTAAGAGGATGATGAGATCACTGTAGATGGGATACGAGAAAATTGATGCATGTCACAACGGGTGTATTTTGTACTACAAGAACGACAAGGATGAAGATGTGTGCAAATTTTGTGGTGCTGATCGCTACAAGACAACTAGTACAAGAAGGCCTGCCAGTGCAAGGAAGCCGACCGATTTGATGTACTACTTGCCTTTGATGCCACAGTTGCAGAGGTTGTTTATGGAGAAGGAGACTACCGAAAATATGAGTTGGCACAGGCGAGAACAGATTGAATGAGTGTTGGATCACCCATCTAATGGATAAGTATTGAAGCACTTCGATCAAGAGTATCCTGATTTTTTTTCAGATTCGCGTAGTGTAAGATTGGGTCTTTCGTCCGATGGTTTCAGCCCATTTGGAATTTTGGGCTCCCAGTATTCGTGTTGGCCTGTAATCGTTACCCCGTACAACCTACCGTCTTGGATGTGCATGAAGATTACGGTTATGTTCTTAACCGTCATTATTCTGTGTCCGAACAATTCGAAGAGGAACATCATTATGTATTTGCAACCATTGATAGATGAGTTGAATCAGCTGTGGAAAGTAGGAACCAACGCGTACGATGTTTCAAAAAAGCAAAATTTTCAGATGAGGGCATCATTTATGTGGACCATTAACGACTTTTCGGCTTAAAGCTTGTTATCTGGATGGAGCACTCATGGTCATCTCTCATGTCCGTATTGCATAGACCGCACTAAGGAATTTTGTTTGAAACACAGAGGAAAATTATGCTTCTTCGATTGTCATCGACAATTTCTGCCATCGGATTATCCGTTTAGGAGGAACAGGAATGTATTTTGTGCCGGCGTTACATAGAAGGCAAATCCACCTCCATGGTGGCCCGAAGACATGATATGGTAAGAGGTTAAAGAATTATGAAGTGTTATCGAAGAGCCTACTAAGGGTTATAAGTGCGATGGATTTAGTCACACTCATAACTGGATGAAGAAGAGCATATTCTGGACAATCTGATTAGACAAAACCTTGATGTCATGCATATCGAGGAAAATATGTTTGACAACATAATTAATACTGTGATGGATGTAAAGGAGAAGACGATAGACAATCCCAAGGCCAGGTTGGAATTGAAAGAAATATGCAGACGCCCTGCATTGCATTTGACAGAGGAAGGGAATGGGAAGTATAAGCAACCTAAGACAATTTTCTTACTAGACATGGAGGATAAATGGAGAGTATGTATGTGGATTCAGGGGCTAAAATTTTTAGACGTGTACGTGTCAAATATGAGAAGATGCATCGACCCGAAGGAGAACAAACCGACGGGTATGAAGAGCTACGACTGTCATGTATTCATGGAGAGGTTAATTTCGATTGCATTTCGGGAATTCTAACCATAGGTAGTTTAGTTTTCTTTAGCAGAGCTTACCATATTCTTCAGATATCTTTGTTCTACCAAGTTGATCGTTGATCGTCTAGAAAAGCTAGAGAAGGATATTATAATAATATAGTGCAAACTTGAAAGAGTGCTCCCTCCTGGATTCTTCTACTCCATGGAGCATTTACCAATTCATCTTTCCTACAAGGCACGTATCGGTGGCCCTGTCGGTTATCAGTGGATATACCCATTCGAATGTCAACTGAACCACCTATAAAGAAAGGTCAAAAATAAAGCAAGGGTCGACGGTTCTATTTGTGAAGCCTATATTCTTGAGAAGCTTACAAAATTTTGCTCGATGTATTTCAAACCGAATGTTGCTACTAATAGAACAAGAGCTCCGAGAAACGATAAAGGATATCAAGAATCTAATGATGCAATACTTTAAAGTATTCAATTCTTTCGGTAAGCCTTCGGACAAAATGATGAAAGGATATATGAATGACGACGAGCTAATGGCTGCTCAGTTGTATATATTACTCAACTACAATGAGGATGAAGTAGAGAAACTAGAGGGATAAGTAATTAATACGTCAACATTTAAGTCATCTTAATGTAATACTATATGCTAATATTATTACACTAATCGGGCGATATTTTATTGTTTTTTAGCATATTTAATGAAGATGTGAAGTCGATGAGACCAAACATAACAGATAAAGAAGTAAACCGAAAATGATACTTCATTTTCCTTCTTGGTTGAGGGCATATGTAAGGATTTTTTTGTGTATTCACTTGCACAATATTTAATAAAACGTTGAACTTAATATCGTTTTCTTGGTATTTATGTCGATCGTCCTCACACAACACTTGAGAATGAGTCTATTAGAACTCGAGCCAAGGGACCAATTTATGTCGTCAAAATCTGGCCAACCTACTGTGCGAATGGGTTTAGGTTTAAGTCAACAAAATCCCTGATAAGAGACAACTTCTTGGATCTCTATTCAACAAAAAATAGTTATTTGTGCATCGAATCTTCGAGCTACAAAGATGTCCATCCAGGCAAGGATTTCTATGGAGTCTTACAGGAGATTGTGGAGTTGACATATAATTATGGATCAGAGGCTGCTAAGATCATGTTATTCAAGTATGATTGGTTCGATCCGATCCGAGATCAAGGTTAAAAAATAGACAAGCATGGCCTTGTGGATATAAACTACCAGCGTCGATACCAAGGCAATAAACCATTTATCCTATCAAGTTATGCTCAACTAGTGTACTTTACAACTTATCCTAAATGGGGATCAACGAGATCGGACTGGTGGGCAGTATACAAGACGAAAGCTAGAAATACCTTTGACGTTAATGAAATAGCTTATTAGGAGGATGAGCTACGTACCTATTGTAACAAATATTGTAGATATTGACTCAACGAAAGTTGCTCATTATACGTCTAATCGTGTAGAAGAGATAGAATTATCCGAAGAGGAAGAATAAGTAGATGAAAGTGAAGATGAGGAGGAAGAGGAAGAGCAGGACGAGAAAAATGAAGAAGAAATTTTTTTCAAAGAGGATTGAAAATAAAATGAAAGACATTTAGAACTCTAGCCATGTACCGTATTTTTAATATGGAATATAACATCTAATTTAACTGTATAGATACATATATTTATATCTGTTATCAATTATATTGTTACGCTCCAGTTCCATGGATAAGGAACCGAGACACGTGGCAATGGCCAACAGCGTACTTCGGTGGGCATTCCAATCTAATGGGCCCGTCGGAGTACACTTAAGCTGTAAAGTACAATGAATAACCCAACGCATAACACATAAATACTCAATCTAAATCTCATCTACAGGCAGCAATATAAGAGCACAATAGAAGTAAATACAACAACTAATGTGCAGGAAGGAATATCCAGATAAGTATCAAATACAAATACTAGAGTAGTCACACGGGAACAAACCCGTTAGTACAAATATACTGGAATGAAAGTAAGCAATAAGATAACTTGGGACGGCCGCAGGTAACTAGGTAATGATACCATCCCAAGGAAAGAGTCACTACCAGCGATCAGGCGAAGTCCTCAAGAATAACCTCGTCCTCGGCAGTGAGTACAGCTGCTGGGTAGATGCTCGGTCCGTACTCCTCCGGGTAAACCTCGTAGCCTACACCTGGAAGGGAACCAGGTCCTCAGAGGGACGTAACAAGGTACAAAAATACAGCATGCCTAGTATACAAAAAAGTACAAGTGCAACAATAGGGTACTCTATCATAACCAAACAAGTGTGACACAATTAAAGACAATGTTCGACGCGTGGGCTTTCTAAAATAAAACCGTATCTCCGGACACTGAAACACACGGCATGTACCGCAGCTCCGAGCAAAGAGTTACACGGGTGATACTACTACGCTAGATACAGGAAACACTACAAAATACTACATAAATATATAAGCGCGTGCAGAGTTGCCCAAACGTCTAGTAACTGTCTTCACCTTCCCAAGTGGTCAACGAATGTGCGCTGAACCTGAACCTCTAACTATAGTCTCGACACACATAATTAATTCAACAGACGCGACCCTAAGGTCGTCCCAGTTTCTGGTCATGATGTCAATATCAGGATACAGAAATCTGGCACCATCACAGTGTATGAGTGTATCCTGGGATATCGATGTACTCATGTACGTGCATCGAGGTACTATAACGCATCTAACCATTTATTCTAAGACGTTTCGACGAACGTCAACACCCGGTTGTGATCCGAACGCGAAGTATCGAATATCAACATAAATACATGCATAATGTACAATAAGAATAACAATATTTGTAATCTGAGATATAGGGTGGCAAGGTACACTTGTCTGCATCCAGCTGCTGATGACAGGGGTCCGGTACCACGTCCAAGTCCTCAGGTCCCGCAGTACCTAGAGATAGATACAAACCAAAATTAATAATCTATTCTATGTCAAGTAGGGATGTGACACACAACTACACTCAAACTCAGTCTCCGCTACGACTCACAGGGACAAGACACTAGGGGGTTGACCACAGTTGACTATCGGTATGATAGTCAATCAACTAGTCCTCTGCACACTCTCCTCGACAAATCTTCATTCTGACCATATTCATCACGTGGTTCAGTAGTTCAGGTATGCTCACTCCCTGACCGTATTTACTTATTAAATATTAGGTCTTCCTCAACCTCAGGATCATTTCACCCACAATCACTGCTCAACCCTACATATTACCATGCACATAAATTATTATGTTAAACCCTAAAGCTCAATGTCTATCATTCCAATCCATATTAATATACTGATGACGAATAAACCCCCAAGTTCACCATTAGACCTTAACCTCAAGTCATTATAATTATCATTCATCTTAAACAACATTGTTCAAGTACTATACTACGCTAACCATATATATGCCAACAATATATATTCATTAAACCCTAACAACTATATCTACATATATCCTCGAAACACTACAATATATATAAACATCTATACTTAACCGTAACTAACACCAGTCCATATATATAAACATCCTATTTAAAGCAATATTAAATTCTGGAATTAAAACAAGAGAGGGGGAAGAGTCGACCTCGCCGATGATGCCGGAGCACGGCCGGTGGGGGTGGTTGCGTGGTGGTAGTAGTGATGATGATGGTGAAAGCCAATGGTGGTGATGGTGATGGTGATGCTAAAGTAGGACGTGGAGGAGGTCGGAGCGGCACTGTCGAAGGGAGCTGCACAGTCAACGGTCGGCCACTGCACTGCCGGTCGGGAGGGAGAGTCAGGCCGGAGCGGGGAAAGACAGCATAGTCCGGTCGGGGGGAGAGTCAGGCCGGAGTGGGGGAAGACAACACCGTCCGGTCGGCGGTCAGGAAACACATGCCGACAGGGGTCGGGGGCTGCTCAGTCCGGCGGGAACTCCTCAGTACGGTCGGGGCTAAATTTTGTACCGTGGTCGGGGAACTGCACAGTGCGGCTAGGTGAAGTTCACCGCTGCGGTCGGGGGAGCACAGGCCGGCGGGGGAAAAGAGTCGTTCACCGGCCGGTCGGGAAACACAGGTCGACGGTCGGGGAACACAACTGTCGGTCGGCGGGACTGTAGCCGGAGCCGCCGCGGGGTTCCACTGCCTCACAGGAAGAGAAATAACAAAAGAAGAAGAAGAAGGAAGGAAGAAGAAGAATGGAGTTTTCTTTGCATGAAGAATAAATGGAGGAGGGAGGAGAGAGAGAGAGAGGGGGGGATTTTCTAGGCTCTTGGGATTAGGGCCTGCTTGGGGAGTTGTGAGGGTGATGGTGATGGTTTTATAGGGAGGGGTGCATTGGATGTGTGGTGGAGATTAGCCCATTCAAAATGAGGGCTTAGATATGTCATGAAGAAAATCATTTCTTCATGAGAAGTAGAGTGGGGATTATGTATAATTCGGTCCACATATGTAACCTCTATATTTGGTCTTGGCCAATGGGGTGAGGGCACCTAAAATCACTAAATTGTAACTTAGCCCCTTAAATTCAGAAAATTGCACGAACACATAAAATAACGCAAAAATTATGGAGAAAATTATGGTTGAAGATTTGCATGGCAAGGGGGAGTTGGGGGTTTGGCACGGGTTTAATTTTATGGCCATCAGGATTAATTAAGGATTAAAATAGGATTAGGCAAAATTGGTATCCCCGATTTAAATAGAATTTAAGTGTCCCGCGCTTTAAATTAAATGGGGGCACTTGGGGTCAAAATCCGAAAATGATGCAAAGGTCAAAAATGGTGGGGGCTTGGAGTCAGTCTTGGACCTTTTAGTTGGTCCGGCTCAACGGGTTAAGTTGGTATCTTAAAATTTAGGGTAATGACACAGGTGTCCGACACAAAATTAAATATGGATTACGGTTACGGAAAATTGTGCAATTAATTTAGAGCACAACGAATCTGATTTTGAGTGACGGAAAAGTCCAGTGCCTAATTTGGCGGGTTAAGTCAGAAGTACAATAATTCGATGGAATTTATGGGCTGATATTGGGCTCCGAATAATTAAGCAATGATAGGGCACGCCAAGGGTTTTAATTAAATGAATTAAAATACCAGACAAACTTAACTCCACTCTAAACCTTAACTTCTGCTGCTAAATCCAAAAATTTTCAAATCCAAACCTGACTATCTATAGAATAAATCGAGGGGGTTTATATTCTTTCCAACTTAAAAAAATTTCGTCCCCGAAATTAAAAGTAAGGCACGATAATATCTAATAGAATTTTAAAAACAACTAGTAATCAAATGTCGTACGTAAAATCGTACCTTGGTCCTCAAATAAGTACGGGAACCGCTGACGAATAGAATCCTCGCGCTCCCAAGTAGACTCGCCTGGTGAATGGTGCTTCCATGCCACTCCGACCAGTCGAATAGTCTGCCCTCTCAGAGTCTTCTCGCTGTGATCGAGAATCTCGACTGGCTGCTCTACGTAAGACAGACTGGGCCCGACTGTAATCTCTGAATGATCAAGCACGTGGCTAGGGTCTGCGACATATCTTCTCAACCGCGATACGTGAAATACGTCATGTACTCCCTCTAATGATGGAGGTAATGCAAGACGGTAAACCACTTTGCCAACTCGTTCCAAAATGTCAAAAGGCCCGATGTACCTCGGACTCAGCTTGCCTCTGCCTCCGAATCTGATGGTACCACGAGTGGGCGATATCCTCAAAAATACATGGTCACCCTCCTTGAACTCCAATGGTCTGCTGTGCGCATCTGCCCAGTGTTTCTGTCTGTCCTATGCTGCACGCAGGTGGCTCTGAATCTGCTTGACTTTCTCCACAGTCTGTGTCACCAACTGTGGACCAAGTATTTGATGCTCTTCCACGTCACTCCAACAAACTGGCGACCTATATTTCCTGCCGTACAGTGCCTCATAAGGTGCCATCTGTATGCTGGCCTGGTAACTATTATTGTAGGAGAATTCCACCAAGTGTAGGTGGTCCTCCCAAGATCCTCCAAAATCAATCATACACGCTCTAAACATATCCTCTAATATCTGTATCGTGACTGACCATCAGTCTGTGGATGATATGAAGTGCTAAACTTGAGACGAGTTCCTAGGCTCTCCTGCATACTCCGCCAAAAATATGACATGAATCTGAAATCACGATCCGATACGATGTTGACAGGCACTCCATGTAATCATACCTTCTGTCTCATATACATGTCAGCTAAAATCTTCGTGGATTGCCCAACTCTGAAGGGCAAGAAATGTGCAGACTTGGTGAGTCTGTCTACGACCACCCAAACTGTATCCTTCCCGCTAGGGCTCCGTGGAAATCCTGTGACGAAGTCCATGGTAATGTGTTCCCACTTCCACTCGAGAATGGGAAGTGGCTGCAATAATCCTGCAGTCCTCTGATGTTCAGCCTTGACTTGCTGACAAACTAAACTCTTCTTCACGAATCTTGCAATTTCTCTCTTCATCCCATGCCACCAGAAATGCTGCCTTAAGTCTCGGTACATCCTCGTACCCCGGGATGAATGGAATAAATCGAGCTATGTGCCTCGGTCATCAACTCTTGGCGTATCTCGCCACTCGAAACATATAGGCGATCTCCGTACCTCAACGTTCCGTCTTCATGAATCCTGAGTCCCGTCTGCATGCCGTCCTCTATCCTTTCTCATAGATGTCGAAATCTCGCATCTGCAGGCAATGCTGCCTTGATCCTCTCAATCAAAGTAGACTGAACCTCAAGACTGGCCATCTGTCCATCCATGCCTGGCATTACAATCTCTATCCCAAGCTCCTGGATATCCTCTAGCAATTATCGCTGCGTCATCAAAAAGTATGCCATGGGCTTCCTGCTTAAGGCATCTGCTACGATATTTGCCTTGCCAGGGTAGTACAGCAACTCAATGTCATAATCTGTCATCAACTCTAGCCAGCGTCTCTGCCTCATGTTGAGCTCCTTCTGCGTGTAGACATACTTCAGGCTTTTATGATCTGTGTAAATCTCAACACGCTCACCATAAAGGTAATGTCTCCATAGCTTTAGTGCAAATATCACTGCAGCTAGCTCCAAGTCGTGCGTCGGATAGTTCTTCTCATGAACTCTCAGCTGTCTCGATGCGTAGGCTATCACCTTGCCGTGTTGCATCAGTACACATCCTAATCCGCTCCCTGACGCATCACTGTACACTACAAATCCTCCTGATCGTGAAGGTAGTGTCAAAATCGGTGTTGATATCAGACACTTCTTCAGCTCATCGAAAGCCGCCTGATACTCGTCGGTCCAGATAAACTCCTCGCCTTTACGCGTCAGTTGCGTCATAGGCGCAGCTATCCTTGAGAAGTTTTCCACGAACCTCCGATAATATTCGACAAGTCCGAGGAAACTCCTAACCTCTGTAACTGATGTAGGGGTAGGCCAGGTCTCGACTGCAGCTATCTTCTCTGGGTCAACTGATAGTCCATATCCGGTGAGTATGTGTCCCAGAAATGGTACTCTATCCAGGCAGAACTCATATTTGCTGAGTTTGGCGTACAATCTCTCTGTCTCAGCATCTCCAACACGATCCTGAGATGCCTCACATGCTCCTCCGGGCTCTTGGAATATATCAAGATGTCGTCTATAAATACCACCACGAACGTATCCAAGTACTGGTGGAAGACATTGTTCATCAAACACATAAATACTGCTGGCGCGTTGGTTAAACCAAACGACATGACTAAAAACTTATAGTGGCCATACTTCGTCCGAAATGCCGTCTTCTGGATGTCCTCTTTTCGTACCTTGATCTGATAATAACTGGATCTGAGATCGATCTTCGAGAATACACATGCACCACTAAGTTGATCAAATAAATCATCGATGTGCGGCAGTGGATACTTGTTCTTTATCGTTACAGCATTTAGCGTCCTGTAATCAATACACAAGCGTACCGTCCCGTCCTTCTTCGGTAAAAACAGAATGGGTGCTCCCCATGGAGATACACTAGCCCGTATGAAACCCTTATCTAAGAGATCATCAACTTGGAATTTCAGCTCAACCAACTCCTTCAGTGCTAGCCTGTAAATGGGGGAAGTAACTGGCTCGGCTCCTAAAGTCAACTCTATAGTGAACTCAATCTCTTTGTCAGGTGGCAGTCCTGGGAGATCCTCAGGAAATACATCCTCAAACTCTGTTATAAGGTGAGGGTACATCGGTTCACATTCTGTAATGTGTGTCGCTAGGGTAGGTTGAACACCATGCTCTCGGGCTCCCCGAAGAAACTCAAACTCTGGGTGATCTAGGGGTCTAAAGATGACACAACCATGATGGCAATCTAGCGTTGCGTGGTATTGGCTCAACCAATCCATGCCTAGGACAATGTCATAGTCTGGCATAGAGAAAACCAAAAATCAGGCACACATCTCTCGCCCGCAGACAACTACTGAACATGATCTACAAGTGTCGCTAACAGGTACTATTCCATCTCCCGTAAGGATCTTCTTGACCTTCGGAAGGGGTGCGGTGGATATTCTCTGGGTAGCCACAAAACTAGCAGCTATAAAGGAGTGTGTGGCACCAGAATCAAATAGGACTAAGGCTGGTAATGAAGCTACTAAGTTTGTACCTGCGATCACTTCCCCGGCTGTCTCTGCCCCCTTTATAGTCATAGCATAGGCCTGTCCCTGTCTCGGTGCCGGTGCCCTCGGCTGCTGTCGATCCCGGTGGAACTGACCTTCCTGTGGGGCCAAGGGTGGCCTCCTCTGGTTTCCCCCGGGTGCTGGTGGTCGCTGTGCTGCAGCTCCTGCGTAAGGCGGCCTCGGTCCAGGAGGCTGCTGATAAGGCCTCGGCGCTGGCAGGGCTGGCCGATGAACCATCTGTGCTGGAGCCCTCTGGTCTGGGCAATCTCGGACTGCATGCTGGTCCGATCCACATCTCAAGCAAGCGCCCAGTCTCCGTCGGCAGTCCCTCAATAGATGTCCCTTCTTGCCGCAGTAATGGCACATGGGAATGATAGCTCCCAGCTATGGTGCTGCCCTCTGCTGCTGCTGATGTACCAGAGGATGCTTCGTAGGTCCTTTCTGCGGGGCTCGGACTTCTGATGATGACGTATAGGAGCGCTTCTGGCTGGCCCCCATCTTGTTGATGCGATCCTGGGGTCGTGCTGCAAGTAGTACCTTGGAGTAAGAGGTGGGGGCTATGGACCCGATAAGCCTCTAGGTCTCAAAACTCAGGCCTTCATAAAACTTCTCGGCCTTCACTTCCTCAACGGGGATCAGGTATGGTGCAAATCTGCTCAGGCGGAGGAACTCTGTATTATATTCCTCTACAGTCATACTCCCCTGCCTGAGGTTCTATAATCTGTCCCGAAGCTCTGCTCGGGCAGTAGAGGGTATGTACATCTCCTGGAAGAGCCTAGAGAACTCTTCCCATGTTGCACTATCTGGTCCCAAACGCTGCTCCTCAGAAAGCCACCAGTGATGCGCATTGCCGGTGAGCTGCATCCTGACGGCCGTCATCCATCGGTGTCGGGGGAGGTCAGTAGCCTCCAGCTGGTGCTGAATGCTGGTAAGCCAAGCGTGGACCTCTGTCGGCTCCTCTGTGCCCGCAAAAGGTTAAGGCATTAAACGACGGAAGTCTATGACAGACACTCGCGTTGGCTCGTATGCTGGTGGTGACGCCTGCCCTAAGGCCGTCACGATGCTCTCTCTCAGGGTCTTAGCCATTGCAGCATCAAACGATGGAAGTCTATGACAGACCCTCGTGTCAGCTCGTATGTTGGTGGTGACGCCTGCCCCAAGGCCGTCACGATGCTCTCTCTTAGGGTTTCAGCCTGGCGCTGCTGGGCCTGCTGCTGGACCTGCTGCTGGGCCTGCATCATCGCATACATCATCTGGAATATCTGGGTTTTATCCATCGGTTGCCCTGTGGGGAAAGGCAAAAAGGGCATCTAGGGCGGGAATGGTGGAGGAGGTGGTAGCTGTTGCTCCTCCTGACTCGGGATCCTCTGATCCTCAGGTCCTGCCTGATGTGGAGTCTGATGCCCGTCTGAAGGCACCTCGGGATATCCTGATGACTGCCCCATGGGAGCTGGAGTAGCAGAAGGGCCTGCTCCAGTTTTGGTTCTCCGGATGATCCTGCGTCTTGGGGAACGTCGCCAGGCTGCGGGACGCGTCCACTGCAGAGATTCATAACTCTAAAAAGAAGTCATGACTGCGATCAGCTTTTAAGGAAAATAAATAAGATGTAATTTGGTAAACGATATCGAGACACAGGTGTCATGTGAAGGTTTTAAACTTTACAGATGAGATTTCTAACTCTATTCCTAATTGGCAGGCTCGCTTGGCACAGTCAGGTGACCAAGACGATTAAAATCGGACCTGCATGGGCCACCACAAAAACTTTGTCACATCCCGGTTCCATGGACAAGGAACCGAGACTCGTGGCAATGGCCAGCAGCGTACTTCGGCGGACATTCCAATCTAATGGGCCCGTCGGAGTACACTTAAGCTGTAAAACAATGAATAATCCAACGCATAACACATAAATACTCAATCTAAATCTCATCCACAGGCAGCAATATAAGAGCACAATGGAAGTAAATACAACAACTAATATGCAGGAAGGAATATCCAGATAAGTATCAAATACAAATACTAGAGTAGTCATACGGGAACAAACCCGCTAGTACAAATATACTGGAATGAAAGTAAGCAATAAGATAACTTGGGACGGCAGCAGGTAACTAGATAATGATACCGTCCCAAGGAAAGTGTCACTACCAGCGATCAGCGAAGTCCTCAGGAATGACCTCGTCCTCGGCAGTGAGTACAGCTGCTGGGTAGATGCCCGGTCCGTACTCCTCCGGGTAATCCTCGTAGCCTACACCTGGAAGGGAACCAGGTCCTCAGAATGGCATAACAAGGTACAAAAATATAACATGCCAAGTATACAGAAAAGTACAAGTGCAATAACAGGGTACTCTATCATAACCAAACAAGTGTGACACAATTTAAAGACAATATTCGACGCGTGGGCTTTCTAAAATAAAACCGTAGCTTCGGACACGGAAACACACGACACGTACCGCAGCTCCGAGCAAAGAGTCACACGGGTGATATAACTACACTAGATACAAGAATCACTACAAAATACTACATAAATATAAAAGCGCGTACAGAGTAGCCCAAACGTCTAGTAACTATCTTCCCCTTCCCAAGCGGTCAACGATTGTGCGCTGAACCTGAACCTCTAACTACAATCTCGACACACAGAATTAATTCAACAGACGTGACCCTAAGGTCATCCCAGTTTCTGGTCATGATGTCAATATCAGGATACAGGAATCTGGCACCATCATAGTGTATGAGTGTGTCCTGGGGTATCGATGTACTCATATACGAGCATTGAGGTACTATAACGCATCTAATCATTTATTCTAAGACGTTTCGACGAACGTCAACACCCGGTTGTGATCCGAATGTGAAGTATCAAACGTCAACATAAATACGTACATAATGTACAATAAGAATAACAATATCTGTAATCCGAGATACAGGGTGGCAAGGTAAACTTACCTGCGTCCGGCTGCTGATGACGGGGATCCGGTACCACGTCCAAGTCCTCAGGTCCCGCAGTACCTAGAGATAGATACAAACCAAAATTATTAATCTATTCTACGTCAAGCAGGGATGGGACACACAACTACACTAAAACTCAGTCTCCGATACGACTCACAGGGACAAGACACTAGGGGGGTTGACCACAGTTGACTATCGATACGATAGTCAATCAACTAGTCCTCTGCACACTCTCCTCGACAAATCCTTATTCTGACCATATTCATCACGTGGTTCAGTAGTTCAGGTATGCTCACTCCCTGACCGTATTTACTTATTAAATATTAGGTCTTCCTCGACCCTCAGGATCATTTCACCCACAATCACTGCTCAACCCTACAGATTACCATGCACATAAATAAATTTGATAAACCCTAAAGCTCAATGTCTCTAATTCCAATCCATATTAATATACTGATGACGAATAAATCTCCAAGTTTACCATTAGACCTTAACCTCAAGTCATTATAATTATCATTCATCTTAAACAATATTGTTCAAGTACTATACTATGCTAACCATATATACGCCAACAATATATATTCATTAAACCCTAACAACTATATCTACATATATCCTCGAAATACCATAATCTATATAAACATCTATACTTAACCCTAACTAACACCAGTCCATATATATATATAAATATCCTATTTAAAGCAATATTAAATTCTGGAATTAAAATAAGAGAGGGGGAACAGTCGACCTCGCCGATGACGCCGGAGCACGTCCGGTGGGGGTGGCCCCGTGGTGGTAGTAGTGATGATGATAGTGAAAGCTAATGGTGGTGATGGTGATGCTGAAGTCGGACGGGGAGGAGGCCGGAGCGGCACTGTCGAAGGGAGCTGCACATTCGGCGGTCGGCCACTGCACTGCCGGTCGGGGGGGATAGTCAGGCCGGAGCGGGGGAAGACAGCACAGTCCGGTCAAGGGAAGAGTCAGGCCGGAGCGGGAAAAGACAACACCGTCCGGTCGGCGGTTAGGAAACACAGGCCGGCAGGGGTCGGGGGCTGCTCAGTCCGGCGGGAACTCCTTAGTCCGATCGGGGCTGAAGTTTGCACCGTGGTCGGGGAACTGCACAGTGCGGCTTGGTGAAGTTCACCGCGGCGGTCGGGGGAGCACATGCCGGCGGGGGGAAAGAGTCGTTCATCGGCCGGTCGGGGGAACACAGGCCGGCGGGGGAAAGAGTCGTTCACCGGCCGATCGGGGGAACACAGGCCGACGGTCGGGGAACATAGCTGTCGGTCGGCGGGGCTGTAGCCGGAGCCGCCGCGGGGGTCGACTGCCTCACAGGGAGAGAAATAACAAAAGAAGAAGAAGAATGAAGGAAGAAGAAGAGTGGAGTTCTCTTTCCATGAAGAATAAATGGAGGAGGGTGGAGAGAGAGAGAGGGGGATTTTCTAGGCTCTTGGAATTATGGCCTGCTTGGGGAGTTGTGAGGGTGATGGTGATAGTTTTATAGGGAGGGGTGCATTGGATGTGTGGTGGAGATTAGCCCATTCAAAATGGAGGGCTTAGATATGTCATGAAGAAAATTATTTCTTCATGGGAAGTGGATTGGGGATTATGTATAATTCGGTCCACATAAGTAACCTCTATATTTGGTTTTGGCCAATGGGGTGAGTGCACCTAAAATCACTAAATTGCAACTTAGCCCCTTAAATTCAGAAAATTGCACGAACACATAAAATGACGCAAAAATTTTGGAGAAAATTGCGGTTGAAGATTTGCATGGCGAGGGGGTGTTGGGGGTTTGGCACGGGTTTAATTTTATGGCCATCGGGATTAATTAAGGATTAAAATAGGATTAGGCAAAATTGGTATCTTCGATTTAAATAGAATTAAAGTGTCCCGCGCTTTTAAATTAAATGGGGGCACTTGGGGTCAAAATTCGGAAATGACACAAAGGTCAAAAATGGTGGGGGCTTGGAGTCAGTCTTGGACCCTTTAGTTGGTCCGGCTCAACGGGTTAAGTTGGTATCTCAAAATTTAGGGTAACGACATAGGTGTCCAACACGGAATTAAATATGGATTACAGTTACGGAAAATTGTGCAATTAATTTAGAGCACAACGAATCTGATTTTGAGTGACAAAAAAGTCCAGTGCCTAATTTGGCGGGTCAAGTCAGAAGTACAATAATCCGATGGAATTTATGGGCTGATATTGGGCTCCGAATAATTAAGCAATGATAGGGCACGCCAAGGGTTTTAATTAAATAAATTAAAATACCAGACAAACTTAACTCCACTCTAAACCTCAACATCTGCTGCTAAATCCAAAATTTTCCAAATCCAAACCTGACTATCTATAGAATAAATCGAGGGAATTTACATATATTCTTTGTTTGCATCTATCTTACCAAATGGCACCCATGACCCGAGCATGTGCACGTCGCTTGAGAGAGGCACCTCCTACTGTTAAAGAGAAAGTGACTATTAAGGAGAAAGTGGTACCTCCTACTGTTAAGGAGGAAGTGACTGTTAAGGAGGAAGTGATACCTCCTACTGTTAAATTGGAAGCGGTTGTTTAGGAGGAAGTGACAACTTTTACTCTTAAGGAGGGAGTGGTACCTCCTATTGTAGGGCAGGCACCAGCTCAGAGGGGGAGTTCCAGTCACCCAACACCTATAGCAGATATTGATCACCTAGACGCTGCTTATACGACGTATCTGAGGGACTGGATTCTGCCCCAGTGTATTGGATTTTCTTGAGAGATTGAGAAATTGGATAAGACTTATGGTGTGACTGTGATACTTTTATTGTGCTTATTGTGTGACTTTGATACTTTTATATTATACTTATTGTGTGACTGTAATACTTTTATATTATGTTTATTGTGTGTAAACCCTCTGACCTAAAAATAGGTATCTTTTGTGTATTTTGTATTTCCTGTATTTATTTTAGACTTTTTTTATCAATTAAAATCCAATAATTTTATTAGGATACTTCACCGTAGTTTGGACATTAATAATATAGAATGGTCCCAAAATAGGTATCTCCCTTCATAGGAAGTAGCCTACATAAGAGACACTACCTGTAAGATCTTTTCGTGGCACAAAAATTTGATCCTTTGGCATTAGTATGACATTAGTGTAACGACCATAGATTATGTGTTAAATATTTAGATATTTATATATATAATTTAATTGTGGTTATTTTCTAATTCTAACTTCCTACAATTAGCATCCCATAATTTTTCTTGCCAAATTAGGTAAATTCCCTTTTTGTAGATTTGCATATTATTTACTATTATCCTATTTCGTGGATAATCATTTAATTAATTACTTAGTTAATTAGATAATACAATTATTTAATTTTTATAACTAAATAAATATCTAATTATTAATTATAAAATATTTCATAAAATATTTTGGGTGTAGTATTTTATTAAATATTTACAAAGTAATTTTCTATATTTTATTTTGTGTGCAAATATTATTTTTAGATTTTTTCTCATTTATATATGTGAATATTTGTTGATAAATATATGGTTATTATTAATAATAATAATAATAATAATAATAATGATAGTAATAATAATAATAATAATAATAATATATAGTTATTATTAATAATAATAATATAAAACTATTCCTAGTAATAATAAAAAGAAAAGAAAAAGAAAAAGAAAAGAAAAGAAAAGAAAAGAAAAAGATAAATAATATAAAATCCTAACTAATTAAACCTAAACCCTAACCTTTTCACTAAAACCTAATCACTAATCCTAAACCCAACTAAGCATACCCCCCTATTACCAAGGAACCCCTCTCCGCGGCCCAACTCCCCTCTCTCCCCGATTTCGCCATCTCCCTTATATATATACACATACATATACATACATTACTCAAACCCTAACCCTAGCCTCCGGCGACCCCGCTCCGACGACCATGCTCTGACCTCCGGCCGCAGCAGCCGCCCTGCACCGCCGTCCGCGTGTGCGTATATGCACAGTCCGAGCCCATCTTCAAGGTGATATATCTTCTTCATCTGTGATTCTTTTTGCGGGTTGGATCATCATCAAACACAGGAATGGGTGCTAGCAGTTTATCTATGTATGTTCACAACCTAACCCTCTAGATTTTATATTCAAGTGGGACGAGTTTTCGTGTCCCGGATTGGTCAAAAAATTGGCCAAAAAATGGCCAAAAAACTGACTAAAAACAGTCCAAAATTTTGACCTCAAACCCCAATGTTCACAACCAATTTGCCATCAACCTGTTTAATATTTTCAAAAACAAATTGAAGGTTTTTCTTCTCAATATAACCGAAAATTTTTCTGTTCTTTTAGTTTTCATTAATTTATTTTATGTGTTAAATTATTCGACCTCCAAAACGACAAAAAACTTGATATTTCAAAACTTAAATTTTCTGATACGGAGTGCGCCCGCCAAACGGGACCGCCTTATTGCGTACCAATTGCACCGAACGGGGCGTATGGTATATCCTGACGTGTGGACTTTCGCGAAAGCTGATTCGGACGTGTGTGTGCGTCTGAATCAACCTGTATCCGTAAAAAGTCCCTTTATCGCGACTTTTGTAAAATACTACCCCATTTTGTGTATGCTCGTCGAAATATGACAAAACTTACGCCATTGGATTCGTGGTAGCACTCTGGTCTTGTGACCCAAGTTTCACGCAATTCTAAGACAGTTGACCAAGCCGCCTATTCGCAGGCCCCACGGTTTGACTTTAAGGACAAATTTATGATCGGCTCATCGGAATCCAAAATTGGACATACCGTTGAGTTCCTATCGTCGTTTAGAATTTGTTTGACCTATAATTTATCCTATTTAGAGACCTTTAGCTCTGGCACGTATTTTGGTGCAAAGTGGCCCACATATGGAACCCGCTTTGATCCAAAATTATCGTTTTGCCCCTGTGTCCAAATTGGACGAAAGGGTTGTAGAAGCATAAAATATGCTGGAGAATTGTACGGGTATTATACAGTCAAAACCCCCAATATACAAGAAGTACGGCAAAACAGAGCTTCAGAGCTGTCTGGCATAAAGTAGAGCTTCAGAACTGTACGCGTAAAACAGAGCATCATAGCTATTCGGCGTAAAGTACAGCTTCAAAGTTGCCCGCGTAAAGCAGTACTGCAAGGTTGTTTTGGCGTAAAAGGTTGCTATACCTTCCTACATAAAGTTTAAAATACGTTTGTTTTTAATGCAGCATAAAAGTTGTACGAGAAACTCTTCGTATTCCTCGGATGAATTTGTCAGACAAACCAGTGAACCTGGCACCTCACAAAAGTACTGCAGGTTGATCGAGAGGACATCTGTGATAATAATTTTGTACAGAGACCCAAGTTTTTGTTTAATGACATATTCTTGATACAAGTCATTTTACGCATTCAAAGAATACACTGCCTATTCTACATGGGCAGAAATGAGTTTTTATGCTCAAGATGAGACGATATCAGACGTCACGTCAAAAGCTGTTTCTCATACAGAGCTTGAGGCATATCTCTGCATTTAATACACGAGATTGAGGCATATCTCTGCATTTAATGCACGAGATTTGGTTCTATTCTTTCAATTTTGTCATGATAGGGAGAGCTAAAACTGTGACTAATACGCTCACATCACCATCCTTGCATTTTATGCCAACCAGGCTATTTTCAACTATAGGAGTACGCCGTATGCTATCTCCTCGAAATACACCAACTCGGCCATATTTGCAAAGGTACGTGATAAGGCTATTTAGCCCAGAATACGCTCAAGACCTCAGCAGTGATGGATAATTGACTAGGAAAGCTAAAACTGTGACTAATACGCTCACATCACCATCCTTGCATTTTACGCCAACCAGGCTATTTTTAACTATAGGAGTACGCCGTATCCTATCTCCTCGAAATATGCCAACTTGGCTATATTTGCAAAGGTATGTGATAAGGCTATTTAGCCCAGAATACGCTCAAGATCTCGGTCGTGATGGATAAGTAGCTATTTTCGCTAGTTATCTATTATTCATGAACCATCAAGTTTTACGCAGAGTTTGGGCTTTTACGCCAACAAGATAGCTATTTGGCTTTTACGCCAACAAGACAGCTATTTGGCTTTTACGCCAACAAGACAGTTATTTGGCTTTTACGCCAACCATCTTTACGCAGGGACAGCTTCCTACGTGGCTTGCATGTCGTGATCTTCAAGAAGCAGTTATACGCGTTACCTTTTAAAGGGATACGTGTCACACGCAGATTTAGAAGATTATTTGAACGTGGGTAGTAGTTATTATAACCGCCGCATAAAAGATGTAACTTTCTTCACAGTTTGGCTTCTATGCCAACTGGATAGTTATTTGACTGATCTCTATAAATAGAGACCCCTGGTCACAGGGTAAAAGGGGGGGAGTTAGTTGAATCATATTCTATCATGTTCATGTTACCTCTGAATAGATATGTTTAACTAATTTGAAAACCAAAGAGGGGAGATCGATCGATCAAGATCGGACAACCAGACAGGGCACAATCAGAGATCAGAGAGAAAAGAGAGCAAAGACATAGAGTGTTGGTTGACAACTTTGGCAACGAGAATTCAATCCCACTTGCAACCTTTGAAGATTCTTCATCTTCTACAGCACTTCTTCATCATTGTGTGGTCCAAGGGACAAAGTGATCGACCGCAGATCAGGCTCCTATAGCAATACTTCCCCAGAATCATTTTTATTGTACTTAACATCCTCGTATAGGATTAATTGTACTCTTTTTCTTGTTTGTAAGCAAAAAAGAGAAAGGTTTCGTATAAACCCTCTTCTTCCTTCAAATTTTTTGTTTAATCAAACAAAATGGCGACTCTGCTGGGGAGATTTTCTCCTCTGACGAGAAAATAATTGCTCAACACGATGTTGTATCCATCGGATCGAAGAAGAAGACTTTGGTCGTCCAGTTCGACCAATCTGCCTATGAAGACATGTTTCATCCAAGGGGTAGCTCTCATTCCTCCTCTGTCCACAACAACAGGAAGCTGCATAAAGTATGGATGCCTAAGACGTCCTCTACCCTTCCTACAAGATCTCACTCTCTGATCAACAAAGTTGTGCCAACACGTCCTGTGCGTAAAAATTTGTCTCCCGTCTGTGACGTGGTAGACAAGACTTCTGGTAATGCCTCAGTGCCAATTTAGAAGCCTCAGACACGGCCTGCGCGTAAAAATTTGTCTTTCGTTTGTAACATGGCAGACAAGACTTTTGGCAATACCTCAGTTCCAATCCAGAAGTTTCAAACGCGTCCTGCGCATAAACCTTCGTCTCGCGTCTGTGATGTGGCAGACAAAATTTCTGGCAAAGCCTCAGTGCCAATTCAAAAATTTCAAACGCGTCCTGTGCGTCAAAATATATCTCCCGTCTATAATGAGGCAGATGGACCCTTTGATCACATCAAGGGAAAACAAGTGGCGAATCTCCCAACCTCTAGGCTTGTACGCCCACAAGAGAAGAAAGTTTCCACTCTTCAGATTACGCGTGACGCTGGAGGCCATTTGAGGACTTTTCCTATTTTACGCGAACCTGTACAAAACTCAAAATTATGCTAGGATAAGTCTGTCCGCGTAAAGAAGAACCATTTTACGGGAAAATATGCTCCTCAGATAGATGATGGATCATATGCTACTCATATAGGTGAACTGCTGTATTCCTATGGCAGAGAAAGGGTTATGATTCCTAATCTACACCTTCCTACTGATGTAAAAAGGTAGAATAAGCTTCTTCTTCTTCTTGTAATCTCCATGATTTGCTTGATTTCTTGATCCAGAAATGCAAAGACAGGGGATCTCCTAATACGTCTATTACACCTCCTAGAGAATATTGTTGTAATAGTCATAAGGTTGTAATTAACCGTTCCTGAACTAAAGCAAAACGGCCAGTTTTCGACCGATTGAACTATTCTTTATTATTACAGGAAGAAGAAACAGACGACGACATGTCTGGGGGTAGTCTCCCTCAACAAAACAGAGCAGCATCCAAAGCTGGGGGGAGGATTCCCTCTGAGTCCGAAGATGATGCAACTATGACCATCTTCCCTGAGGACCGTACGACTCAGGTATCAGAATCCCAAAAACCAAAGGGGACTCTCTCCTTCAATGATGATGACATCATTGAAATCTTCAATGTATTAAGGAAGGAAAACAAACTTCGGCTAACCAACATCAGATACCCTGAAAAGGCTGGCAAGGTCGATGACCCAGAATATTATCTCTTTCATCGGTACATTCATCACCCCACGAAAGCATGCTATGTACTGAAATGGAAAATCCAGGAGTTGATCGACGCTAAAATCATCACTTTGCATTTATAACGAGAGGACGGTCACTGCAAATTGATCTCACTCCAAGGTGGAAATTTGCCCCCTCAAGAAGTACCGGATAATGAGTTCCTAAAATATCCCCAGATGAGCAACCTTCAGGTCTATCCCCACTCTGCAAATCACTCCCCAGTAAATTTTTCGGACATGGGTTCACGTCCAAACTATTTTCCCCCCAGCTGAGTTTGCCATGTCCAAGTGACCTCTGAGCAAACCTCCCAGGTTGTTGCTATCGATCAGTTCATGTCCATATTACCTCTGAACTACGTCTCTCCACTTTCTCCAGTAGAGTAAATCTATCACCACAAAAATGGTCATTCCCATATTACCTCCGCCCTGTTTTTCTTTATCCCCACTGAGTCATATCTTACCACGTCCACCTTACGTCTGAGTAAGATATTTTCAGAACTTTTCTATGTCCACATTACCTCTGAGTGAAGTTCTTCTCTTCGACTTTCTACTATCACGTTCGCATAACCCATGATAGTGCTAGTCGTTTTAGCTTATTACCTGTACTTATAGGATGCCATGGGTAATAAGTCCACAACCCAGATGTACAAATCAACTCTTGGTTCTTCATCCCCAGCAAATGCCAATGTGCAATATTTTCTCGATCGTCGAAGATCGAGAATCATATTCTATCAGGTTCATTGACCTCTGTATAGATATGTTCAGCCAATTTGGCATCCCCAGCAAGTGCCTACGTGCAATATTTTTCTCCTTCGTTACAAATTCTTGTAAAGAGCCATCATCCATATCCAAGAGTCCCAAGTATGCAATGGATGATGGATCCTCAAAATCCCCCCAGAGGAGCAATCCTTAGGTCTACTCGCACACTCCCGCAGTGACTATTCAAACCAATCTCGTTAGACGCTAGCCATGTTCATATTACCTCTGAGCTATCGTCCTATCAATCTCCCCAACGGAATAATCCTTTGGTCTATCTTCATGTTTGGATAGACCACACTCAACAAATCACTCCTCAATAAATTTTTCGAACATTAGTTCACGTCCATATTACCTCTGAACTGCTGTCAAAATATTTCTCTCAGGCTGAGTTTTTCATGTCCATATTACCTCTGAGCAAACCTTCCGAGTTTTGGCTATCGATTTTCATATCCATATTACCTCTGATATTGGTTGTCATCTCAACTTAGCACCCGTACTTAACTCTAAGTACGCCAGTGGTGTTAGTTCCACGAAAACTGCCATGTCCATATTACCTCTGGCAGGGCTTGTCTTAAACTTATTACTCATACTCTCACGCATAAGAAGTAATAGGTCCACCAAAAACCCCCCGGTGGGAAGCCTGCAATAAAAATAAATTGTTCAAATCCATATTACCTCTGAACTATCCTCATTTTCCCCAGCAGAGAAAAAAGTCAGTTCATGTTCATATTATCTTTGGACTATGTCTCTCCACTATCCCCATAGAGTCCTGTTTTACCGCGGCTATATTACCTCTGGCAGGACGTGTCTTAAACCTATTACTGGCACTAACATGCACAAAAAGTAGTGGGTCCACAAAAACTATCACGTCTATATTACCTCTGGCAGGACTTGTCTCAAACCTATTACTTGCACTAACGTGTGCAAAAAAGTAATGGGTCCACAAAAAATCCTCCAGCAGGATGTATTTACTAGCCACAAAACCTATCACATCCATATTTCCTCTGATTGGGCTTGTTTCGAACTTATTATTTGCACTCAACGTGCGCAACAAATAATTGGTCCACCAAGGATCCCCCAGTGGGATGTCCTCAACAAATATGGTATCGTACTACGTCCATATTACCTCTTGTACGATGTCCAAAGTTCGCACAAACAATCATAAAGAAATGGAAGGCCCTTATATGATTTCAAATGGTGCTTACAGATTAGCCGAGCCTAGTGGAAATTTGATAATGGCTCCTATCAACGGCAAATTCCTGAAGAAGTACTATACTTGATCTCATTTGCTTAACAGAGTATGATGAAGATCTCATTCTGGCGATACTACGTACAAAGGTTAGCTGAATCATATTCTATCATGTTCATATAACCTCTGAATAGATATACTTAACTAATTTATAAACCTATCATGTTCATATTACCTCTGATAGTGTTTTGTATACAAATTTAGTTGGATTATATTCTATCAGGTTCATATTACCTCTGAATAGATTTACATTCAGCTAAACCTTACCGAAAGTATATCATGTTCATATTACCTCTAATATCACTTTTATCTTAGCCTATCATCTATATTCTAAAGTGATGGATCCACAAATTCAGAAAATGTATCTTTATTATCTCTGAGAAATTACAGGAGAAGCAAAAAAGTACATCATTGGGGAGGAGCAGTTAAATCGCGGATGTGCTGCGTCAAAGCAGCCATCCTCTCATTCCTGGAGTTTAAAATGTTGGTGCGAGCCAGTTCCAACCTTGCTTCATCATTGCTCAAAAGAGAAAGAGGCGGACAGTGAATATATGTCGATTTCATGCTTCTTATTCAAAGTATTCCGGACTTAGCCAAGTCCGAAAACTTTGAAGGGGGTCTTGTAGAAGCATGAAATATGCTGGAAAATTGTATGCGTATTATACAGTCAAAACCCCCAACATACATGAAGTACGCGTAAAACCGAGCTTCAGAGCTGTCTGGCGTAAAGTAGAGCTTCAGAACTGTATGCTTAAAACAGAGCATCAGAGCTATTCGGCGTAAAGTAGAGCTTCAAAGCTGCCTGCGAAAGCAGTACTACAAGGCTGTTTTGGCGTAAAAGGTTGCTATACCTTCCTACGTAAAGTTTAAAATACGTTTGTTTTTAATGCAGCATAAAAGTTGTACGAGGAACTCTTCGTATTCCTCGGATGAATTTGTCAAACAAACTAGTGAACCTGGCACCTGACAAAAGTACTGCACGATGATCGAGAGGACGGCTGTGATAATGATTTTGCACAGAGACCCAGGTTGTCGTTTAGTGACATATTCTTGATACAAGTCATTTTTACGCATTCAAAGAATATGCTGCCTATTCTACATGGACAAAAATGAGTTTTTATGCTCAAGATGAGACGAAATCAGATGCCACGTCAAAAGCTATTTCTCATACAGAGCTCGAGGCATATCTCTGCATTTAATGCACGAGATGGAGGCATATCTTGGCATTTAATGCACGAGATTTAGTTCTATTCTTTAGATTTTGTCATTACGGGGAGAGCTAAAACTGTGACTACGCTCACATTACCATCCTTGCATTTTACGTCAATCAGGCTATTTTTAACTATAGGAGTACGCCGTATGCTATCTCCTCGAAATATGCCAACTCGACTATATTTGCAAAGGTATGTGATAAGACTATTTAGCCCAGAATACGCTCAAGATCTCGGTCGTGATGGATAAGTGGCTATTTTACGCTAGTTATCTATTATTCATGAATCATCAAGTTTTACGCAGAGTTTGGACTTTTATGCCAACAAGACAGCTATTTGGCTTTTACGCCAACAAGACAGCTCTTTGGCTTTTATGCCAAACAAGACAGCTATTTGGCTTTTACGCCAACAAGACAGTTATTTGGCTTTTACGCCAACCATCTTTACGCAGGGGCAGCTTCCTACGTGGCTTGCATGCCATGATCTTCGAGAAGCAGTTATACGCGTTATCTTATAAAAGGATATGTGTCATACGCAGATTCAGAAAATTATTTGAACGTGGGTAGCAGTTATTATAACCGCCGCGTAAAAGATGCAACTTTCTTCACAGTTTGGCTTCTACGCCAACTGGACAGTTATTTGACTGATCTCTATAAATAGAGACCCCTGGTCACAGGGCAAAAGGGGGGGAGTTAGTTGAATCATATTCTATCATGTTCATATTGCCTCTGAATAGATATATTTAACTAATTTGGAAACCAAAGAGGGGAAATCGATCGATCAAGATCGGACAACCGGACAAGGCACAATCAGAGATCAGAGAGAAAAGAGAGCAAAGACAGAGAGTGTTGGTTAACAACTTTGGCAACGAGAATTCAATTCCACTTGCAACCTTTGAAGCTTTTTCTTCTTCTACAACACTTCTTCATCATTGTGTAGTCCAAGGGACAAAGTGATCGACCGCTGTAAACCTCCTCGACCAGAAATTAGGGTTAAATTATTAAATTAGCCTAATTAGGGTTAACCTGACTTAATTATGATTTAATATATAGTATTATAAATACCTGTGAAATGATTTGATTATTTGGGATAATACCCTAGCTGTTGCCCTAAAACAAATTCCACATATTTGACCTAGACCTGTAAACCCATCATATTTAACCTAGGACAAACCCCGGATACCGATTTTCGTGCCTGATTTTAGTCGCACAAAAGTCGTTACAAATGTCCGTGCGCAAATTAATTAAATTACGTAATTACGTTCGCTGCCCGTTCCAATTGACATTGAGATCCAACCTCAACCAGTTCTGACCAACCCAGATCACGATATTATTGTACACTGAGCCTACTACACCAAAGACCCTTGTCCAACCAAATTTAGACTCCCAGATTTTTATTTAAATTAAATTAGAAACACCCGTTACATTAATTATAAATTAATTACCAACCCAAACCCACATCCACACCCACAAGCCTCATACAAAACACCATACACCACTCTAGTCCAATGAGGAACACCAAACATGGTGTTTGGTTACATTAAATCCCCAACTCCACAATTTATGCAAATACCAAATTGTTCAGGGGCCTAATTGCAAAATTGTAATGAGGTGTTCCCCTCTCATTGGCCCAAACCATCATAGAGAAAAGCAATGGTCATGCCTAACCGTATGCTTTAATTTCCCCCCTTTCCTATGTACTTACATCACTTTATGTAGGGCACATCATGGCCCTACATTTGAAATACCTAAATCCTAGCCCTCCCTTCATCATGTAGAAGCTTCCCCAACTCCCCAAAAATTTCCTACAGCCGGCCCTAACCCTAAGACAGTCCCCCCTCACTCTCTCTCCTACATATACCTTCATTACAACTCACAAAAATAAAAACAAAACCGAGCTCTCCCCTCAGCCCGACCCCAACCTTCGTCCCCGCGCCCGACTCCGGCCAAATGTCGCCACCGGCCGCCACCACACTGACCCGACCACCCTCGCCTGCCTTTTCCCCACCTGCCACCTGAGCCACCAGCCACCACGACGCCGGAGCAGCTCCCCGAACCGCCCGTACCGAACCGAGCAGCTCCCTCCAGTACAGCACAGCCGACCAGCCATTCCCTCCGTGCTCCACCACCGCAACACCGCCGCCCACCAAACTTCACCGGCGTCACCCCCGGCCAGTCCACTTCCTTCCCGTCAAATTTCAGCCGCCGATGACGACGACGTTGGCCGTGGTAGCCCCCGCAGCGCCAAGACTCCAGGCAGCGGCTGCTGCTGCCGACCCCTCCCCGCACGACGCCGGAGCGCCGTCCGGCCACCCCCGCCGGCGACGGCCCACCACCGTGACCCCCTCGACCTGAGCTACAGTAAGGTTCAATATTTTATGTAAAACTTTTAGTATTTATGCATGTATTGTTGGTTGCAAGTTATATATATATAGATCTCGTATTTTCAGTATTTAAATACGTATATTATATGTATTCTAAATGTGTATATTATTTCCTGTATTCTGTAGTATTTAAATGTATATATACTGTAAATACTTTCTGAGTATAATGTGTATATGATATATATATATATATAAATGTTTAATTAAATAATAAATGTATATGTATACATAGTATATATAAATAAATACTTTGTATAAATACTTTAAATACCTAAAGTATATATGTATATATATATACATATATATACATATATATATATATATATATATATACAAATAAATGTATATTTCTGAAATACAGTAATGTATGTATTATTACCTATTTAATAATGTTGTGTATAAATATATATAATGTTATATTTACTATTTGTGTATACACATAAGTATATATGTGTATGTATATACATATAAGTAATGTGTGTATATATATATATATTTTGATATACTTTATATAATTAGTATATTAGTATGGGAATGTAAATATATTATATAAATATATATGTCATTATCTACTTGTATACTTAATACATAAATATGGGGATATATCTATAAATAAATATATATATATAGATACTTGTGAATATTATTATGTGGAGAATAAAACATTATTTAAATATATATATAAATAATGTTATGCATATTTTTCCTTAGGCACAAAATTACTATTTAAATACATATAAATAATATTGTGTATATTTATTTATGTACATAGATAGTATCTAAATATTTATATATATAAGACTTTTTGAATGTTATCTATTTAAATATATGTATTTACTTAATATATGTATTATTGCTAAATAATACATGAATACTATTTTTGTACTTTTAAACATATATATTATTCTAAAATAATTAAATATGATTTAGTGTATATGTATATACTAGTGTTAGCTATATATAAATACAGTCCCGACCCTATGCCAACTGTAGATACAGATAGTGTGTATTAGTCGTGCTATTGTAGCGACTAATTTGGTCATTACTATATCCTATATAGGATTGCTGGACACTACTGCCGAGGCATCAGGAGCAGGGCTTTGGATTTTGCAGCTACCCGGGGCAGGCAGGTATACCTTGCTGGATTACTGCTTAAAATTAAATGTTAAATGTTGCAAATATACATGAACTGTGTGCGTCCGAGATTAACTCAGGTGCAGTCGACAATGCGTCGATAAATAGTGTACATGTCCTAGTTGCTAGCTGACTCACCTTCTTCTGTGAGGATATTTTGATATCTTCCTTGACCATGGCACTATACACGTATCGCGATGGTACATTCATATTGGGATGTGGGTCTGCATACCCGATTTGCTATCAGTATGTACGACATGCATCATGGACTAGCATGTATTCTAGAGTAATATAGTTAAATTGAGACTTGACATCTAGATACGGTACACTCAAGTCGTGTATTCGACTTGCGTATCTACATTGGGCGGGGAGGACAACCGATGGACGTATGGGATACACCCATCGGACTCCGTAGTATCCAGAGGAGCCACGGATCCGATGATTTCCTTTATTCAGATATCCCACTCTTCGGAGTGGTACGGATGTATATATCATTGCAGATACCACGTCCCTTAGAGTGTTGGACGTTACATACATACAGATACCTCATTCTTCGAAAAGATGGATGTTGCAGATACCACACTCTAGAGGACGTTGGATGTTATGTCTACACCTACTTAAACGTTCCGAGGTTGTCCTTACATTGCATTCACTTAGATGGTTAGCACACCCCTCTTTACTTTTATTCAGTACTATATCTGGCATGCATATTGTATCTTGTAACGTCCCTCTGAGGACCTGGTTATCTTTCAGATCTGGACGAGGCCTTTTATCCCACAGTTTACGGGCCAGGTGTGGAGACGAGGTTTGCTCTTGACGAGGAGCTGGAGGTACTTCCATCAGAGTACCCCTGATCAGATTGGTAGGCCTTCCGCCTATGACTGGAGCTCCTTACCTAGTTAGCAGTTGTTCCAGTCACTCTCATTTTTAGTACTTTATTTCCGGACTATCAGTACTTTATCTCCAATATTTGTAGTGGGTTTGTTCCCACCAGATATATTTCAGCTGTATTATGTCATTCGACTATGTCCTTATATTCCAGTATTTTATTTCAGTATTTACTTGTTATTTATGGATTAGTTTAGACACTGCCTGTTGTTTATATTAGACTTGTTAGATTTAGGACAGCGTAGCATGCTTCGCCAGGATCCATTAAATTGGGATATCCTCGGAGACGTGTCAACTGGCCAATGCCATGTGGCCTAGTTCCATATATTTTGGGACTGGGGCGTGACATGGTTTTAGTGGTGGCCCATACAGGTCTGAAACACCAAACATCTATCGCTTGTGGTATGGTAACATGCCCAACGAGCATGCAATAGGATGGAAATTATTAGGTCTCATCCACCTTGATCATCGCCTTTGAACCTCTTTCGTATCTAATTATTTGAATATCTGCATCCTGTTTGATTCCGTACTTTTTTAATGAAGTTCCATTTTTTACAGCAAGATGAACTTGCATAGCGACCGCGAGGCATACGGTGCCGTAGTGCCATCCACCACCCCATCGAGGGAGGAGACGACCCAGGGACCACCCGAAGAGCAGCCTCAGCCACAGGCACTGGTGATCCCCCAGGCCCCGATGATATATTGGCAGCAGACTTCTTCTGACGATCCGACACATCAGCATGAGGATCAAACTTCTCAGATTATCCCGATGCAGCACTTCGAGGGCCAGACTTCGAGGACTATGCCGATATCGCAGACCGAGAGGCCGACGTCTCAGGAGACACCTACAACACAACCAGAGGATTCACCTCCACCCTTTCCACCCCAGATGCCACATCCAGAGGAACAGTCGCAGATGTTCCAGTTCTCCCAGACTATGATGCAAGCGTAGTGGCATCAGACCGAGACTTTGAGACAGAGCTTGATGGCAGATCTAGAGAACTCCAGGAGGTTCCATCATGGTCTAACGTATGAGCTACAGAGGTACACTGCCACCCAGGCGAGGATCTCTTACGAGAAGGTTCTGTCAGAGGCTAGGATCCAAGAGGCTATTAGCAGAGGATCGAGGCATTCCAGTGTAGCTACACCAGCTCAGGCACAACCGGGAGTAGGAGGATCGATCCGGCATCTAGGAGTACAGTCGCAACAGAGGGTTGTACCGTATCCGCATAGAAAGATGCCGACATGTCACTATTGCAGGAAGAAGGGACATATTCAGAAAGATTGCAGAAGAAGGTCAGGACAGTGTTTTAGGTGTGGATCAAACCAGCATCAGGCTCAGGAATGTCCCCAGTACGTCAATATGGCCAAACAGATAGTGCAAGGCCAGCTCCACCAGTCCTAGGTATGTTCGTTGCATTGCTTGAAAATTTATAGATTATTATGTGTCTATTGATGAAGTATAATAGGGTGGCACAACTTTAAGACTTGCATAAGAAGATAGTGTTTATTCAGACGGTAGAAATTATAGGCCCAAACCCCTATTGGGTCGACTAGCGACTGAGATAAGGAGTGAGTATGACAACTGTAGAGATTATAAAAATCTTAATTTTGTCCTTGATTGGTTTTGTGAACTTAAATTATTTTTGTACCTCCTTTCATCAAAATCTAGCTTACTTATACTACCTAGCCTTATGTTGCTGTTACAGCCTAGCTTTGCAAGCTCAGTCTTTTATCAAGCTTGTTCACGATATATGTATTATTGGACGCGTACACTAATACATTTCAGAATCAGAGTACTACGGTCTGATCAACCATAGTGCGCTTGGTTTGCCCTTCGCATAACTATTTTACGTGGATTGAGATATATAGTGAATAGTACGAATATACTTGCCCTCTAGATATGCCGGAGCATATCGTATCCGTTACATAACTGTACTGATACGAGCAAGTGAAAAGGAATTACCAAAATAGAATTTCAATCCACAACTGCCTTGACAATTCCCATTGAATTCTTTAGAACGCCTTGATCCCCATACTTCTAATCTATTAGCTCCCCCTTGAACTCCTTATTATTGTTTTTCGTTTTCCCTTATTTCGGAAAGACGAAACCTCGTGCTTAGCATAAGTTAATACACAGATAGTATTAGATGTACCCTATGGGTCGAATACATTATTTGATGATTATTTTGTAACCAAGGGCATATCCCATGTAATATTTGGGATAAAACTTTTTGAGGATTGAGTAACAGGATTAAGTAAAAGTGGAGGAATGAGATTCCTGAAATGTAAGAGCCTTATGTGATAGAGGGGTAGACCCTAAGTTGGGTAGCAGTTGCATTGTCAACTCAAGAGAAACTCCTCTTAGTTGGGGTCGAGAAAGATTGGATGTAGAGGTTCAAGTCATTTTAAATTTTGAGAATTTTTAGAAGGATGATTAAAATGATGATGATTCGAAAAAATTTAGAATCTGGAAATTGTGGACCAAATACTTTTACTTGAGCGCATGATTTAAATTTTGGATATTGAAGGATTAAATTATTGATTTAAATTTTGAGGAAAAATGTGAAAATCTAGATTCGGACGATTGGTGAACTAGAATTCAAATTTCAAATGGAGACCTTTAAATGTTAATTGTGGGATTTCCTATTAGAAAATATTGATAATAGAGATTGAATTTAAAAAAAATTGGAGAGTACGAAATTCACAAGTTGAGGATAGAAATAATAAAATTGATCAAAATTTCTAGACGAAACTTTAACAGTTGAAGATTGCGATGCAAATTCGGATACGAGATGTCATAGAGATTTGAATCAGAGTTAATATGGATTATTAAATTGAAAATTCTAGAAGAATGATTAATATGATAAGGGATTGATGAATTTAAAAAAAAAATCAGGATATGACAAAACAAATACTGATACGTGAGAATATGATTTAAAATTTCAATATTGAGGATTGAATAACGATTTAAACCTAGAGGAAAATAAATAGAACCCTAAACATGTACATGGACAGATTAAATTTTAAATTGGAAGATTAAATTAAAAGAAATTTTGATGACAGGATTTCCTATTTGAACTATTAAGGATATAAATTGAATTTAAATTGGAAGAGTACAAAAGTCTATAGGAGGGAAAATATTGTTTAGTTTATTTCTAAGAGAGATTTTTGTTAGTTGAAGATCGCGATATAAAGTTTGATATACGAAAATGTTATGCGGATTAAAAATTTAAAACTGGATGTTGATGAGGAAGAACACTGGGTTAATTTTTTTTTTTTGGGGCAATGACCATCTTAATTTAGAAGTGATTACGAAGGATGGATTAAAATTTATCTATCGCAAAGATATCGCGATTGACTTGCCCTAGGTATGTAAAGGAAGAACAGATTATGCCTTATTTTAATTTCGAGGACGGGACTTTGAGATGTGGAGATCGTCTCTATGTTTCGAATGGAGAGCTACGCCAGGAGCTGATGACGGAGGCCCAGAGTTTGACCTATTCTATTCATCCGGGAGGCACGAAGATGTACCGAGACCAGAGGCAGTACTACTGGTGGCACGGGATAAAGAGGGAGATAGCCCGCTTCGTGGCTAAGTGTCTGGTGTGTCAGCAAGTCAAGGCTGAGCATCAGAGGTCTGCCGGATTACTTCAACCGCTCCCGATACCGGAGTGGAAATGGGAGCACATCACCATGGACTTCGTCACGGGTTTTCCGAGGAGTCCTAGTGGTCGCAACGCGGTATGGAAAATCATAGATAGACTCACCAAGTCTGCCCACTTTTTACCCTTCAGAGTAGGGCAATCTACGGAAGTCTTGGCAGACATGTACATGAGGGAGATTGTACGATTGCATGGAGTGCCAGTCAGTATTGTGTCTGACCGGGATACGAGGTTTACATCGTACTTTTAGAGGAGTATGCAAGAGAGTCTTGGTACCCGCCTTAAGTTCAATACTTTGTACCACCCGCAGACAGATGGACAATCCGAGCGCACCATTCAGACGCTGGAGGACATGTTGAGGGCATGTATGCTTGACTTCAGCGGTTCTTGGGAGGACCATTTGCACTTGGTCGAATTTTCCTACAACAATAGCTATCAGGCGAGCATTCAGATGGCTCCCTATGAGGCATTGTATGGTAGGAAGTGTCGATCCCCAGTATGTTGGAGCAATGTAGGCGAGAGACAGATTCTAGGACCAGAGCTGATCGTCCATACAGTGGAGAAGGTGAAGAAGATCCAGGGGCATCTACGAGCAGCACAGGACATGCAGAAGCATTGGGCTAATGTGCATCGACGACCTCTAGAGTTTCAGGTAGGAGAACATGTGTTCCTGAAGATTTCACCTACCAGAGGAACCATCAGATTTGGAGGCAGAGGGAAGCTGAGTCCGAGGTACATCGGACCCTTCGATGTGCTAGAGCGCGTCGGAGAAGTTGCTTACAGATTGGCCTTGCCGCAGACACTGGAAGGAGTTCACGACATCTTCCATGTATCTCAGCTGAGGAGGTACATACCGGATCCGAGTCATGTGCTTGACCACTCGGAGATCACCGTTGGTCCAAGCTTGTCATACCAGGAGGAGCCAGTAGAGATCCTAGACCGAAGCGAGAAGGTACTGCGAGGCCAGACTATCCCTCTAGTTCATGTCGCATGGAGGCATCACGCACCAGGTGAATCAACCTGGGAACGAGAGGACGATATTCGACAACGTTTTCCCCATCTCTTCGAAGGCCTAGGTATGTGATAGTATTTATTTCATTCAATAGTTTTGATATATGTCTGTTTTAATTTCGAGGACGAAATGCTCTAAGGAGGGTATGTTGTAAACCCCCTCGACCAGAAATTAGGGTTAAATTATTAAATTAGCCTAATTAGGGTTAACCTGACTTAATTATGATTTAATATATAGTATTATAAATACCTGTGAAATGATTTAATTATTTGGGATAATACCCTAGCTGTTGCCCTAAAACAAATTCCACATATTTGACCTAGACCTGTAAACCCATCATATTTAACCTAGGACAAACCCCGGATACCGATTTTTGTGCCTGATTTTAGTCGCACAAAAGTCGTTACAAACGTCCGTGCGTAAATTAATTAAATTGCGTAATTACGTTCGCTGCCCGTTCCAATTGACATTGAGACCTAACGTCAACCAGTTCTGACCAACCCAGATCACGATATTATTGTACACTGAGCCTACTACACCAAAGACCCTTGTCCAACCAAATTTAGACTCCTGAATTTTTATTTAAATTAAAATAGAAACACCCGTTACATTAATTATAAATTAATTAATGTGGCTACCTAACCTCAATTAAATTAGACCCAACTCTAACCCAAACCCACATCCACACCCACAAGCCTCATACAAAACACCATACACCACCCTAGTCCAATGAGGAACACCAAACATGGTGTTTGGTTACATTAAATCTCCAACTCCACAATTTGTGCAAATACCAAATTGTTCAGGGGCCTAATTGCAATGAGGTGTTCCCCTCTCATTGGCCCAAACCATCATGGATAAAAGCAATGGTCATGTCTAACCGTATGCTTTAATTTCCCCCCTTTCCTATGTACTTACATCACTTTATGTAGGGCACATCATGGCCCTACATTTGAAATACCTAAATCCTAGCCCTCCCGTCATCATGTAGAAGCTTCCCCAACTCCCCAAAAATTTCCTACAGCCGGCCCTAACCCCAAGACAGCCCCCCCCTCACTCTCTCTCCTACATATACCTTCATTACAACTCACAAAAATAAAAACAAAACCTAAAAATCCCAAAAAAACCCTAAACTCACCAAACCGAGCTCTCCCCTCAGCCCGACCCCAACCTTCCTCCCCGCGTCCGACTCCGGCCAAACGCCGCCACCGGCCACCACCACACCGACCCGACCACCCTCGCCTGCCTTTCCCCCACCTGCCACCTGAGCCACCAGCCACCACGACGCCGGAGCAGCTCCCCAACCGCCCGCACCGAACCAAGCAGCTCCCTCCCGTACAACACAGCCGACCACCCATTCCCTTCTTGCTCCGCCACCGCAACACCGCCGCCCACCAAACTTCACCGGCGTCACCCCCGGCCAGTCCACTTCCTTCCCGTCGAATTTCAGCCGACGACGACGACGACGTTGGCCGTGGTAGCCCCCGCAGCGCCAAGACTCCAGGTCGCGGCTGCTGCTGCCGACCCCTCCCCGCACGACGTCGGAGCGCCATCCGGCCACCCCCGCCGGCGACGACCCACCACCGTGACCCCCTCGACCTGAGCTACAGTAAGGTTCAATATTTTATGTAAAACTTTTAGTATTTATGCATGTATTGTTGGTTACAAGTTATATATATATAGATCTCGTATTTTCAGTATTTAAATACGTATATTATATGTATTCTAAATGTGTATATTATTTCCTGTATTCTGTAGTATTTAAATGTATATATACTGTAAATACTTTCTGAGTATAATGTGTATATGATATATATATATATATAAATGCTTAATTAAATAATAAATGTATATGTATACATAGTATATATAAATAAATACTTGGTATAAATACTTTAAATACCTAAAGTATATATGTATATATATATACATATATATATATATATATATATATATATATATATATATATATATATATATATATATATATACAAATAAATGTATATTTTTGAAATACAGTAATGTATGTAATATTACCTATTTAATAATGTTGTGTATAAATATATATAATATTATATTTACTATTTGTGTATACACATAAGTATATATGTGTATGTATATACATATAAGTAATGTGTGTATATATATATATTTTTGATATACTTTATATAATTAGTATATTAGTATGGGAATGTATATATATTATATACATATATATGTCATTATCTACTTGTATACTTAAAACATAAATATGGGGATATATCTATAAATAAATATATATAGATAGATACTTGTGAATATTATTATGTGGAGAATAAAACATTATTTAAATATATATATAAATAATGTTATGCATATTTTTACTTAGGCACAAAATTACTATTTAAATACATATAAATAATGTTGTGTATATTTATTTATGTACATAGATAGTATCTAAATATTTATATATATAGGACTTTTTGAATGTTATCTATTTTATATATATGTATTTACTTAATATATGTATTATTGCTAAATAATACATGAATACTATTTTTGTACTATTAAACATATATATTATTCTAAAATAATTAAATATGATTTAGTGTATATGTATATACTAGTGTTAGCTATAAATAAATACAGTCCCGACCCTATGCCAACCGTAGATACAGACAGTGTGCATTAGTCGTGCTATTGTAGCGACTAATTTGGTCATTACTATATCCTATATAGGATTGCTGGACACTACTGCCGAGGCATCAGGAGCAGGGCTTTGGATTTTGCAGCTACCCGGGGCAGGCAAGTATACCTTGCTGGATTACTGCTTAAAATTAAATATTAAATGTTGCAAATATACATGAACTGTGTGCGTCCGAGATTAACTCGGGTGCAGTCGATAATGCGTCGATGAATAGTGTACATGTCCTAGTTGCTAGCTGACTCACCTTCTTTTGTGAGAATATTTTGATATCTTCCTTTACCATGGCACTATACACGTATCGTGATGGTACATTCATATTGGGATGCGGGTCTGCGTACCCGATTCGCTATCGGTACGTACGACATGCATCACGTAATAGCATGTATTCTAGAGTAATATAGTTAAATTGAGACTTGACATCTAGATACGGTACACTCAAGTCGTGTATTCGACTTACGTATCTACATTGGGCGGGGAGGACAACCGATGGACGTATGGGATACACCCATCGGACTCCGTAGTATCCAGAGGAGCCACAGATCCGATGATTTCCTTTATTCAGATACCCCACTCTTCGGAGTAGTACGGATGTATATATCATTGCAGATACCACGTCCCTTAGAGTGTTGGACGTTACATACATACAGATACCTCATTCTTCGGAATGATGGATGTTGTAGATACCACACTCTAGAGGACGTTGGATGTTATGCCTACACCTACTTATACGTTCCGAGGTTGTCTTTACATTGCATTCACTTAGATGGTTAGCACACCCCTCTTTACTTTTATTTAGTACTATATCTGGCATGCATATTGTATCTTGTTACGTCCCTTTGAGGACCTGGTTATCTTCCAGATCTGGATGAGGCCTTTTATCCCACAGTTTACGGGCCAGGTGTGGAGATGGGGTTTGCTCTTGACGAGGAGCTGGAGGTACTTCCATCAGAGTACCCCTGATCAGATTGGTAGGCCTTCCGCCTATGACTGGAGCTCCTTACCTAGTTAGCAGTTATTCCAGTCACTCTCATTTTTAGTACTTTATTTCCGGACTATCAGTACTTTATCTCCAACATTTGTAGTGGGATTGTTCCCACCAGACATATTTCAGCTGTATTATGTCATTCGACTATGTCCTTATATTCCAGTCTTTTATTTCAGTATTTACTTGTTATTTGTGGATGAGATTAGATACTGCCTGTTGTTTATATTAGACTTGTTAGATTTAGGACAGCGTAGCACGCTTCACCAGGATCCATTAAATTGGGATATCCTCGGAGACGTGTCAGCTGGCCAATGCCACGTGGCCTGGTTCCATATATTTTGGGACTGGGGCGTGACAACCGCATATCAGACTCCTACAATAATACTTCCCTAAAATTATTTTTATTGTACTTAACATACTCGTATAGGAATAATTGTACTCTTTTTCTTGTTTGTAAGCAAAAAAAGAAAGGTTTCATATAAACCCTCTTCTTCCTTAATTTTTGTTTATTCAAAGAAGGGTAGTGTTTTTTAGCTATCTCGCTTATTCTGGGAACGTTGGTGATATTTATTTTAGCATCCGGAGACGTTCATTTGGAGGCCATAGTTTTTGATCCTCTGTACTTGACATATGGACGCTTACACTACGCAGCTTTCTAGCTAGTTAAGTGTACCTTGTCATTGTACTATGATTTATATTTCATATAGTATGCATCTTATTTCTGTTATTTAGTTTATATATTTTAACTGTAATATAAATTGCGCGTCCAAGAATAACTTGGGTACAACGACGGTGACGTCGTATTTTAACATTATTATATACTATGCATGTCGACCTAGTTTTACGAGACCACCACATGATCATCAGGCATTCTTATGTTTTATTGGCCGTGACACAGTTGTTACACGAGTGTGAATCTTATGTAGGACACAAACTTGTATATTCGGCTGATTACCGGTACGTATGGGACGTACGACGGATAGGGATAACTGCTGATAGAATTTGCATAATTAGAAGCCTTGGCAGTTACTAGAGGTCTCATCGTGTCATGGATATGACATGCTTAGAGCATGGGGTGGGGAGGACAACGAGTAAGGCATTTGGGCTCCTTTGCACTTTCCTTTTATAACCCGTACGCTCCGCCGGAGATGTGCGGTCACATGACCCCTATATATTATCTACAGGAGGCCTCTGACGTTTAAAAGACGCCATGCTTTTTAGGCCCCTGATTCTCCTAGAGAATTATGCCAATCATATTTTAGCCAGATAGCCCACGTGTTGGAAAGTTGTTCTCAAAGTGCATTCATATAGGTGGTTAGACGACCCTTTGGATATTTATCTTCAGTATTTTATTGGCATGGTTCTATGTATCTTGTTACATCCCTCTGAGGACCTGGTCCCTTTTCAGGTGTAGACAATCATGACTATTCGCAGGAGCACGGATCAGGACTTGCTACTTATCTCTCTTTCGAGGAGGTCTTCTCTTCGAGCCTCATTGTTCATTAGATGTACTTATTTTATTTCTCTTATATTCTAGTTTGGTAGTGGATTTGTCTCCACCCAATTGCTTGTTCTTATCAAGCATTTTATACTTGATTCAGTTATATAGTTGATTGGTTATTCATTTCTTTATAATTATTTTTGGGGATGAGATTTAGTTATGCCCTATGACTTGTGACAATTATATATCACTTGTGAATTATTGTTCATAATACAACGTACGTATATGTTATAGTTTCCATATATTGTAGTTTCCATATACATACGACTGACATGCTTACGGTATTCATATTCCTACATATTTTGGGACTGGGACGTGACATTGTGTGACTGTGATACTTTTATATTATATTTATTCTGTGACTGTGATACTTTTATATTGTGTTTATTGTGTGGTTGTGATATTTTATATACTTTTGTGATATTTTGTATCCAAAAAATTCAACGGAGGGTTGCTCCAGGTCTGTCTATTTTTATGAACTTTTATAAGTCTGTGTATTTATTTTATTACCATAAGTTATTTTCAGGTATGGTCGGACGACGTGGATCGTTTGGAGGTTGATCCTTTATACGGAGTGCTCCTCCGGTACAGGCTACTCATTCCAGATCCTCCTCGAAGAGTACTCATGTGTACCAATCTTTAGCATCTCCGACTCCATCGACTATACGACATGGCAGTACTCCTGGGATGCGTAGTTCTAGGCCTGATACTACTCCCTCTTCCAACGTTCCTCCAGCTGATAGCACCGTGAAGGTAGAGATGCAGATGGAGGAGGTTGAGTCGACTCTGTCTGTACATGTTCAGAGCGATCCTCCATATGCACCTCCAGACGAGACGAGGATGAAGATTTGGACCGACGGGCCTCAAAAGTAAGTTAATTAGTTAACATTTTAGTCTGACGGGCCAGATGATTATATCTTTATATTCATGAATTTAATTATCGTTGTATTGATATCGTCCGTCAGCAGTACATAGAACACTGGGGGTGTTTCTGAGACAGAACTATGGTGGGCCTTGGATCAACTACTTAAATGCTCCTGAAGATAGGAAGGCATTATGGTTTCCCATTTCAAGGCAAAAATATATTTACTTTTAATATCAATAATTATTTATGTATATTATATAATCTCTATCTTACTTTTTATAGAAAACCTATTTTTATGCACCACACCGGACTAAGAAGATCGAGAAGCAGTTTTCTTCCATCGCCGCCAAACTAATCCGTAATATGATCAACGATCAAAAGGATCATAATTGCGACGGAGCCCTGATCCACGTATGGATCATGCCTGAGTAGTGGACTGCGATGAAGGCAAGATTCAGCGAACCCAGGTACATGGAGAGGTCAGACAAGGCAAAGACGGCTAGGTCGAAGGCAGAAAAGTGGTTTGGTGGCTCGATTATCATGACGGAACATTTCCATCGTCTGGTATGTATTCTATTAAATATATATTATTTTAATAAAAGCATGATAAGATATTTAATTTTAATAACAAATAATTATTTTAAACAGGTACAAAGGGATGATGATGCCAACATAGTGATCGTCTTCCTGGTCACCCATCGGAAGGGCGGAAAGCTCATCAATGAGAAGGTCACACAGACCTATGTACGTTACTTTACCTTGTATTAGTTTTAATATAAATTTAAAAATATGCAAATAGATATCTATATAGTTATTAATAAGTACCTTAGACGTTAGCAACCATTTTTCTAGGACAAGTATCTTAGATTACGTGAGCGGGCGACTACTAGTGCACTTGTAGAGGGAGGGGCTGGTAATTCCTCGCAACCCTTTATAGCTCCATCGGTGGATGAGCTCTGGATGACCACCATTGGTGGTCTTCAGAGGGGTACATACTACGGTACAGGATCTTACGATGTCTTTATTGTGATGCAGTCATCTAGGGCCCCCTCTGGCAGTATGTATTTCATACAGCCTTTGTAGATGTCAGCACGAGGCCATGAAGGCATTGTCCATCAGATTGCTGACCTGCGAGACGAGTTGCTATGGAGGATTATGGAGCAGCCCTAGTCTCAGCCGTAGACCGGAGATGCGACGATCTCCACAAATTTTGATGCGCTCGAGCATAGCCTATTGGATATTAGGACTTTGAGCCAGACGACGGAGCACATCCTTACATAGCTCAGGACTATGAGCAAAATGACAGAGCGCAGCTTGGTGACTCAGGCCGCGTCTATGGAGCGCAGACATGCGGAGCTGGAGGGGTCACATATGGTCATAAGTGACAAACTTGTGAGGATACATGCGATGCAGGATTTCTTGAGTCGGACGGTGAAGACGAACACTTCGAGGATGGTATCTGCTATGGATTCATACAATGCTCGACAGCTAGCATTGGAGCAGATACATCCTCCTGGTCCGCTGACATCAAAACTAACATTGACACCGACTCTATCGATTCTACTGCCTACTATATCGGGGCCGGTGATGCTTTCTCAGGAACAATATGACTTCCTCTTATCCCAGATGTGCGGCAGTGTTCCTCCTCCTATTCCTCCTGATCCGTAGAAGTTTTTATTGGGACTTTTTTAGTATGTTGGTGTGTATCATTCTTGGTTCTTTGATGTACTTATTTTATACTTTTAATACATTATTTATAAACGACGGATGATATTATTTTAAATTTATGTATTTATTTGTTGAGACATTCATGCGTGTTTCGATATTCTTGATGTGTTTGTGTATGTACTGGTGTTGACTGTTCCATCGAAGGGGTCGGCGAACCCAGGAAATTCAACGGAGGGTTGCTCCGGGTCTATTTATATAAACTATAATTTTATAACTAAGGCAGACTTTTGTTGAAAAATAATTTTAGAAATTGCATGCTTTTTTTTGGTTTTTTAAATTTAGCGACGTTTTGCGACATTTACCGACGTTTACCGACGTAACAGTGCATCACTAAATTATATTAAAACATCACTAATTGGTATCAGGGACGTCGCTAATGTGTCAAAACTTTCCTACACGTCGCTAAAAAAGCTAACAAGGCAATTTCTGCCATGTCAGCATTGGTGTAGCAAAATATCGATGATAATGTCGTAGATTTGGCGACGTTATGTGACAATATACAACATTGATGATATACCGACGTTGCGTAACTGAACGTCGCAAATTTGGCGACCTGTACACGTCATAAATATACGTCGATATAATGATGAATAGCCTTGTCAGCGACCATGGATTATGCGACAACACCAAAACGTCACTAATTACGTCGCCAATATATTTTAGAGATATTTTTTACCTATTAGCGATATTTTTTAACGTCGCCGATATGTATTATTTTGGTAGTGCATGCACCTGATGATGCTCGAGTACACCAAATGTCTGATGCTTTCCCTTGGATTAGGCTTCTTCATCTTCATGTTACACCTGAGGAGTATCGACCCTGATACCCAAAGCGTGTGACTGATCTTCTTATGGAGAGAGCATGTGTCTGAGCAAGCCCACCTGGCATCCGGATTATCTTATATCCTTAGGATTACATCCTCAATCCCATGTCCCGAGTCTGGACAAAAGGACATCTTTGTTCTAGTGACACTTCTATATCCAAAGTTGGGATTTAGCAAGTCGTCCACATAGATACAAAAGATGACTCCTTTTGTATTAGCGAACTTTGTGTACACACACTTGTCTGTCTCACTGATCCTACGCAACTTTGACTATATGAGTTGTCAAACTTCTGTTGTCACATCCTGGGATTTTCTTTAGGCCGTATTTGAGATATCACCACCATACTGACTGTCTTCAAACTTGAATGACAATAATTTTGCTATTGTCCATGAATCTCTCATGATTGTCTTCCTCCAAGAGTTGTTATCTTACCTTCATCTGATAAGCAATCAGCTTATGAATAGCAGATACGGCAATCATCATCCTGATATGACACTTCAACGAGGTGCCACAAAACTCAGTCTCTTGTATCTGAGAAAACCCCTATGCTACAAGACTAATCTTAAACTCAACTGTTATGTATGCTTCCATTTTATTATAATGAATATGTATATGCATCTGATAGGTTTAGCTCCTTCAGGCAGATTGATCAATATCCAAGTGTTGTTATGAGGTAAATCTCTTCATGGACTGCCTTCTCCCAGCAGACCGAGTCCCTGGTCTTCATCACCTAATCATTGGTAAGTGGAACGACCTCCATATGATAGGTGATAAGATCATCCTTGGTCTTTTGACCCCTTGACTCTTCTAGCTGACTATTTTTCGAGTTTTGGTTCAAATATTATCTCTTAAAAGACAACTCCTTCCTGGACTACATCTTCTACAGAAGTGCTAACAACTCTGGCTGATACGGTCCTCCGTAAAACCCCCATAATCGAACAATATTCATGTGCATCTGACTTTGAACCAGAGTTACATCAGAAGTGACAAACGGTTCTAAGGACATGACCGTAAGTGCAACCTTCTCCCACAGACTATCTAGAAGGCCATTTGTACAGCCACTACCAAAATATGATAAAATAGCGATATTTTTAATAACGTTATAATAAAATATCGCTAATATTAAAGACTTGAGCGACTCTAAAAATAAACGTCGCTATACGTCGTTGTTGGCGACACATACCGACGTTTAGCGACTGTACTTCAGTTTTTTAAAGAATAGTCGTTATAAGCTTCTTTAACGTCGCTGAGTTTTACGATTTAGGGACATTTAGCGACGTATTTACCGACGTTGCTTTTTTTGATTTTTAGCGATGTTTTTAGCGACGTCGCTAACGTCGTAAACTTTTCAATTAGCAACATTTAGCAACGTTTATTGATGACGTTGCTAATTTTTTTAATTAGCGACGTTTAGCGACATCTATTGATGATGTCGCTAAACTTTTTAATATAGGGTTCATAATTTTATTTCCCCCCATTTTGTCGATCTCCTTCCCAAAATTTTGAAACCCCTCTTTTCCCTCCCCCTCCCCCCTCCGATGTCCTCCTCCTCCCTCCGTCCCTACCCCCATCCGACCAGCTCCCCCACAGCCCTCCTACTCTGGCTCTCTACCCCCAGAGTGCCCCCCTCCCACATGGTTCCTCCCTTCCAGCGTGGCTCCTCCCCTACAACGACCTAAGGCTTGTCCTCCTCCTCCTCCTCCTCTAGGTAAACCCAAAAATTCTCTCTCACTCACTCTCTCTCTCTCACAGATACAAACACGATATGACACTAACACAGACAAGACACACACACTAACACAGACACGACACGCACACTGTCACAGACAAACCCTAACACAGACTCGACACACACATACTGACACAGATACGACACACACATACACTGACACAGACACGACACACTATCACATACACACATACTGAGATAGACAAGACACACACACACACTGATACTGACACGACATAATATATATCTATTTAATTAATTAATTTACCATATTAACACATATTTTTGTTGTAAAATAGTATTGCATGTGTGTATCTAACTTAATTAATAAATGATAGTTGTGTCCATCCTAAATAGGGTTTTTATATATGTATCGGGGAATTAAGTCAAAGATTTTACTTATGCATTAATGTAGTGTGTGGGATAAATTCACAGAGGGTGTAAAACCTAATCCTAACCCTATCTCTCTCTCACAAATATAGACACGATATTTGATAGCGGACACGACAGATACACATACATAGACATGACACGGGATACAACACAGATACATTCACTGACATAATATATCACTAACACACGACACAGGATATGACATAGACCATAACCCTAACCCTATCTCTCTTTACTAATACGACACAGGACATAACACAGACCCTAACCCAATGTCGAGATACGACACAGACCGTAACCCTATCTGAATTAATTAGACGCAGTCTTGGGTATCAAGTGAGGTGTTGTGCAGTGCACACTTATGTACAGTGCATTGAAGGGGTATGTGTGTTTGTGTGTATGTGGATATCTCGGTGTTGCAGACACTTTCGTGCTCCCAGTATTCGTGTTGGTCTGTAATCGTCACTCCGTATAATCTACCATCTTGTATGTGCATGAAGACTCCGTATATGTCCCTAACCATTATTATCCCGGGTCCGAACAATCCGAAGAGGAACATCGATGTGTATTTACAGCCTTTGATAGATTAGTTGAATCAGTTGTAGGAAGTAGGTGCCAACACGTACGATGTTTCTAGAAAGCTAAATTTTTAGATGAGGGCAGCACTTATATGGACCATAAATGACTTTTTGGCCTATGGAATATTATTGGGATAGAGCACTTATGGTCGTCTCTCATGTCTATATTGCATGGACCGTAGTTAGGATTTTCGTTTGAAACACGGAGGCAAACTGTGCTTCTTCGATTGTCATCGAAAATTTCTTCCGAAGGATCATCCGTACCAGAGGAACAAGAATTCTTTTCATGCGAACGTTATGGAGAAGGCTAATCCACCGCCAAAATGGCCAAGATACACGATATGGGAAGATGTAAAAGATTTACCAAGTGCTATCGAAGAGCCTGCTAAGGGGTACAAGTATGACGGATTTGGTCGCACCCATAATTGGACGAAGAGGAGTATATTCTAGACTGTTTTGGCGTAAAAAGGTTGCTATACCTCCCTCCGACATAAAATATGTCTGCTTTTAATGCAGCGTGAAGTTGTACGAGGAACTCTTCGTATTCCTCGAAAGAACCTGTCAGACAAAACAGTGAACCTGACTCCTGACAAAGAGTACTGCACGACGATCGAGAGGACGGCTGTGATGATGATTCTGCACAGAGGCCTAGACTGTCGTTTAGTGGCATATCCTTGATACAAGTCATTTTTACGCATTCAGGGAATACGTTGCCTATTCTACACAAGCAAAGATGAGTTTTTACGCTCAAGATGAGACAAAATCAGATGCCACGTCAAAAGCTATTTTTCGTACAGAACTCGAGGCATATCTCTGCAGTTAATGCGCGAGATGGGGGCATATCTCTGCATTTAATGCAAGAGATTTTGTTCTATTTTTAATGACTGGGAGAGCTAAAATTAGGGCTAATACGCTCACATCACTATCCCTGCATGTTATGCCAACCAGGCTATTTTCAACTATAGAAGTACGCCATATGCTATCTCCTCGAAATACGCCAACTCAGGCTATATTTGCAAATGTACGTGATAAGGCTATTTGGCCCAGAATACGCTCAAGACCTCAGTCAGGAAGGATAATTGGCTAGTTTATGTTGGTTAACTATTATTTGTGCAGCATCAAGCTTTACGCAAAATTTGGCTTTTACGCCAATACGACAACTATTTGGCTTTTACGCCAATAAGACAACTACTTGGCTTTTACGCTAACAAGATAGCTACTTGGCTTTTACGCCAACAAGATAGTTATTTGGCTTTTATGCCAACCATCTTTACGCAAGGGGCAGTTACCTACGTGGCTTGCATGCCGTGATCTTCGATGAGCGATTATACATGTTACCTCATAATGGGACACGCATCACATGCGGATTCAAGAGATCATTTAGACGTAGGTAGCAGTTATTGTAACCGCCGTATAAAGAGCGCCACTCTCTTCATAATTTAGCTTCTACACCGACTAGACAATTACTGTGACTGAGCTCTATAAATAGAGACTTCCGGTCATAGGAGAAAAAGGTCAGAATCAAGGAAGATAATCCAGAAGATTGAATCAAAAGAGAGAGAAAGCATAAACCAGAGAGTGTTGGTTGACAGTTTAATCCCACTCACAATCTTTGAAGCTTCTTCTCCTTCTACAATACTTCTTCATCATCGTGTGGTCCAAGGGACAAAGTGATCGACCGCAGATCAGACTCCTATAGCAATATTTTCCCAGAAATATTTTTTATTGTACTTAACATCCTCGTATATGATTAATTGTACTCTTTTTTCTTGTTTGTAAACAAAGAAAGGGTTTCGTATAAACCTAGTTTCATTCTTCTGTTTATCATCAAACACTAAGTTGCTCGTCGATCGTCTAGAAAAGGAAGATAGGGACATTGTGGTAACACTGTGCAAGCTCGAGAAGGTGTTTCCTCCTGGATTCTTTGACTCCATGGAGCATTTGTTAATTCATATTTCCTAGGAGGCACGTATTGGTGGTCCTGTCGGTAATCGGTGGATGTACCCGTTCGAGTTGCATCTGAATCACCTAAAAAGAAAGGTAAAAAATAAGGCACGGGTTGAGGGCTCTATTTGTGAAGCTTATTTTCTCGAGGAGATTATAAACTTTTGCTCGACGTATTTCAAACCTCATATTGCTACTAATAGAATGAGAGCTCAAAGAAATGATGACGAATATCAGGAATCTAATGATACAATACTGAAAGTATTCAATGCGTCCGGAAAGCCTTCGGAGAAAATAAAGAAGAGATATTTGAATGACGACGTGCTAAGGGCTGCTCAGTTGTATATATTACTCAATTACGACAAAGATAAAGTAGATAAGCTAGAAGGGTAAGTAATTAATACATCAACGTTTACATCATCTCAATGTGATAGTATAAGCTAATATTATGCTACTAATCAGCGGTTGCTTCATTTTTTTTTACCACATATAATGATGAGCTAAGGTCGGTTAGGCCCTACATAACAAACGAAGAAGTAGAACAAGAAAAAAGACATTATTTTCCTTCTTGGGTTGAGCGTATATGTAAGGAGCTCGGTAATTACTTTTCTGTATGCACTCGCACAATAAATAACTTACTATCGCTACTTTGGTATTTAGGTCGATTGTGTAATAACATTCGAGACTGAATCTATTAGAACTCTAGCTAAGGGACCAATTACTGTCGTCAAAATATGGCCAAGTTACTGTTTTAATGGATTTAGGTTCAAGTCAACAAATGCTCCGATCAGAGACAACTTTCTAGATCTTGATTCTACGAAAATAGTTGTTTATGTATCAAATAATCAAACTACAAAGACGTCGATCTAGGCAATAATTTCTTTGGTATCTTATGAGAGATTGTGGAGTTGACATATAATTATGGTACATAATCTGCTAAGATTGTGATATTCAAGTATGAATGGTTTGATCCGATTCAAGATCAAGGTTAGAAAATTGACAAGTATGGTCTTGTGGATATAAACTTCAAGCGTAGATATCAAGGCTACGAACCATTTATCCTATCAAGTCAGGCTCACTCTTGTACTTTATAACTTATCCTAGACGGGGGACAGCGAGGCCGAATTGGTGGGCAATATGCAAGACTAAAGCTAAAAATACCTTTGACATTGACGAAATAGCTTATCAGGACGACGAGCTACCTCTTGTAACAAATATTGTAGATTTGAACTCATCGAAAGTTACTCATTACATGACTAATAATGTAGAAGAGGTAGAATTATTCCAAGAGGAAGACGAAGATGAAGTAGATGAAAGTGAAGATGTGGTTGAAGAATAAGTGGAGGACGAGGAAGGCGAACAAGATAAATTTTCTGAAGATGATTAAAAATAAAATAAATCCATTTAGACTTGTCACATGTATTATATTTTGACTGTAGAATGTACTATCCATTTAGACTTGTGACACTACTAGTTATTTTCTGTGCAATTATATCAATATTGTGAGATATGCATAAAATTTTGACTGTTGAATATACTATATATTTGTTTATTTGTTCTATCATCATATATTATTATCAGGTATGACAGGATGACGCAGAGCGTTTGGCAGGTCCCGAGGTAGACAGAGTGCTCCTCCGGTACTGCCTAATGTTGGTTCTGGATCCTCGTCGACAAGTACTCCAGTATATCGACCAGTTACATCTCCGACCGCGACGATGTTATATGTCAGCACTCCTGGGATGAGTAGTTCCAGGGCTGATACTAATTCCTCGTCCATCGTTCCTTCTACTGATGGAACCATGGAGACAGATGAGCATATGGCGGACGTTGAGATAATGTCGTACCGGCATTAGCGAGATCCTCCATATGCACCTTCGGACGAGACGAGGATGGAGATTTGGGCCAACGGTACAAAGTAAGTCAATTAGTTCGTTTAGCATCATATATATCGTGTATTTCTTTATGCATCATATATTTACTTTTTTAATAAAAATAATTATCTCTGTATAGATATCATCCCTCGTCGGTACAGAGATGCCTGAGCCACTTTCTGAGGTACAACTATGGTGGCCCTTGGATCAACTACTCTGATGCTCCGGATGAGAGAAAGGCATTCTGGTTTGCGCACATAAAGGTAAAAGTATATTTGATTTTAATATTAATCATCTAATTTATGCATATTATATAACTTACTAAATTACTTCTTATAGCAAACGTATTTCTATCCACCGCACCAGGCCGAGTTGATCGAGCAAATGTTTCTTGTCGTTGCCGCCAAGTTGATCTGTGATGCTCTGGATGACCAGAAGACTCATGATCGTGAAGGAAAACTGATCCAAGGTTGGATCACATCTGAGCAGTGGACTGCGATGAGGGCTAGATTCGACGATCCAAGGTACAAGGAAAGGTTTCAGAAGGCCAAGGCGGCTAGGAAGAAGGAAGCAAAGTGGTGTGGTGGCTCGATTCCGATGACGAAACATTTTCGTCTTTTGGTATATTTTTTATTTCAGATATATTATTTTAATACAAGTACGATAAAATGATAGTAGGATAAAATATTTAATTTTAGTAGTAAATAATATATTTTTAACAGGTACAGAGGGGTAAGGATGCCGACATAGTAACCATATTCCTGGCCACCAATCGAAAGGGCGGGAATCTCATTAATGAGAAGGCCTCGCAGACCTATGTAACTTTACTTTGTGTTAATTTTAATATATCTTAGGAAATATGCAAATAAATATTCATGTAGTTAGTAATAAGTACCTTAGACATTTGCAATTATCGAGTATCCAAACTTTTCTTGGCCGAGTATCTTAGGCTGCGTGAGGGGGCGACTGCTAGTACAGCTACAACGGGAGAGGCTGGTACTTCCTCACAGCCCTCTCCAGCTCCGTCGGTGAACGAGCTGTGGGTGACCGCCGCTGGTGGTCTCCAGAGGGGTACGTACTACGGTACGAGATCCTATGATACCCTTATTGTAATACAGTCCTCTAGGGCCTCCACTGCAAGTGTGCATTCCCCATAGCCCTCGCAGGCGTCGGTCCGAGTCAGGAGATCGTTGACCGTCAGATTGCGTCTTTCCATGACGAGTTGCTGCGAAGGATGGAGGAGCATCTCCTGTCCCAGTGACAGGCGGATAATGTGCCGCTTATCGAACGATTTGATACGCTCGAGCGTAGCATCATGGAGCTCAGGGATATGATAATTGTTCTTAAAGCGTCGACAAAGTGCAGCGTGATGGAGCTGCAGGCATCACAGCTGTCTATGGGTGAGAGGCTGACGATAATGCAGGATTCAATCGTTCACAACAGTAGGAGGGTATTATCTATCATGGATTCATACAACCATCGACTAGCAGCATTGGAGCAGATACGTCGTCATGGTGCGCCTCCAATGACACAGACTCCACCAACGTCACTGCCTTCTTCATCGACATCGGTGTAAATTTCACAGGAGTATTATGATTTGTTCTTATCCCTTATGCGCACCGGTGGTCATCCTTCTGCAGATTCGGAGTAGTCCTAGTTAGGACAGTTTGCTGGTTGTTTGTGTGGATATTTATTGCATTCTTTACGACAAAAGTTTCTTCAGACTCGGTTTGTAATTTTAATATTTTATTTTCTTCAAATTTTACTATATTATTAATATTAAATGTATGTTAATTTATCGGTGTTAAGTGTTTCGCCGAAGGGGTCGGAGAACCCAAAAAATTCAACGGAGGGTTTCTCTGGGTCTATTTATATAAATTATGAATTCATAAATTGCAGGAAGATTGGTTTGGAAACTATTTTATATACTATTTTTTTATTTTTTACTGGAAATTTAGTGAAGTTTAGCGACGTTTATATACGTCACTAAATAAAAAAATAAGCGACATTTAGTGACACAAAATATGTCGCTAATTTAGCTATGTTACGTCGCTAATATAAAAATATTAGCGAGGTAAATACGTCGCTAAAAATGTCGCTATAGCGACGTTTTGCGACATTTTTTCTTTCATCGACTAGCTTAAACACGATTTTGTCGAAACGTCACTAATTACGTCCCTAAATTTTTTAGCGATATTTGCTATTTAGCGACGTTTTCAGACGTCACTAATTTGACTTATTCTGGTAGTGAATAATACAGAACTCATCATTATTGTAAACAGCTGGTTCTTCCTATATGCACCTTCAATAGACAGGAAGAATATGAAGATGTCGTTCCATAGTCAATTCTATGTTCTAGGTTGAACAATGTGAATCCAAAGAATAATACATGTTCCATAGTCAATTACATGTTCTAAGCTGAACGATGCGAATCCAAAGAACGATGCATATTCTATAGTCAATTCCATGTTCTAAGCTGAATGAAGCAAATCCAGCTCACCGACATCACCACCCTCACCTCCTCCACCCTCACCTCCATGACCACCACCACTACCACCAGCTCCACGACTACCACAACTGCCACCAGCTCCCCGACATCACCACCGCCAACCACCATCACATCCGCCACCCTCACCTCCACGACTACCACCACGGCCACCAGCTCCACGACCACTACCACCAGCTCTATCACCATCACCACCACCATTCCCATCTCCATCTCCACCTCAGCCATCCCCATCTCCATCGCCAACCACCATCAGCAACCACCATCAGCCAACACAATCTCCATCTCCACCTCCGCCATCCTCTCCTCCACGACCATTACTACTACCACCAGCTCCACGACCACCACCATTACAACTGTTGTTGCTTCAACTACTGCAGTTGCTACTGCTGCTGTAAAAGCTACTGCTACTTCTGTATTTTGCTACTGTGGTTGCTGTGCTCGACGCCCCGCAGACGAATGACAACCGGCGACACCCCAGGACACCCCCGATGCTCCGAAGACCCCACCCATGGCATTCCCAACCACCACAACCCTCGTCGGCCACCGCACGGATGATCCGAGCACACTCTATGACCGTGAACACCCAAACCCAAGTCAGAATCGAGCTTCAACCACCTATTTTCGCGAGAGGATTTCTACTCTGTCTCTCGACCATTTCCCAAACCATCTTCGCTGGTATAATGTCTATTTAACCCTCTTCCAGTATCTTCAATTAGTTTATTTTATTTCACATTAAAACCTAGTTTAATATTTTGTTAAATATCAAAAAAAATTGTTTTCTAAAACTCGAAAATCTTTGATACGATATTGGTCCCATCAAACCGGGCAACCACGTCACGTACCGATTGTACCGAAAGGCGTGCGCAGAATTTTTTGACGTGTGGGCTTTCGCGGAACTCGTTTCGGATGGGTGTATGCGCCGGAATCAACCCGTATCCGTCGAAAGTTCTCCGTATTGGTGTTTTGTAAGTTATCCAATTACTTTGTTCATACTTATCGTATTGTGACAAAACTGGCAATCCTGAACTCATGGCATTCGACTTGTCCTATGGCCCAAGTTTGGCCGAATTCGAAGATAGTCGAGAAATTGCCACTTTTACGAGACCCACAATTCGACTTGACAAGCAATTTTGGGATCGGCCCACCGAAATCTAAAACTGGATATACCATTGAATTCGTATCGTCGTTTAGAATTGGTTTGACCTATAATATACTATTTTTAGAGACCTTTGCTCCTAGCAAGTTTTTCGGTGCAAGCCGGGCCACCGGTGGACCATGTGTTGACCAGAAACTGTATTTTTGCCCCTATGTCCAAATTGGATATCTGAATATAATTTTTTTGATTATCTCACTCATTTCGGGACAGTTAGTGATACTTGTGACAGCATCCGGAGATATCTGCTCCAGTTTCCATCTAGTGCTGCTACTTCCTTGGCGAGTTTGTGCTCGAATCTTCGCCTGGCTTCCAAGAAAGTATACCTTACCTTGTTGTACTGTTTAATTTTAGTTAATATTATGTATTGTGCTCTAAATATTATATAACTTTGTGCGTCCGAGAATGACTCGGGTGCAGTCGACGTTAGGACTTGTGTTTGACCTAGCGTCTAGTGGACATACCCTAAGTGACAGAGTTCTTATTACAACTCTAAGGCCTTGACACGTACCATTCCATATCACAGAGTGAGTTCATGATAGGACACGGGCTTATGCACTTGACTGGCCATCGGTGCGAGTAGCACGTGTGATGGTATTTAGCGCAGTTGTATGGTTCTTAGTGACTTGCATATAGTTACGAGATGTCCATGTCACACTTGAGACTTATACATTGGCATTGGACGGGGAGGACGACTAGTAGGCGTTTGGGACACCAACCTTCTTTATATAGATATCGCGTTCTTTGGAGCGTTGGATGTTACATATGCAGATACCATGCTCTTTAGAGCGTTGGACGTCATGTAGATACCACGCTCTTCAGAACGTTGGACGCATATATTTATGCAGATACCGCGTTCTTCGGAGCATTGGACGTTACTTGTGCATATACCACGCTCTTCGGAGTGTTGGACATTATGCCTACACCTGCCCATACGTACCAAGGTTGTCATCAAATTGCATTCACATAGATGGATAGTTTACCCTGATTTACTTTAATCAGTATTTATATTATGGCATGTACTATTTGTATCTTGCTATATCCCTCTGAGGACCTAGTTCCCTTCCAGGTTATTTGAGCATGTTGCATGATGCTTGATCTAGTGGAGTGTTGGACATCCTTACATGTATCATTATATCTTTTCTCTATTACATTTATGAACTATTTCCCATTGTGACTCTACTATTGTAGCCTAGTGTTTAGAGGCCTATATTATTCTCTTGGTCTATTTGAACGGCTATATTATTGGGCTGCAGACAAATAATGCATACCGTTCCCTGTTATAATTTATTTACCATAGATTGAGATTTAGTTTATTTGTTAGATATTAGAAATAGATATTTAGCTGGATCACTTAACCTTAGACAGCGTAAGTGCACTTTGTTGGGCCCATTAAATTGGAAAGCCCTACAGAGTCGTACCAGCTGGCCATTTCCACGTGTCTGGTCCCTTAGGTTTTGGGATTGGGGCATAACAGAAGTCCTTGAGGTTCTCGAACGAAGATATATGAACACATTTCTCGAGAAATCGTCGAAGAAAGAAGTGATAAACTTTATCCTGTCCCTTTGTGGAGAATAGAAGTCAAAGATAGAGCGCACTAGCTCCAGAGGATCTGTACTTGTAGCAACGCCTCTAAATAGCTTCCTGACTACTTGTGTCTGAACATATTAATCATGTCTCTCCACCTCCTTACCCCCACATCTTGGAGATATCCCTGAACTAGATATTTTTGTTTAAAAGATATGTCTGAGTTTGATGAGACATAACTCAATAAGAGCAATCCCTTCCTCAAGCCAGAAGTCCAAAATCAAAATCCTGATCCCTAGATCTTCTGCTTGACACTTGTTCGCCATAGAGACCTTCTTTTAAGATAGTGTTCTTCCTTGGTGAACAAATATTTTCTAGAGCTTACATGGCAAGATGCACCAGTGTCAATCCACCAGTCAGCAACCACGCTCGATGACTCAACCTGCACAATAATAGCAAATAAGTTAAGTAATCAAAGGAACCAAGTTTAGCTATACCTTGCTATATTGGTTTGAATTGGTTCTACTTTCAAGCTCCAATTCCAGCCATGAGCTAAGTCCTGTCTAGAGTAGTGACTTTTTTGCACCTAGGCCACCATGTGCTAATCTTGTCATGCGCAAAGACGACCATGCACATAAGATACTATGCGGCCAGCTCTACCATACGCCAAGACCTTCAATGCGCTTCCATGTGGCAAGAGTCTTCATACGATAAGAGACTGTCATACGACAAGAAACTGTCATGCGGCAAGAGACTGCCAAGTGGCCAGAAACTGCCATACGGCAAAAAACTTCTATGATGCAAAAGTCTTGCCAACCGTCAAAAACTGTCTTGCGCTAAGTCGTGTCATACGCAAACTCTACAATGCTTGGTTATCTTGTAATCTTCCTTCCAACTAGAATGCGTGTCCTTCAAACACTAACTCCTCTATCCTGGGAAATGGTAGGTTCCGACAACTCATGTTCAATATTTGACAAAGGACTATTCCTTCATCCAAATGTTCGAAGTGTATCCCGTCAACCTTCTCAAGTTTGTGAAAACTTGTTGTCGAGAAGATTTGATCGGTTATTCTACCCGTTTCTTCGCATCTTGCATTGAGCAAAACTACTAGCGAGACCCGATGGTCCGTTCTCTACTAGAACCCAAGTTTTCGTCAAGATCAGAGATTCACACAAGAGTTCCTCATCTGATATATCTTGATTCCAACGAAGCATGAACCAAGAACAGGTTACAAACAAACTCCGAAGATAATGAAGATTACAGTAGCAAGAAATTATTTTTCTCTTTACGTTCGCATACGTTACAATGAGAAAGAACGAAGCACAGGAAAGGCTAAAGAAAATCTCCTTGCTGGGTGGTCAAAACCACCGTTGTTGTAATACCCCGTTTCGCTCAAGCGGACTGCCGATTCAAACGGCAAAAGTGCAATATCCCAACCCGCTTTGCTCAGGCGAGAATACTCGTTTGAGGCAAAGGATATCCAAACTTTTCCCTACAGGAGTTCGTCTTAGGCTTTCAGAGGCTCGCTTGACGTATCACTCAACCGAGGCGAATCATCGCTAAGGTGGGTGGCTACGGTAAACTTGTCTTTGCTTAACCCGCACACTTAAAATATGGATCGAGATATGCTAGTCGCTAGGTGAATCACCCCCTGCATGCTAATAAGAATACGACACACCTAGCTAAGGGAATAATCCCAACTTGTATTGCTTGTGCTAGAACATGGAAATGAAATATTGCTTATGTTCCGACCCTCGCATGCTAACCTAGATTATGTTGCTCGGGAAATCCCATGCGGTTTCACTCCTCGGCTTACCTTCGGGCCCGAGCTAACGTGAATGATTATGTTTATACGAATGTATGCCTGCTTGCTTGTATATTTCCTCGTCGATGCTTGTCGCATAAACTATGCCTCAATTGTGTAACACCGTGCATGTCATGCATTCATCTAGTTCTCCTCCGAAGACTATCTAATAGTCGTTCCATGCAAAAATGAACCTGCAAGTATCCGGGACCATTTGGTCACCAAGGCAATCCCCGCCCCAGGGGAAATGCATCAAGGCAAGTTATTCACTAAACAAGAATCACGATTCAAGCATCTCGTGTACTCGTGTTCTCGTGTTCCTGTCTATCTCGTGATAATGGAAAGACTAATAATTGTATGTCGCGGATAACTCAGAAATGAGGTATAGTTCCACGGACGGTCACAGGGCACTGGGGCTGATCCGATCCGGATGGAACTTCACGTGTGGTCCATCATGTACGGGCGAGATGGTTTGTAGCACCTCTTGTGCTTTCGTTGCATTCCATTCTCGTCTTGGACTACTACATGTGCGATCCATCGTGTGCGGGCGAGATTGTTCATAGCACCTCTTGTGCTTTCGTTGCGTTCCATTCTCGTCTGGGATTGGTCCTTTATGGCTATTCCAGTGACACATGTCATATAGATAACTCATCATCGCTTAGCTGCTATCCGCGTGCGAGTCATTGCATTGCATCAAAAGAACAATTGAACACCTGAACGATCATGATATAGCAACTCTCGTGTTTGCATATGTTATTGCCTTAGTTTTATTATAAATGCTCGTGCTTGAATTAACTTGGTTTGCCTTGGACAGGGAAGGACAAATCGGTAAGTTGGTAAGTCTCGCCGTGTTTCCTCTAATATCGTACGGCGCATTGCCACACGAGTTAGGCTATTCAATATGCCATGAAACTGATCCTAAGGCAACTAGAAGGACAACTTAATAGTTGGTGCACAGAACCTATATTACGTGTTTGGATTTGTCGAGCAGGCGAGTAGCCTCTCCACCAGTGCATTCAATGTACTGATAATCCACCAGATCGTTTGCAGGGTGCGGGAGAACCTCGTTCGGTACAGATGCCTCCTTCGTGCGTGATAAGGCGTGGAGTTTACTCTGGTGCCTTGGAGCGCTGCGTCCGAAACTGAAGCACGTATACAACATATAATATTGGAACATCGCCACTACATCATTCCACAATTATAGCCACTTGGCACGCTTTTACGGTTTGAGAGAGAGGCTTGAGCGACTTATAATCTCGGCTATACGCCGCCTGTAACACTGGTTTATATCAATAAAGAGTTGCTTTACTTTAACTTATTTTATTCAATGCTTTCGCTATTGTCGACTCAGTGAACTTGTTACCAAATCGCCTATGCGTTTATGATTCCGCTGCACTCGGACAATTTGTATGACTCTGTGCCTTAGAACTTTTACCGCCAGCCAATGAACCACGGCCTTGCACGGGCGTGGCTCACGCTCGTGCGGTATCACGTCCGGATGGGTCAAAGCGATCGTTCCGCGGGAGCGCTGGCGCGGTGATTCTCGCCTAGCGGGGACGACCATTTTAGCTTGCGGGAGATCGGGACGTAACATAATGGTATCAGAGCCTGGCTTATACGCCTTTGGACTTCGTTTCCATTTTTATAGTTTCGAAAGGTCGTTCGTAGGATTATGTGCATACTCTCTCTCAATGACCCAAACGGAATGTTCCAACAATGAGTCTAAATATTTTTAAAAAGTGCATTAGAATGATATGATTGCTTGTATGAAATCGTGATGCTAGGGCCTTTATGCCGACCTGTACAAACCTTGAGATTTTTGCAAAGCAGCTTGTCCGATTTTTCTATCTCTAAGTTTGGTTGAATGCATATATTTGGGAGAAGCCTTGAACTTGTGCACGATCCAAGACTCAAGAATTTGTGAAACTCGAGTGCTAAGACTTCTCTATCGCTAAGTTGGTTGGCGTGCTCATGCTAGAAGTACACTTCGAATATGCGTACGATCCAGACTCGCGATATGCTGATCTCAATGCAAGTGCAAGTGAATATCCAAACGAACAAGCATAATGACTTGTATAGGTTTGCCTTGCCCTCAGTAAATCTCGTGGACAAGACTTTTTCTGAGTTGGGTATGATGTAACACCCCATTCCGCTCAAGCGGACTGCCGATTCAAATGGCAAAAGTGCAATATCCCAACCCGCTTTGCTCAGGCGAGAATACTCGTTTGAGGCAAAGGATATCCAGACTTGTCCCTACAGGAGTTCGGCTTAGGCTTTTAGAGGCTCGCTTAACGTATTGCTCAACCGAGGTAAATCATCACTAAGGTGGGTGGCTACGGTGAACTTGTCTTTACTTAGACAGCAAACTAAAAATATGGATCGTTACATGCTAGTCGCTAGGTGAATCACCCCCTGCATGCTAATAAGAATACAACGCACCTAGCTAAGGGAATAATGCCAACTTGTATTGCTTATGCTAGAACATGAAAATTAAATATTGCTTATGTTCAGACCCTCGCATGCTACCCGAGATTATGTCGCTCGGGAAGTCCATTACGGTTTCACTCCTCGGCTTGCCTTCGGGCCCGAGCTAACGTGAATGATTATGTTTATACGAATGCATGCCTGCCTGCTTGTATATTGCCTCGTCGATGCTTGTCGCATAAACTATGCCTCAATTGTGTAACACTGTGCATGTCATGCATTCATCTAGTTCTCCTCGGAAGACTATCTAATAGTCGTTCCGTGCAAGAATGAACTTGCAAGTATCCGGGACCATTAGGTCACCAAGGCCATCCCCACCCCAGGGGAAATACATCAAGGCAAGTTATTCACTAAACAAGATTCAGGATTCAAGCATCTCGTGTACTCGTGTTCTCGTATATCTCGTGATATTGTAAAGACCAATAATTGCATGTCGCGGACAACTTCGAAATGAGGTATACTTCTACGGACGGTCACCGGGGCACTGGGGCCAATCCGATCCGGATAGAACTTCACATATGGTCCATCGTGTACGAGCGAGATGGTTTGTAGCGCCTCTTGTGCTTTCGTTGCATTCCATTCTCGTCTTGGACTACTACATGTGCGATCCATCATGTGCGGGCGAGATGGTTCGTAGCGCCTCTTGTACTTTCGTTGCGTTCCATTCTCGTCTGGGATTGGTCCTTTATGGCTATGCCAGCAACACATGTCATATAGATAAGTCATCCTCGCTTAGCGGCTATCCGTGTGCGAGTCATTGCATCGCATCAAAAGAATAACTGAACACCTGAACGATCATGATATAGCAACTCTCGTATTTGCATATGCTATTACCCTGGTTTTTATTATAAATGATCGTGCTTGAATTAACTTGGTTTGTCTTGGACAGGGAAGGACAAATCAGTAAGTTGGTAAGTCTCGCCGTGTTTTCTCTTATATCGTACGGCGCACTGCCACACGAGTTAGGTTATTCAATATGCCATAAAACTGATCCTAAGACAATTAGAAAGAGAACCTAATAGTTGGTGCACAGAACCTATATTACGTGTTTGGATTTGTCGAGCGGGCGAGTAGCCTCCCCACCAGTGCATTCAATGAACTGATAATCCACCAGATCATTTGCAGGGTGCGGGAGAACCTCGTTTGGTGCGGATGCCTCCTTCGTGCGCGCTAAGGCGTGGAGTTCACTCTGGAGCCTTGAAGCACTGTGTTGGGAACTGAAGTACATATACAAGACATAATTTTGTAACATCGCATGTACATCATTCCACAATTGTAGCCACTTGGCATGCTTTTACTGTTTGAGAGAGAGGCTTAAGCGACTTATAATCTCGGCTATACGCCGCCTATAACACTGGTTTATATCAATAAAGAGTTCTTTACTTCAACTTGTGTTATTCAATGCTTCCACTATTGTCGACTCAGTGAACTTGTTACCAAATCGCCAATGCGTTTATGATTCCGCTACACTCGGACAATCTGTGCGACTCCGTGGCTTAGAACTTTTACCGCCAACCAATGAACCACGGCCTTGCACGGGCTTGGCTCACGCTCGTGCATCATCACGCCTGGATGGGTCAAAGCGATCGTTCCACGGGAGCGTTGGCGTGGTGATTCTCGCCTAGCGGGGACGGCCGATTTAGCCTGCGGGAGATCGGGGCGTGACAGTTGCTCAAAGCAAGATTCACCGTACAAACGATCTGCCCCTAAGAACCAGCAAGTTAATAAATGAACTTCTGGAACGCTCAATGTCACCTTCGAAAAATACTAAAAAAATACCATGTGAGAGGGAGACACTCTCGGTCGCATAAGATCTGGTGTTCTCGATTTTTCCATTTATTTTTTCTCTTTTCTCGCTCTCCTCAAAAGAAAGAGGAGGTCCTCTATATATAGAGGAAAACAACACATATGCAGCCTGAGGAAACTCCAGGCCGTACCAGATTCTCCAAAATCTGTGTGTTAGAGCCGCATGTGCCGCCCGTGCCGCATACGCCGCTCGACACGCTGTACTGCACGAGGCAGACATCGCCGCCAAACGCAGAAAGCAGCCGCATGCGCCGCATATTCCGGAAGGCACAGAAAACGCTCACAAGCGCCATGCAACGTGCTAACTGCAAAGTGCGCCAACAAAACATCACTTTGTGCCCTTGAGCCCATGTCCGAGTCCGAGTCGCTTAGCTCCTAAGGAAAACTTTCCGAAGGTGATGACAAAACAAAAATTGTCATAACGGAGTTCACACTTAATCCCTCTAGGAAAGTCAACCCACATGGGTCTCCACCCCATGTGCATATACCGATACTAAGTATAGCTATATATTGAGATATATGCAATGGTGGTTTTTCAATGTGGGACAAAAACTCCCATAGCTAAGTGGAAAACACCAACACCATCTGTTTGGGAGAGAAGGAATTTGAGTGAGTGGAGGTTGAGATAGATGTTAGAAGAGTTGTGAAAGAGTTTGGATTAGAAGAAAAGATTTCTTTCGCAGATGGTACAGAGCTAGGAGAATTGGGTTATAGTTGTGGGTTAAAAGTAGTTTGAATGATTTTTGGCGAGAAAACTTAGTTAGGTAGGGTTAAAGTAGTTTGAATGATTGTTGGCGGGAATTAATTTGGTTAGGTAGATTAACTTGGGTGTCAGGCGTTTGAAATAGTGCCGGTAGGGCAATAGAAAGTCTTGGGCAGGAAGATGAGTGAGGGAATGTAGTAGGGGAATTGTCTGATACAAAGTTGTTGATTAATTTGGTTAGGTAGATTAATTTGGTTAGAGTATTCATGATGTGTTTTGCATTTTTGAATACCATGCCCAAGACGACCGCGCTGAATACACATTTTTTTGTGAGCCTCTCATATCTCAGGTGGACGTTGCAATCAGAGCCATTCCCCATTGGTTCTAATAACCTTCTAGTTAGAGGTTTCTAGCAAACAAACTCTAATTTCCACATCTAGACTTAGTACAACATAAGGCTGATACATACTCCCACCAGAACCACGTGGCCTAATCCATTGAAAGAACTATTTATTCTTGTTGTTGGCTTGCTAACTATTTCATGGGATTCAAGTTCTCAGGTTTCTTGTTGAACTACACGTGACATGAGAATTGCAAGAATTCAGTAATAAACAATATATAATATTAATATATTAATATAAATAGATAACATAATTAAATAAATAACTGATAAAGAATAGTTTGATGTAGGTATGTGATGTGCTAGTTACAAATTCGAGTCCAATACCATTCCCAGCTCCCTGGACCATGGACACCCCGCCTTCCACCTTGTGTAATGCAGAGCTGTGGTGTTGTTACCATAGGATCCATAACCCTCATCGTCTTCCACTCTCTCTCTCACACACACACACACAACTCAACCAGAAAAAGACCTTCGATGTCCTTTCTGTTAGAGTGGGTGGGATTCCCAACTTATGTAGAAAACATCCTGGAGACGACGAGAGCCATTCGAGAGGTCGAAGAAACTCGGGAGGAAGGAGGAACAGTCTGCTGAAGGGGGACAGAGTTCTGTCCGAATTCAGTCCTTGGCCGAACTCGGTGTGGTGTTTCAGAATCTCAAAATCGAAGTCGCGCCGAACTCGATGTGCTGTTCCAGAACCTCAAAACCGAAGTCGGTCCAAGTTCGGTCTGCGGGCTGGACGAAAATTCAAAGGTATTTTATACAACGTTGGATCGTATCCTACGGTACATTATTAGTTGCGGGATTAGGGGGTATATATTAGGTTTTATCTAACCCTAATTCCTAACTAAACAATAACATATCATCTCAAGGAAGAGGAGAAAATGAGGCAAGAGTGTCATTGCAACTTTGGGAAGAAGAATGAGGGATTAGAGGCCGTTTCGGAGGAGGAGATCATTTGGATAATTTCTCATTATCTTCTATCTTCGTGGTGTGATCTATTTTATATTCCTAAGTGTTGTGGTGATCCGTGTTGGATCGCGAGGAGCTTGTAGAGGGTGTATTCTCTTTATTCCATTAATGGAGGTTCTTCAGGGTTGGACTTCGATCGTCCCGTGATCTTTTTTCGCAAGGATTTTTCTACGACAAAATTTTCTATGTCTGCATGGATTAGTTTTTCTAGGGTGCGGTGTTTGATTTGTGCGTTGTATTGCTCAGTTCTCTCGTAGGTACTCTCTGGTTTTGGGGAAGGTTTCTGCGCTTCTTACCCTACAGTGTGGTATCAGAGCCAGGTTCTGAAATTTTCAGAAGGGTGTCAGGAGTTCACAGGCAAACCAGGGAGGAGAGATGGACGCGAAGCCGGTGCGCATGGTAAACCTGAATTGTACCAACTATCATTACTGGAGGAGCAAGATGAAGGATCTACTATTTGTCAAGAAGCTGTATCTGCCGGTATTTGCTTCTGAGAGGTCCAGTGAAAAATTCGAAGAGGACGGGAATTTTGAGCATATACAGGTGTGTGGGTACATCAGGCAGTTCGTTGACGAGAACGTGCACAACCATGTTGCCAGTATTGAGCACGCGAGGACACTGTGGGATAAGCTGAAATCTTTGTATTCAAAGAAGACTGGGGTAAATAAATTATTCCTGATACGGATGATGATGAGTCTGCGCTACAAAGATGGGACGTCTATTACGGATCACTTAAGTGAGTTCCAAGGCGTGGTTGACTAGCTATCCTTGATGGGAGTCAAGTTCGATGATGAGGTTCAGGGACTATGGTTGCTGTGTATATTGCCAGACTTATGGTAGACCGTACGAGTGTCTATGATCACTTCTGCTCCGGAAGGCGTAGTTAGTCTAGATTTTGCCAAGAGCGGGGTACTGAATGAAGAGATGCGAAGACGTTCTCAGGCACTTCATCCATATCGGACAGAACTCTGCCCCCCCTTTAGCAGACTGTTCCTCCTTTCTCCCGAGTTTGGGTCGAACTCGGTGTGGTATTTCAGAACCTCAAAATCGAAGTCGGGCCAAACTCGATGTGGTGTTCCAGAACCTCAAAACCGAAGTCGGTCCGATTTTGGTCTACGGGCTGGACGAAAATTCAAAGCTATTTTATACGCCGTTGGATTGTATCCTACGGTCCAGGATTAGTTACGGGATTGGCGGGTATAAATTAGATTTTATCTAACCCTAATTCCTAACTGAACAATAACATACCGTCTCAAGGAAGAGGAAAAAATGAGGCAATAGTGTCATTGCAACTTTGGGAAGAAGAATGACGGATTGGAGGCCGTTTCGGAGGAGGAGATCATTTTGGGTAATTTCTCATTTTCTTCTATCTTCGTGGTGTGATATATTTTATATTCCTAAGTATTGTGGTGATCCGTGTTGCATCGGGAGGAGCTTGTAGAGGGTGTATTCTCTTTATTCCATTAGTGGAGGTTCTTCAGGGTTGGACTCTGATCGTCCCGTGATCTTTTTTCACAAGGATTTTTCTACGGCAAAATTTTCTGTGTCTGCGTGGATTAGTTTTTCTGGGGTGCGGTGTTTGATTTTTGCGTTGTATTGCTCAGTTCTCTCGCAGGTAATCTCTGGTTTTGGGGAAGGTTTCTGCGCTTCTTTTCCTATAGTGTGGTATCAGAGTCAGGTTCTGAAATTTTCAGAAGGGTATCAGGAGTTGACAGGCAAACCAGGCAGGAGAGATGGACGCGAAGCCGGTGTGCATGGTAAGCATGAACGGTACCAACTATCGTTACTGGAGGAGAAAGATGAAGGATATACTATCTGTCAAGAAGATGCATCTGCCGGTATTTGCTTTCGATAGGCCCAGTAACAAATCCGAAGAGGATTAGAATTTTGAGCATATACAGGTATGTGGGTACATCAGGCAGTTCATTGACGAGAACGTATACAACCACGTTGCCAGTATTGAGCACGCGAGGACACTGTGGGATAAGGTAAAATCTTTGTATGCGAAGAAGACTGGGGTAAATAAATTATTCCTGATCCGGATGATGATGAGTTTGCGGTACAAAGATGGGACGTCTATTACGGATCACTTAAGTGAGTTCCAAGGCGTGGTCGACCATCTATCCTCGATGGGAGTCAAGTTCGATGATGAGGTTCAGGGACTATGGTTGCTGTGTATATTGCCAGACTCATAGGAGATCGTACGAGTGCCTATGATCGCTTCGACTCCGGAAGGCGTAGTTAGTCTGGAGTTTGCTAAGAGTGGGGTACTGAATGAAGAGATGCGGAGACGTTCTCAGGGCACTTCATCCATATCGGACAGAACTCTGCCCCCCTTTAGCAGACTGTTCCTCCTTTCTCCCGAGTTTGGACCGAACTCGGTGTGGTATTTCAGAACCTCAAAACCGAAGTCGGGCCAAACTCGATGTGGTGTTCCAGAACATCAGAGTCGAAGTCAGTCCGAGTTCGGTCTGCGGGCTGGACAAAAATTCAAAGGTATTTTATACGCCGTTGGATTGTATCCTACGATCCAGGATTAGTTGCGGGATTAGGGGGTATATATTAGGTTTTATCTAACCCTAATTCCTAACTGAACAATAACATACCATCTCAAGAAAGAGGAAAAAATGAGGCAAGAGTGTTATTGCAACTTTGGGAAGAAGAAGGAGGGATTGGAGGCCGTTTCGGAGGTGGAGATCATTTTAGGTAATTTCTTATTTTCTTCTATCTTCGTGGTGTGATATATTTTATATTCCTAAGTGTTGTGGTGATCCGTATTGCATCGGAAGGAGCTTGTAGAGGGTGTATTCTCTTTATTCTATTATTGGAGGTTCTTCAGGGTTGGACTCTGATAGTCCCGTGATCTTTTTTCACAAGGATTTTTCTACGGCAAAATTCTCTGTGTCTGCGTGGATTAGTTTTTCTGGGGTGCGGTGTTTGATTTTTGCTTTGTATTGCTCAGTTCTCTCGCAGGTAATCTCTGGTTTGGGGAAAGGTTTCTGTGCTTTTTTTCCTATAGTGTGGTATGAGAGCCAGGTTCTGAAATTTTCAGAAGGGTGTCAGGAGTTGACAGGCAAACTAGGGAGAAGAGATAGACGCGAAGCCGGTATGCATGATAAACATAAACGGTACCAACTATCGTTACTGGAGGAGCAAGATGAAGGATCTACTATTTGTCAAGAAGCTGCATCTGCCGGTATTTGCTTTCGATAGGCCCAGTGACAAATCCGAAGATGACTGGAATTTCGAGCATGTACAGGTGTATGGGTACATCAGGCAGTTCATTGACGAGAACGTGTATAACCACGTTGCCAGTATTGAGCACGCGAGGACACTGTCGGATAAGCTAAAATCTTTGTATGCGAAGAAGACTGGGGTAAATAAATTATTCCTGATCCGGATGATGATGAGTTTGCGGTACAAAGAAGGGGCGTCTATTACGGATCACTTAAGTGAGTTCCAAGGCGTGGTCGACCATCTATCCTCGATGGGAGTCAAGTTCGATGATGAGGTTCAGGGACTATGGCTGCTGTGTATATTGCCAGACTCATGGGAGACGTACGAGTGCCTATGATCGCTTCGGCTCCGGAAGGCGTAGTTAGTCTGGAGTTTGCCATGAGCGGGGTACTGAATGAAGAGATGCATAGACGTTCTCAGGGCACTTCATCCATATTCCACTCAGAGGCGCTTGTTTCAGAGAGCCGCGGAAGGGGTAAAAATAGAGATCCAAACGGTGGCAGAGACAAAAGTAGGGGAAGGTCCAAGGGTCGGTACGAGAACTCGGAGTGTTACCATTGCGGCAAGAAGGGCCACATTAATGGGAACTATTTCGCTTGGAAGAGAGAAGAATGGCGACAAGGGAAAGCAAAGTGAGAACACTACGGTGGCGGCCTCGACACATGGAGGTGACGTAATCATTGTAGATGATGAGGTAGTTATGAAACTCGCAGACGATGACAACTCTTGGCCGGTGGACTCAGGTGCTTCAGTGCACGTTACAACAGGGCACTATTTGCTTCTTACACAACATACGACTGTGGAGTGTTGAAGATGGACAATAGAGATGTGTCAAAGGCGGTTGCCATTGGAGATATGCATTTGGGGACAAAGACGGGTGCAGTTCTTGTCCTCAAAGATGTTCGTCATGTCCCAGATATCCATTTCAACCTGGTGTCGGTTGGAAGGTTGGATGACGAGGGTTTCTTTATTCTCTTCGGGAACAGTCAGTAGAAGCTTTTCAGAGGTTCGATGGTGATTGCCAGAGGAAGCAAGAGGTCCGGACTCTACTATATGGAAGGGGGCGCATAGGGGAAACATGAGGTTAACGCAACTACTGATGCGTCTACTGAGTTATGGCACATACGGCTTAGCTATATCAGGGGGAAGGGGATGAGCTACTTGTTAAACAGGAAAGTGATTCCAGGGCTAAAGTCTACAAAGTTGGAGAAGTGCACACACTGTTTAGTGGGAAAGCAAAATAAGGTATCTTTTTAAAGTCACCCAAGTTCAACAAAGCCGGCGTTGTTTGAGGTGATTCACTCGGATGTCTGCGATCCTATGAAGGAAAAATCCATTAGTGGTGCTTCTTATTTTGTAATAATTTTTGATGACTGTCTCAAAAAGGTTTTGGGTCTATACCATAAAGACCAAGGATTAGGTGCTACCCACTTTTAAGGAATTTCAGGCCTCTATTGAAAGGGAGACGGACAAGAAGTTGCTTTGTGTTCGATCAAAAAATGACAGCGAGTATATCAGTCCCTTTGATGCTTATTGTAGAGAGAAAGGGATATGACACTAGAAGACTCCACCAAAGACACCGCAGCTCAACGGTGTAGCGAAGCGGATGAACATGACGCTAATGGAGAGGGTACAATATTTGCTGTCAGAAGTAAACTTGCCATGCAGCTATTGGGGTGAGACACTTTACACAGCTGCTTATGTTATTAATTTATCACCTAGTGCTCCTTTTCAGGGTGATGTGCCTGAAAAAGTATGGTAAGGCAAAGAGTCATTATACAATAACCTACGAGTGTTTGGTTGTAAGGCCTTCGTGCATGTACCGAAGGATGAGAGGTCCAAACTTGAGCCAAAGATGAGGCGATGCGTATTTGTTGGCTACGGTCGGGATGATTTTGGCCATAGACTCTACGATCCAGTGGGAAGAATGCTCTATAGAAGCAGGGATATGGTATTCATCGAGGATTAGTCCATGACCAATACTCAAGATTCTGAGATGTCATCTAAGGCTGAGAAATTGCCTGAGTTAGAGTTATTTTGCTTCGATTAGTTTCTAGAGGACATCGCAGAGGATCCAGTTATGGAGGAGCCAGTATATGGAGTTGCTTCCAACCATGATCATCAACCTGCTGATGGTGGTCAGGGTGACCCTCGAGAGGATGAGCATGTCGAGTAGGCAGTTCCTGGATGGGAGGAGGCTGTAGATATACAGCCAGCAACATTGGTTCCGTTGAGGAGGAGCGATAGAGAGCGTCGACCATCTACGAGATACTCACCAAGTGAGTATGTGCTTCTGACTGACGAGGGAGAACCCAAAAGTTTTACAGAGTCTATGGAAGATGAACACAGGTTGGAGTGGATGGAGGCCATGTAGGAGGAGATGAGTTTCTTCGAGGCCAACTCTACTTATGATCGGGTACAGTTGCCAATGGGCAAGAAGGCTTTGAAGAATCAATGGGTGTTCAGAGTGAAGCAGATGGATGATGCTACTCGCCTTCGATACAAAGCGAGGCTGGTAGCTAAAGGCTACGGTCAGCAAAAAGGCGTAGATTATGATGAGATCTTTCGCCAGTCGTTAATAGTCGTCTATTCGGGTGGTGCTAGCTTTGGCAACCAATTTTGACTTGGAGGTCAAGCAAATGGACATAAAGACGGCATTCTGCCACGGTGATCTTGAGGAGGAGTTGTACATGGAGCAACCAGAGGGATTCTGCGAGAAGGGCAAGTCATATTTGGTCTTCCGGTTAAGGAAAAGCTTGTATGGTCTGAAACAGGCTTTGAAGTAGTAGTACAAGAAGTTCGAGTCATTTATGGGGGAGCATGGCTATGCACGGACGACGTCAGATCATTGTGTTTTTGTGAGGTACTTTACCGAGGATTATTTTATCATTTTGTTGCTTTATGTTGATGATATTCTGTTGGTGGGTCGGAATGCCACGAAGATAGCAGAGTTGAAGCGCCAACTACGCGCGACCTTCTCTATGAAGGATTTTGGCGGAGCAAAGACTATTCTTGGGGTGGAGATCAGCCAAGATAGAGAGTTCAAGCTGCTACACTTGTCCCAAAAAAAGTATATTCACCGGGTACTTCAGCGTTTCGGGATGGATGGGTCAAAGAAATTGAGTAACCCCTTTGCGGCTCACTTTAAGTTCACTGAGGAGCAGTGTCCATCTATCGATGACGAGAAGGAAGATATGGAGCGGGTTCCATACGCCTCAGCCGTAGGAAGTCTTATATATGCTATGGTATGTACGAGGCCAGACATTGCTCACGCGGTCAGTACAGTTAGCAGGTATACTTCCAATCCTGGAAGGGTATAATGGAGTGGGGTCAAGTGAATTCTATGATATCTTTAGGGCAATGCCGATTAGAGACTTTCATTTGGTGGTGACGAGCCAAAGCTGGTAGGGTATGCCAATGCTGATATGGCTGGAGATGTTAACACGAGGCGATCGACTTCGGGCATTATGATGATGTTTGCTGGTGGAGCAGTATCGTGGTAGTCGTATTTGCAGAAGTGTGTTACATTATCGACGACATAGGCAGAGTACATTGCAGCAACGGAGGATTGCAAGGAGTTGCTGTGGATGAAGAAGTTGTTGTAGAAAATTGGGCTAAAGTAGGAGTAATATCATTCGCTTTGCGATAGTCAGAGTGCTATTCACCTTGTGAATAACCAAATATTTCATAGCCAATCCAAGCACATTAAGACCCGATATCATTAGATACGGGATAGTATTGAGAAGAAGGAAGCGACGCTTGAGAAGGTTCATACAAACGATAACGGAGCAGACATGTTCACAAAGATTCTTCCAATGTGTCACGACCGGCACCCGGTATAGTGGCACTAGTGCCTGGGTACGTTCAGCCTATGTCGCAGCATCGGCGGTAGAACATTGTCTAGGTCACAAATGTTATCTAATCATTCTCACATGAATATCCAACTCCATAAGGAAACACAGATATCATAATATAATATGGAATACTCAATCACATAAACTAAAGCACGATAAGATATCGAAGAATAAATAAAATGCAACATAAGTCTAAAATAGAAATAATCTAACTCAACAATAATATCCAAGTCTCAACTAAATAGGCCGGAGACAAATCCGGTACCAAAAACTGCTAAAAGAAACTAACTAAATAACTAGTGATCCCGGCTAGACCTCCCGGGAATCACACATGTGCTATAAAGACCAAGGCTGTAGCAACTCTCCCTGTGGTCCATAATATGTAGGACACCAGTCCTCTAAGGCGCAGTCTGGAAAAATATTTTCAGTCAGGATGGAGAAAAGTTATCTCAAATAACAGTTCCAGTTAATTGATAAGGACTATAAAACAATAAATAGATGATGCTATATACTGAGAGAAGACAATATATAAATGCAATAGCAAAATAAAGAGACAAGCAATATAGCCAATATGGTACAGTCAGTGCATATATGAAATAAAGATAACGAGGTACAATATCATATACGGTGATGTAGTATATGAACTAAAATAAAAAACTGTATCTATTCTAAGTGTTTGAAATCGTAGTTCAAAATATGATCGGCTTAGGAACGTGTTCGGTAGCTACATGGCCTGGCTAACCATACGTGAGGTGTATGATTAACACTATTAATGTCTACACTTGTATGATAGGGATTTGATCATATCTCTCACTAGCAATTTTCCCGCCCCCAACTAGTATTGTGGATCCAATCATAACACATCACGATACACGATCAATGTCCAATATATCATGTACAATGTCTAATATCAATGTCTAATGTCAATGTCGTGTACAATGTCAATACGATAACCAATATAACATCTCATAACTAAAGATTCAATCTATATACTAGTCCATGTAGCACAGTGTCAAGAGTCAGATGTAATATTTCTAAATACTGGAATTATAGAAATTATCAAATAATAGAAATTATCAGAGAATGTACTCTCCTGGATTCCTTAGCTAGCAATACCAATGTCCTGCTCCGGAAGTCTCACAGAACAATCCAACAGTCCTATAGACATATCATATAATACAATATTGTATCAGATATTACACTAACACACACATAACCATAATGAATTCATAAACTAGGCTAGGGGTGTCACGTCTGTAGTTGTTGTGCATAACAGACAGTCAATGATACGGGTCTTGCTAGTACGTCGGTGTACATATGGCAGTCTACTAACATACTACATGGTCACGGTCAATGTAACTTCGGGGTATCCGTGGTCACATTCAAGACATATAGTACATATAATACATAGTACATAATATGAACTAACGTATCTCATAATACTAATTAATTACACATATAATAGATAATATACATATTTAATCGAATTCATACTATGCACATATATATATATATATATATATATATATATATATATATATATATATATATATATATATATATATATATATATATATATATATTAAACATGTACTAGGGATGCACGTATATACATATACATATGTATTATGCTAATTGAGAATTATACGATTCATATGCATATACATTAATATTCATTAGTTACCATATAATATATGTATATATATACTTAACAGAACTTATACCATGTATATAAATATTAACTATATATACTAGGGAATACCTATACACCACTTATAAGTACGTATATATATACTAGTTGAGAGCATATTATATCTATATACCACTACGTATGCAAATATGTACATACATATCATACTGATACATACATGTACTAATGCATAACATACGTACATGTGTATGTGTACGCATTCGAGATTTGGTTCATGTCAAACCTGCGCGCGTAAACGGCGTGGAGATGACGAGACGGGGCGGATCGGTCGTGCCCGGTGGTGGTGCACAGTTGGGATGGGCAGCGGGACCGCTGCTCAGGAGCTCCGGTCAAGTCGGGGTCCAGGCGGGCTCCGGGACAGCAGGGTCGACAAGGTGCTCTTTGGCTTCAGACGGGTGGATCTGGTCGAGACTCCGGCGTTCAGTCGTCGGTGAGTCTAGGGTGGCGAGTTCTGGTCCGGCGGGATCAAGCTCCAGGTGATAGGTCCGAGCAGTTGGGTCAAGTTGTTGCTGCTCCGGTCGTGTGCTGTCGAAGAGGAGGCGACCGGAGTTGGCGAGGTGGGGAAAGAACGAGATGGTCGGGGTGGTCGACGAGGGACTGCGGCTCCGGCGGGTTGACAGGGAATGGCGGCGGGGTCTCAGGCACTACTCCGGCGAGGTCTCCGGTTGAGGTGGCGGCGGAAACCGAGAGGGGGGGTTGATGAACAGTGATGGCAATAGAAATCGGCTGGGTTATTTTAGGTTTAAGGGAAAGGTTGAATGGAAAAGAAAGGGATATTTATAAATATATAGAGGTTTGAGTTGACCTAGGAAAGTTGACTGGTCAACCCCTCTTGGGATTGGGCCTCTCATGTTTGGTTTCAAGGGGCCATGATTAAAATGGGTTCCAAATAAAAGCTAGGATTCAATTGGTTCAAGGTTTGGAGGGCCATGGTCTTAAGGAGGTTTGTGTTCAATCACACACTCCCAAAAATCATAGAAAAAAATAAATGAAGGGAAATAGGTTTTGTTCACGTGTCGTGTCCAACAGAGTGGACACCTTAATGCACTTTTGCACAAAAGTGCCCAATAATTAGAAAATTGCACAAAGAGTGATTTTGGTTTTATTTAATTAAAATTAAATGCAATTGGTGTTCTAAAATTAATTAGAAGTACAAAAAATTGAAATTAATTGGGACATAAGTGTCATGGATGAAGTAGACTCGGAATAGAATATTACCCTAATTTGGGTTGCTCAAAATGGGTCAAGATTGTGTCTCCAATTTCGATTGGAACACACAAGGATACAAGGTTAGATTTATTCGGAATTAAATAATAACGTCTGCGACGAAAATTATACGACTAAAATGTAGCACAAGAGAGCATAATTATAAGTTACACATGGGTCAAAATGAAAGGCAGGCACGTCTAGGACAAGGTTGTAAAATTTATAGGAAGGCAATGGCAAGGGTAGCGCTCCAAATATCGGAGCAACGGTAAGGCGCAACAATTAAATAAAATTAAAGCTATTAAATATAAATGAATATCATGCAGTTATTACAAAAAAATACACACAATACTTATACTATATAAGAAGACAAAAATACCCCTATTCCAGAATGTGGTGGTGACACAAGGGCCGAAAAAGTTTGACTACTGCAGGCAGATCATCGGGATAACGATCCCCTCTACATAGTTGTAAAGGAAAAGATTTTTTGGAGTGGGTGGAGTTTCCAATCTATGTAGAGAAAACCCCAGAGGCGACGAGATCCATTTGAGAGGTCGAAGAAACTCGGGAGGAAGGAGGAGAAGTCTGCTGAAGGGGGGTAGAGTTCAGTCCAAACTCGATCCTTGGCCGAGTTTGAGCCGAACTCGGTGTGGTGTTCCAGAACCTCAAAATCAAAGTCGGGAAGAACTCGATGTGGTGTTCCAGAACCTCAAAACCAAAGTTGGTCCGAGTTCGGTCGGTAGGCTGGACAAAAATTCAGAGGTATTTTATACACTGTTGGATCATATTCTACTGTCCAAGATTAGCTGCAAGATTATGGGGTATATATTACATTTTTCCTAACCCTAATTCCTAACTAAACAATAACTTATCATCTCATGGAAGAGGAGAAAAGGAGGCAAGAGTGCCATTGCAACTTTGCGAAGAAGAAGGAAGGATTAGAGGCTATTTCGGAGGAGGAGATCATTTTGGGTAATATCTCATTATCTTCTATCTTCGTGGGTGATCTATTTTCTATTCCTATGTGTTGTGGTGATCAGTGTTCGATCGGGAGGAGCTTGTAGAGGGTTTATTATCTTTATTCTATTAGTGGAGGTTCTTCAGGGTTGGATTCCGATCGTCCCGTGATATTTTTTCGGAAGTATTTTTCAACATCAAAATTCTCTGTGTCTGTGTAAATTATTTTTTCTGGGGTGCGTTGTTTGGTTTGTGCGTTGTATTGCTCTGTTCTCTCGCAGGTACTCTCTAATTTTGGGAAAGGTTTTTGCACTTCTTTCCCAATACTTTCTTTTTTTCTTTTTAATTGCAACTCCGTTGTAGAGTATGTATGGTTAGTCGTGTGCAATTCACCCTAGACCAATCTCCTCTACATACATTTAATCAGAAAACATATCAACTTGCCATCAAAATCTATAATCAATATATCTCTAGAAGGAACTCAATAAGCAGTCGCGTGACGGGCCGGACCGGGCCTTGGATCGAGTCGGATCTAGACTTCGGGTCAGGCCGAGCCTCTGTTATGGGCCGAGATATGAGGTTCGGCACTTTTCGATATACTAGACCGGACCAGTCCGGGTATTATTTGGACCGAATTAACACATGGATTATTTTTCAGACCGAGCTCGTGCTGAGCTGGACCGGCCCAGCCCAATTGACAGGTATACCTGGAGTTATTGCTTCGGCTCTTAACTATTGGCTATCGACCTAGTCCAATAAGATTCTAGGATCTTCGCTGGTGACTCTATATAGTCTACTTCAACTTGTAGTATAATAGTAAATGCCTTATTGTCCAGGCTTTTCCTTGGAAGTCCCATTTATCTTCGCAGGTTTGGAACAATTCTCACATTGTTTGTGGATGTTTTATTTTCTCTATGTTATCTGATTGTTATAGGAGATGGAATTTTTAGATTTGTAAACTTTGTCACTCCAAACAAAAAAAAAGTGTTTCAAAAATCGGATCAGACCACCAACCGGTTAAACCGGTCAAACGGTGAACTATTAATTTTTCGGACAAGTTTAATATCGATCCGCTGTGTTTTCCAAAATCTGGTTTCCTTTATATAACTCGATCAAGAGCACCGAATCGTCTGACCAAATTGGATTTTAAACCAGTTTGAATCTGACTTTTCCAATTCTATTTCTTTTTTTATTAAGTTTTGACTTTTTGTTTGGACTTTACTTGCAATCAAAATCAATATGTTTGATCTTGACTAATTTTATCATAAGTAGTATGTATAGTCAAGGGCGTCCCAGCACTACAAAAATATTGTTAAATAGCAATGGATCTCAGCGACGAAAAATAATTCGTCGCTGAGTCAGTGATAAACTTTCGACGAAACTATGACTAATTTATTTATGTAAACAAATTATATTATTTTTCGTCAACAAGCCGTCGTTAATCTGTCGCTATTATGTTAGCGATGGAATAGCTACGGAAATATCCGTTGCTGCAAAAAACATAAAATTCTATAGCACGTTTCATTTTCTTCCATTCTCAATCTCCCTCTCTCTCTCTCTCTCCTCGATACCCCCTCCCCCCCGGCTCCGACGACCCCTCCTCGAACCCCCTTCTCTCCGACGACTCCCCCCCGGCTCCGACGACCCCTTCTCGAACCCCCTTCTCTCCGACGACTCCCCCCCGGCTCCGACGACCCCTCCTCGAACCCCCTTCTCTCCGACGACTCCCCCCCGGCTCCGAAAACCCCCTCCTCGAACCCTCCACTCTCCAGCGACCCCCCTCCGGCTCCTCGACCCCCTCCTCGAACCCCCCTCTCCTCGACCCCCTCCGTCCGCCTTAGCCCCCACCTCAAACCATCCTCCCTCTTCTCGACCCCCTCCTTGAAACCCCCCTCTCTGCCCCCCCCATCCGTCCGCCTCCTATCCCTCCTCGAACCCCTCCCCTCTCCGGCCCCCCTCTCTTCGACCCCCTCTCTGCCCCCTCCTCGACCCCCCTCTCCGGCCCTCGCTCCATCGGATATCATCCTTCTCCGTCAAAGGTAAGCTCTAACCTAACCCTCATTCGTATTTTGGTTCATTATTAATTATCATACAGGATTTAGGGTGCTGGACACGTAGACCCGAGATACTAGACACGGACACGAGAACATAGACATGGACACAGATACACTGGAAATTCTTTATTATATGCTTTTAATACCTTATTGTTTACAGTAATTTTGTAGTGTAATTAATGTGGTCACTTCACCATCATGTTGATATTCATCTACATGGATTCCATATATTTTACACGATTTAAAATAACATATGGGGTACTCTTATAAAATACAAATAGACAAATATTATATAATATATAGACATATATAGCAGCAAGTAATTTATGATAAATAAGCATATAATATGGAAAGGAAGAATCTATTAACATACATATTTTTTCACTTGCGAATATTTTGAAGTGGCTAATTGATTTATAGGTCATCTATCATTAAGTTGGAAAATTGAATCTTTATGGAATTTATGAGGGAATAGGATGATGAATTCAAGCATTATTGTGTTCTAAAATTTTTAAATTCTGAAATATATTTATTTATTGACCTATCAAAAGTAGCGAAGCCTTGAATGAGAAACTTCAGTCTCATTCAAATGACTAAAGTTTTCAAAGTAACTACTATTTTTTGTTATTAATATAAGAGAATTTCTTTGAACTAGGGCTTATGCTTTTCAAAAACAATAATGCTAATTAGTTTACTACCAAATGCTTACAACCTTCTTACAACCTCACACCCCCTGCTATGTGGGCCACCTCCGGTCAACCTCTCCCCCAATGAACGACCTCTCACCCTCTGCTTACAAACAATAATGCTATTTCAGACCTAAAAGACCTCAATGATAGAATTACGATGACACTATTCTATATAGATATACTATCAAATTATGGCTTGTACTATATATGTATAGATACCTCAATTTTAGAGTGAAATGGGAATTAGGAAAAGAAATATGGTTAAATATAAAAGAAGTTTGAAATCTTAAATAAGTTATCTAACAGAATTGGGAAAAGAAGAAAGCGAATGAGTGCTGAAGCAAGCCTTCTCGTACATAACATTTCTCCTGTCTTCCATACTTGTTTGGGTTCCTATTGGCATAAAAAAGTACTCAAAGCTATAATGGGATGCCTACTAAGACATGGTATCTTACTAAAACTTGTTCTTTAGTCATTTTTGATCTACAACTACTCAAAGCTATACAATTTTGAAACTTACAAGAAATCTAGTGATATTCGATGAAGAGGACACATTTTTGATGCCATCGAAAATGAACAACAATCATAGCAATCGCAACATCAGCAACTACAAGTTGCACCACAACCTCAGGGGGATACAAGGGCCTCAATATTTGCCCTAACCTCAAGGGGTACAAAGACCTTAACCCACACAACTTCGGTGGGCACTAGACTTCGGAGAAATAATAAAACATTATTGGATGAGATCAGAAATTTAGCACCATGGCAGAGTTTATAATGGCCGTGCATACCGAAAGAATAACCTTGCTTGGAATTTTTATTAAATGCTTGCATTATGGAAAATGACTCCAATAGAAATCTAAAACTATCGTTACAAAAATACTGTTAACTTAGAAGAAGGATTTTGTACCAATTTATAGCACGGACACACATATAAAAAAAAATGCAGACAAATTAACACGAGTATTAGGACACAAAAATGGTAATATTTATTGTATGTGTCTATAATTAACTTAGAAGAAGATTGACAAATTGAATATTACATATATAATTATTTTAATTTATATGTGTATCCTTAGACGTACGTAATTCTTAATACGTAGGCTTGAGCATATCCTAGAATATCGAAAATAGAATATGTGACGTTCAAAAATCCGTATCAGTATCGATTTATTCATCGGCCCTAAAATCGATACGGTTATCACTAATTTAACCTATAATAAATTATTAACATTTTAGAGTATTGGTCTTTGTATCGGAATCGGTATCGGACTATTACTATGAGTATCGATTATCACTTCAAGGTACTAATATGAATAGTAATTAGCAGTTCTAACCTTACGATGCTATGGCATGTATCGGCCATATTCGGATGAGTGTCGAGGAATTATGGTTTGGATACTTGTAAAACACGGAGAAATGCTCAAATATGGTCTTTCCAATAGCCCATTTAGTTCTTTATGAGACTTCTTCATCAAGTATCCTAACTAACCAATCTTTAGATTATATTAAGATTGTAAAAGCATATAAAAGAGAAAAACTTATCTATCACATGCAAATTAATCGACAAAGGTGATTACTATTTCATTCAATTTTAAAAATACTAAGAATCAAATAGTTTTAGAGTTAAGGAATGGTCCGATACCAATTCCGGTTCCGATACTTTGAACCTTGGTTAAATTATATAATATGATATCTAGTATCTAATATGATACTCTAACCAAAATCAAATATAGCACATATAACTCTAAAATTCTTAACTCTAAACCTATTTATATAAATAAATAAATATAGGAGACGTATGAGACGTTAGAGGGGGGCGCTGAGAGCAGTACGCCGACTAAGAGAAACGATCGGTGGGTACAAGGTTTGGGGAAAGGAAAAGGCGGCAGCGTGTACGGTACAGGATCGTTGGCATCCAAGTCGTCGGTTCTTTCCAGAGCTCCTCCGACGGCTACTCCAGCTCCATCAGTGCTTGGCTTAGGCGTTCCTTCTGGTGCGATGTCTCTGGAGCAGCTCACGATGACTGTTTATGAGCTACATGGGCTGGTCTGACAGTTGATAGACACGCGTGATGCTCTAGCACCTGCTCCTCCGACGGCTACTACGACGGCTCCTCCAGCTACTCCGACGGCTCCAGCTCCTCCAACGGCATCGATGGGTCCTCCAGCTCCATTAACGGCTCCTGCCACTGCTCCATCTGTCGTTTCTCCCGATGATCTACAGAATATCCTCGCTATGGTTGTGGCACATTACATGGCTAGCCGACAGCCGCCTCCGCCTCCACCGTCGACTTGATAGATTTTTGAGTTTGTGGTATTTTTTTAGTTTGTTGTATTTTTTTGACTTAATCATATTTATTTGAATTGATTGTATTTATTTGACTTCGTGGAATTGTATAACACCATCGTATTTTTGGACTTGAATTGTATAACACCGTCTCCGCCTCCGCCTCCGCCTCCGCCTCCGCCTCCGCCATTGTATTTTTTGAGTTTTTGGTATGGTTGGATTACTACACTTTATTAGTTCATTGTATATATAACATTTGGACATGTTTGTGTGGATTTTTATAGTTTGTGTGAAATTTATTTGTGTGGAATTTATTTGTGAATGTCTAATAGGTATATGCTAAGCAGAAATTGATTTCTGGGAAAAATATTACCTTTAGTGATGGACTAACGACATACTAGCGACAAAAAATCTGGTAAATCTCAGCTCATCGACGGATTTTCGATGGACAATCTCAGGTCAGCGAGTACCTAGCGATGGAAAATTCCGTCGCTAAAACGTTTGAGACACACAAATGTACCAAACATATATCAAGGTCCGTCACTAAAATCCGTCGGTAATCCGTCACTCAGAGTGACGACTTAGCGTCGGATTAGCGACGAACTATGTGAGCCCAAAATGTGCAAAACCTTCTGAAAAATTAGACAATTTTTGGGCTCACATAATCCGTCACTATTATGCCGGTAAGTAGTCTGAAAGTTTAGCGACGAAACTTATACGTCACTAATACGTCGCTGATATTATGTCGCTAATTCCGTCGCTAAGCTGTCGCTTGAGCGACGGATTAGCGACGAAAAATCCGTAGGGACGTTAATATTGACGGAAGAATTTTGTCGCTAATCCGTCGCTATTTGAAAATAGCGATGGAAAGTTGCATTTTAGCGACGGATATTTCCGTCGCTAAAATAATGTATTTTGTAATGCAGGGGATTGGATTGTCCTAACCGAACCTAAATTTGGTTGTCCCTTGTCCTTGGCTTCATAAGAAGATATTAAAAAATTGATGATGAGTGGGCTTGGCAGCGACGTCGAAGTCTCCGGTTTTGACGGCAACGTGGAATTCGGATTCCGAGTTTCTCTTATTGAGCTACTCGAGACCTTCTCAGTAGGAACTCAAAATATGGACCTGGTAGATTGCAAGTTCAACCAACAAAAAGGAGTTTGGGTGGACCACCGATGCTTTATTGACGGAGAGGTAGAGATTTAGGGGACTGGGGGAATTATCCAAGTCCGATAGCTTGTCAGACTTACCCCTGGACCGACCTCTGTGTAGTTGTCCACTATGTAATATATTCAAATAAGATTGTATTCCTATATAACTAGTTCTGTATTCAAATTAAACCACTGGTTGAACTGATTTGATCCAACCCAATGTCTTGACCGGATCGATTTTCGGACCGATTTTTAAAACATTGAGAGTAAAACCACATGCATATACTAGGCGATCACGTGTATGCATGAGGACTCTCGTCATTACATGAGAGTTTTGTTCGCTATATCTAATGTATCATATAATGATATAATATGTGCATACTATGGTAGATTCAGAACTCAATTGTGTAGGATATTTGATGAGGTGTTCTAACAAGTGCTTCTTCTTTTTTCGATTCTCTCTCACTTTCTCACTGTCGTTATCATCCACTAGCAGCATTATTGGCGGACTTTTGATCATCTCTGGTCTGTCCTTTGGTGACTTGGGCCCGTTACAGAGAGAGACAAGCAGCCAATGGGTCCTTTTACGTGAAATGCATTCCTGAGCCTCGAGAAGATCTTTCAGTCTTGAATCCTGAAGTTTTGTAGACCTCCATCTTTTCTTCTTTTGTTTTCAATTTTCTAATTTTTTTTTTTTTACTAGAATATAGAAATGGGAACGTTCACTAGCAGTGAGTGTGGTTACTTCTGGGAGAATATATGCTTCGAACAGTAGATATTAGTTCCATATCACTATCTGCTTTTTCCGTCGGCCAACTTGCGATGTTCTCCTTGCACTTGGGACAAGTATTCTTTCTTCAGCCAGAGGAGTATAAATTTTCACTCCTGGCAGTATGTTCTTACCAAGCAAAGGAAAGGTAGCATTTGCGTACTGTCATAGTTAATTTTGTAGCAATGGCATCCCTGAAATCGGTGAAACCTCAAGGTTCCTCCCCTGTGGCGCCAAAGGTTCAGCCAACAAAGGCTGGGGGAGGGAAACCAGCCCCAAAGAAGGCAGTGCAGAAGCCACAGGAACCAAAGGTCCTACCTAAAGTCCTACGTACCCAAAAGACAAAATACTAGGATTTTTTTTTTTTTCCTTTCCTGCTCAGTTTCTCCTCAGTATCATAGTCGATCAACTTGCTGAATATTACAACTCTATTTGATGATGATTAATTGTGCAGGTGATGCCAGCAAAGGCAGCCCCAAAGGCTAAGTAGGAGGGTGGAATTAATGAAATGAACGGTGTGCTTTTATATGGCCCTACTGTTTGTTGTTGGCTCTATCTATGTATGTATGTACTAGAACTATAATATCAATGAAATAAGCAGGATGTTCGTCCTTAGTCGTACATACTTGATGTCTCTGTATCTCCCCCTATGCAGGTTTAAATTTTAGTTATTTTTTCTTGATTGAACCAACCCTGATTTATTGAAGCTCCCAAATCATCGTCTTTTGATTGCCCATGATTACCATCAGGTGCAATTTGCATTACTGTCGTCTTTGTACTCGCAGGGTTAGAAAGCTAAAATCTCTACCAATATATATATATATATATATATATATATATATATATATATATATATATATATATATATATAATTCTCATGCTTATATATGCATTCTAACATGTCACCAAGATCTAATGCTTATATATGCATTCTAATATGTCACCAAGATAGCATCCATTGGATTGTCTTTTTCGATGGTCCAGATTAAATTATTTTTTTGCAAGAAATCAAGATTGCATCCGTTGTATTGTCTTTTTTTATGGTCCTGATTAAATCATTTTTTTGCAAGAAATTAGATAGTTTAAGGATCTAATATGGACCGTCAAAAATGTCATTCCAACGACTATTATTTTAGAGTACATACATGAATGTATTAGTGCAGAATTCCGATTCCCCTCCTCTCTCTCTCTCTCTCTCTCTCTATATATATATATATATATATATATATATATATATATATATTAAATTGAGGGTAGAAATTATGGGGACATCATTTGCTCTACCAAAGTATCTAGTCTTCCATAAATATGTCTACTAATTAAAATTTTGTTGGTTCGAACTCGATTACCTAAGTTACATTAAGGTAAAGTTCAAAAAGCTTATGATCAATAACTACTCTTCTTAGAACACTCTAATCTATATCTTAGTATCAAGAAACGTACTCTTGATTGTGTTGCTTTGTCTATTGCTTAGCAAAATCTAATTAAAGTTAGGCGTGAGTTTTTTTCTGTTTATTTTTAATAAATTCTTCGGTTTTATGTCCTAGTTTTGTGCGATAATATGCTCTATGTACAATTTTTACAAAATATTATGCTTTTATATAATATATCTAAACTTCGGTGCTCTTGAGGTAATTTTTTGTTTTATATGTTACCCTTTAATATCCAAATCCTTCTGAATTACCATAATACCCATCACTATTCATTATATTTACTGGTTGTGCCATTCATTTATTTTTATTAATAAATATTTAATGGTCTGGTTGACAATTTAGGATAGCGTTTATGAGGTATTTTTAAAGTACCAGTTATGAGCGTTTATAAGGAGTCCAATTTTTTATGGTTTTAAGTAGTGACTTTTAAACTAGTCCAACACATACTTGGTAATTCATTAACAAGTGGTTTTGAAAGTGTTTTACACGAATAAAATTACATATATGTCCATATATAAATAAAATAACAGAAAGAAACAAAATAATAGAAACGTTTGGATGAAAGTAGGAGAAAATTTTGGTTGTTTGATCAAAATAATAAAAACTCACGAAATAACAAAAGCGCCTAGATTTTCAGTAGGAGAAAAAAAAATTAAGAACTTACACAAAATAGTTTATGAAGTTTAACAAAAAAAGTTTATGAAGTTTAGAAGAAGTAGAAGAAGAAAAAACAGATTAAAAAGAAAAAATAGGATAAAATATTATGAGTTATAATTATATATTTTTTGTGAGAATATAAATATAATAAAATAATAAAATTGTTCAAAATTGGTTGGTTTTGGATGTTTATAAAGGCACACAAAATTATATTACACCAATTTTTAGGAATTTTAAGACTTCCAAAATTAGTGTCTAAAAAAAATAACAAACATAATTTTTTAAAATACTTCATAAATAATCGGTTCAAAAATACTCCAAAATCCATCAAAATACAGCTATCAAGCAAACTCTAACACTTCTCGTGCGTATTAGTCCATGATTGCATCATGAAGACTGGTTCTGCCATGCCCCCATTCTCCTTCCGTAACTAACTACCCTCACCCGCATACTTTTCTTTTCTCCTATTTAAGAATCTCTCGCCATCTCAACATAACTCATCTGATAAATATGCTCTCCTCTCTCTTTCCTTTTCTACCATCCACTGCCCAGACGGAAGACAGAGGTGACAGAACTAGCATCTAAAATTAAGACGACTGAACTTTAATTATATCTTGTGCCAACCCACGGTTTAAAGTGTTGGTGTTTTTCATTTTGTTTTGGGAGTTTTAGTCCCACATTAGAAAATCACCAATGTGTATATCTCAATATATAGCTTTGTTTAGTATTGGTATATGCACATGGGATGGTGGTCTATATGGGTTGATTTTTCTAGAGAGATTAAGTGTGAACCTCATTATGACAATCTTTATTTTGTCACCACCTTTGGAAAATTTTCATTATGAGCTAAGTCCTGCGACTCGAACTCGAACTCGGGCTCAAGGGCGCAAATTGGGGCTTTTTCGCACTTGGCACTTAGTACGTCAGTCGTGCTTGCTCGGCTGCTGCTTTCGACGCTCAGCGGTATTTGATGGCGTTGTACCGTGCAGCATGACCAGCGGTGGCGGCAGCGACGCATGCAGCTATGGCTACGCATGCGGAATGGTGTCGGATAGCGCATATGAGGCCTTGAGTTTTTGCAAGCCGCATAGGTACTGTTCTTTTCTATATATAGAGGAGCTTCTCTTTCTTTCAAAGTGGAGAAAAAGTGAGAGCACCAGTGCGATATGCGGCCGCAGTGAGCACCCTTCTACAAAGTATTTTCGAGTGATCCGAAGGTTACCAAGAGCGTTCCAGAAGTTCTCGTGTGGACTTGCTGGATCTTGGGGGCAGTTTGTTGTTTAGCGCGAATCTTGCCTTGAGTTTCCTTCTTTGTATTTCTTTTCTTGTTCTCGTTCCTTCTCGTTGTAGCATCTTTGAACGTAAAGAGAAGAACGATTTTCTGATTCTTGTTGTATTTATATTTTTTTTGGGTCATCAGTTAGTAACATGTTCGTGGTTTAGTATTGTTGTGGAGTCGTGTGTCATTGTAGAGGCGCTCTCGAGTGGCTCACTATGCACCAACTTTTGTAGAAGATGAACTCTTGAGTGAGTCTGTACTTTGTGGACCTCCTCTACTTTGATTTATCTTCTGGACTAACAATCTTAAGGCAAGATCCGGGTTAGAATGGACAACAATCTCAAAGCAGACAGAACTGTTGACAAGTTCAAGGCCAGGCTAGTTGCCAAGGGATTTTCCCAGATGCAGAGGATTGATTACTTCGACACCTATGCTCTTATTGCATGGATGACAACTATCAGGATGCTGATTGCTCTAGGTGATATTCACAGAACGGTGATTCATCAGATGGACATCAAGACAGCATTTCTGAATGGTGAACTAACTGAGAAAATTTACATGCAACAGACAGAAGGATTTGTCATCAATGGTCTTGAAGACAAAGTATGTAAACGGGTAAAATATCTATATGGTCTGAAGCAAGCTTCCAAATTATGGCACGAGAAGTTTGACAAAGTCATTAGATGAAATGGCTACAAGGTCAGCGAAACTGATAAGTGTGTGTACAAGAAGTTCACTGGTGATAGAGGTGTCATCATTTATCTCTATGTGTACGACATGCTAATCCTAGGTATGGATGAAGAATGTGTGACTAGAACAAAGATGTTCCTCTCGTCTAAATTTAGTATGAAGGACATGGGAGATGCAGATGTCATCCTTGGGATTAAGATAATCCAGACGAAAGCTGGGCTTGCTCTAGCACAAGCTCACTACGTAGAGAAGATACTCACACGCTATGGATATCAGGATCTTCCAGGGATTGATAATCCATATAGGTATGACAAGAAATTGAAGCCTAACCTAGGAAAAAACATCAGACAGTTGGAGTATTCTAGCGTCATCGGGAGCTTGATATATGCTACAAATGCCACTAGGTCTGACATTACTTTTGCTATGGGGATGCTGAGTAGATTCACGTGTAACCCAGGTGTTGAACACTGGAAACTGTGAAGAGGACGATGAGATACCTCAAGAAGACTCACAAGTTTGCACTTTACTACAGCGGAGATCCAACAGTGGTAGAAGGATTCAGTGATGCTAGTTTATGCTCAGAAGAAGAGAGCGAGAGATCCACATGAGGATATATTTTCTCAATGGGTGGAGATGCTATATCATGAAAGTCAAAGAAGAAGATTATTCTCTCACACTCATCAATGGAGTCTGAGTTGTATGCACTTACGGCAGCAGCAGATGAAGCATAGAGGCTTCGGGATCTCATGTACAATCTCTCAATGGTTGGTGCACAGATCCTGGTTGTACCGATATACTGCGACAACCAGGCAACTGCAGCAGTGGCATCTAATAACCTTTTTAATGGAAAGAAGAGAACTGTGTAGCTTCAGCATAGAGCACTGAATAATCTATTCATGACTGGTGTCATTGCAATGGTGGATCACTACCAAAATATAAAGAAATAGCGACATTTTTAGCGATATCTTTTTCTAACGTCGCTATATTTTATGAATTTAGAGACATCAAAAAATAATGTCGCATGGCATCGTTGTTAGCGATTATCAACGACACATAGCGACTATCAATAATATTACGGAAGCCGATGTCGTCAAAAGTCATAAAAAATCGCTATTATTTTTATTGTAGCGACGTTTAGCGATGTGATATTACATACGTTGCTAAATATTATAACCTCAGCGACGTTTAGCGACGTATGTTTAAAACGTCGCTAATATTTTTCATATAGGTTTCCTGAACAATTTTATTTACCCCTTCCAAACAAATTTCCCAAATACTACCCTTTCTCCACTCGAGCCTCCTGCGACCTTCCCCTCCGGCGTCGACCATGCTCCCCCCTCAATACCCTCCGATCAACAGCTCAGGTAAACCCTAACCCTCTCTCTCTCTCTCTCTCTCTCTCTCTCTCTCTCTAACTATCTTAGTTTGGTTAGGGTTAGCAATTTGACCCCTTCCGGTAGTGCTCCCCTTTCGACCTCCGACTTCGACGGTGCTCCCCCCGTGACCCCCTTCGATGGCTCAGGTAAACCCTAATGCCCCCCTCTCTCTCTCTGACACGATCGACAAACATACATACAGACACACACTAACAGGACACACTTACATACATACACACTGACACAACTGCAGAAACATAGAAAATATGCGTTCATGCAACCCTGCGCCCCAAAACAAAAGCTCAAAAGAGATCAGGCTTCAGAGTCTCCCTACGGACAAGAAAGAAGACATCCATGCGTCCCAATTAGCCAAAGCAGCTTGGCCGCAGAGGGACCTAACATGGTATCCCGTTAGCAGGATTGTCTCTAGCACAGAATCCGGACAAAAAAGATTTTCTCAATGCCTCAAAAGACGTGAACATACTAAATGACAGAGGTCTCGGGTCAGCACAGAACTTTACTCTCGATGGATGTGTAGTGCCACGTGTATAGCAGAACTAGCCCCATGCGTCTCATGCATCTCTGGCCCCATGCGTCCCAGACTCCACGCGATCTCATGCGTCTCTGGCTTTATGCGTCCTAGACTTCATGTTGTCCCATGCGTCTCTAGTCCCATTTGTTTCAGCCTCTATACGGCCCCATGCGTCTCTGGCCCTATGTGTCCCAGACTCCATGCGGCCCCATGCGTCTCTGGCCCTATGTATCCTAGACTCCATGCGTCCCATGCGACTTTGGCCAAGTATGTTTCAGACTCCATGAAGACCAAATATTGCTGTTACGACAAGAGTGATTCTCTCCAACGAAGTGGGGACTATGTGTCAAGATGACCCAGTCATGCCCACAAAGGACGATAACCTCCCAGATATTCAGCAATAGAAAATCTCAACAAGTGCCCACGTGACAGCCTAACCCACTCTCGGTTGCAGCTATACCCTATTAAGAAGGGACACGTGGCACCCTCCAGCATCCATGCGGCCCAACATATGCGAGCCCAGGGATAACTATAAATAGTAGGGTACTACACCCATATAGACCCCCCGACTATCTGCGAACCTACAGTCAAGCAAGAGAGAAGATCTTCCTCCTCCTGTATCGGATCGTCCATGGAGTAAAGAGAGTTTCTACACTCCTATCCCTCCATCGTCACCCCCTAGAAAACAAATTTGTACTTAGATTATCTCCTAAGACTTCTCTGTACTCTCTTTTCGTTTGTTGAATAAATCAAGCTCTCTTAGAATTTCGAATTTAATGGTGAACAAGATGGCGACCCTGCTGGGGACTTCTTTCTCCTCTGATGAGAAAGTCATGATGCAATCCGACGCAGCCAAGCTCGGGTCAACTCAGAGAATGCTGGTGGTCCGCTTTGATCAGCAGGCTTTCAAGGACATAATCTTCGGAGACAGCACGAGTCCTTCAAGGCAAGCAAAGCCTAAGAAGACCCACAGGACATGGGTTATAAAGGCCTTTGTGCCTCACCCAATTGTGAAATATGTGTTCCCCGTCTCTCTCTCTGCCGTAGGGACCCCATATCGTGCGTCCACTGCTTATACGGCAACCCCTTCCAACAAGAAGGGTGATCCACACCAGGAGACCTGCAGGATATAGATTGCAAAGGTCATTGTGCCTCACCCAGTTGCTGAGAATGCGCTCCCTTCCCCTCTCTATGTTGCTGAGGATGCTCGTCAAGCCTCTAACCAAACTGTCCATACGGCTTCTACGTCTGCCGCAGGAGACGCTTAGCACTCGAACTCTGGCAGAGAAAAATACTACGATGCCAGACATTCGGGTCTTAATGTGAGCTCAATACGGCCTAGGAAGAGGTCACATAAGGCAGAATATGCGGCATCGGTTCACTATCGCAAGCAAATGGCCGCATGCGGCCCTCACATCGACCGAACCTCAGTTTTCGACCGAATCTCATGTAGTGCTGATCTTATGCACCATGCTAAGAATGGTAAAAATCAAAACTTGGACTCTCCGTACTATGCGCCAACGGGTACTAAGTCGAAGAAGTCTGGGACAGTGCGAGCTCGTCATGCTCAAGCAAATGTCAATTCGGTTGACCGTCGGAGGGCACCGCTAACTGTTATGCGGGCCCCTGATGGAAAGTTGTATAAGACCAACCCGTGCGTCTAGCCCTCAGCGGCAAATGGACAAGGCCCATCTCAAAAGTCTTTCACTAATGATCTGGAGAAAGTTCTTGTACAAAACCCAGGTCAGAAAGAAAAAATAACACGCACCAGTGCACTCGACCTACCCGTACTCATAAAAATGGTGCAAAGGTGAGTCAACCCTCGCCTGACATGCGCAATATAATTAATCACAAGCGCAAGGCAAGGGAGACAGTGACGGAATATGAAGTATCCTCTCCAGGATATCACTGTGCCAAAATCATCATCAACTGCTACTGCAACAAGGTGGCAGCACCTACAAGCAGGCAGTCGGCTTTCCAACGACTGCATCCGATGGCACCTATCCGACAATAATCCAAAGATCAGGTACAACATCCGAGGAGGATGAGATACCATTCTCCTCATGTTACTCTGCTTGGAAGGTCCCTTCCACCATGGAAGAAAGGAAATCCAGCACCTCTGTAGCCCCATGTGTCCCAGACGCCATGCGTCCCATGCGTCTTTGGCCACGTATGTTTCAAACTCCATGAAGACCAAATCTTGCTGCTACGACAAGAGTGGTTCTCTTCAATCAAGTGTGGACTATGTGTCAAGCTGACCCAGTCAAGCCCACAAAAGACGATAACCACCCAGATCTTCAGCAACAGAAAATCTCAACAAGTGCCCACGTGACAACCTGGCCCGCTCTCAGCTGCACCCTATTAAGAAGGGATACATGGCACCCTCCAGCATCCATGCTGCCCAACATATGCGCGCTCAGGGATGACTATAAATAGTAGGGTACTACACCCATACAGACCTCCCGATTATTTGCAAACCTACAATCAAGCAAAAGAGAAGAGCTTCCTCCTCCTGCATCGGATCGTCCACGAAGTAAAGAGAGTTGCTACACTCTTAACCCTCCATCGTTACTCCCCAGAAAATAAATTTGTACTTTGATTCTCCTAGGACTTCTCTGTACTTTCTTTTCGTTTGTTGATTAAATCAATCTCTCTTAGAACTTTCGAATTTAATGGCAAATAACGACACGGACACATAAATATAGACACGACACGGACACATAAACACTGACAGAAGACTAGGTTTAGGTCTAGTTTGAAGGACACACAAACGAAGACATGACACGGACACAAAAAACTGACACAAACACAAACACGACACGGACAAACAAACACTGACACTTACACGAAACTAGGGTTAGGTCCAACCCATTCCAATCCTTTCGGTTTAAATTTCTAGTGTGTACATAGATTTACATAAAAAAGTATATAAATAAATAATTAAAACAAATTTATATATCTCTAAATTTTATATGCAATGTACAAATTTCTAGTTAAGATTATGTGTGCATATGTGTATCATTTATACATGAGTGAGTATCCTATAGGTAGATAAGTACCTAAAAGGAGATTGTGTGTGTATAGTGTGTACCAGGGAGTCTCATATACAATGTTCTATGTGTATGTCTATGTGCAGTTAAGATTAGTGAGAGTGAGTGTGAGTTAATGTCATAGTTAAGTAACAAAAAATTTTGAATTTGTATTTTAGTCAAGATATTGTGTTTAGGTATGGGTACTACCTTGTGTATGTGTGTGTCAAGTGTATGAGAGTCCACGTGTTCCATGTGAGCCCTTCTCTGAAACAAAATTTTGAGGCTTTTAGGTCTAGAATAGTAGTGACTAGGCTTTTAGGTTCTACCATGTTGAATACTTAGGTTCTACCTATGTTGGACACTCCAAAGTCAAGTATTCCTTCGTGGTCCATTATATGAAAAGAAAATTGAATTCTGCATGCCTTTTGAGGCTATTAGAGTTATACCAAAAATGACTAAGAACGAAAGGATCAAAATATCTAAAAATACTTGTGGTGATAACTAGATTTCAAGTCTTTATAGTTTTTTTTTTAGAGGAGTAAACAAAGGCCTCTCAGTCTTTTCAGATAATTTATAATACTTACCCTTTTCTAGGATTTTTTTCAAAATCTTGTATAACTCTCAGTAAATTTCCTTTTCAGATAATGGATCACAAGAGAGCATGTGTTTATTATTATGAGCCACCCATCTAATGGAGTTTAAAATTGGAGTTGTCCATATGTCTTCTAAGTTTGAAATCATGTCTTCATGCTATTACGTTTGCAAGACTTTGAACGATATATACTTGAATAATCATGTGTATCTATCTTTGCATAAGTATATTAATGGATATGAATTACTACTTACGGCATCGTTCATGGATTAACAATCATCAGTCTGATGACATGTGTAGTGTGCGAGATAAATTCATATAGGTTATACATCAGTTCCTGTAGTTTGTCAAGGCGTTCCCTCAGTACATGAACGGTACCAAAATTAAGTATCCGTATGTGAGATATCGCAACTTGAAATATCACTCAAAAGTGGATGTGATATATTATTTGTACTTGAGAGATTTTATACCGAATTATGTCCAGTGGACCTCACATGTAGAACTTGTGTCTTTAGCATCGGAGTCGGAGCCTTATGTGGAGCCATATATGGATGTCCACGACCATGCTGATTACGACGACGGGTGCGTAAATATGGTTTTCGACGCTGTCGGACCTAGTTTTAATTCAAACAATGATGATACAGCTGAGGAGAAACTGAATGATGATGTTGCAAAGTTGATGGAGTTACTGGAGAATACAAGGACTCTATTATATCCTGGTTGTGAGGATCATTCACCGTTGGAGGTGGTTACAAGACTATTGAGCATCAAGTTCGATTTTAATATATCTCAAGAATACTACAATCGACTGATAGAGTTGATTATAGAGATCTTACCGGTGGGTGCTAAGTTACCTAAAGACTTCTGCCGGTCTAAGATGATGGTGAGATCGCTCTAGATGGGATACGAGAAAATTGATGCATATCGCAACGGATGCATGTTATACTACAAAGACAACAAGGATGAAGACGTGTGCCAATTTTTTGGTGCTGATCGCTACAAGGCAACCGGTACAGGGAGGTCTACTGGTGTAAGGAAGCCGACCGATCCGATGCACTACTTGCCTTTGATGTCACGATTGTAGAGGTTGTTTATGGTGAAGGCGACTGCCGAAAATATTAATTGGCACAGGCGAGAACATATTGAAGGAGTATTGGATCACCCATCCGATGGAGAAGCATAGAAGCACTTCGATCGAGAGTATCCCAATTTTGCTTCGGACCTGCGTAATGTAAGATTGGGGCTCTCGTCTGACGATTTTACTCCATTCGGACTTTCGGGCTCCCAGTATTCGTATTGACCTGTGATATTCATCCTGTATAAACTACCACCTTGGATGTGCATGAAGACTCTGGTTATTTCTTAACTGTTATTATTCTGTGTCTGAACAATCCGAAGTGGAACATCGATGTGTAATTGCAACCATTGATAGATGAGTTGAATCGGTTGGAGATTCTAGATATGTTCTACTCGATCCTCTAGATGGAGTGCTCCTACTATACAGGCTACTGGTTCTGTATCCTCCTCGCAGAGTACTCTAGTGTACCGATCTATAGCATCTCCGACTCCGTCGATGTTATAACGTGGCAGTACTCCTGGGACGAGTAGTTCTAGGCCTGAGACTACTGCCTCTTCCAACTATCCTCTAGCTGACAGCACCATGGAGGCAAAGAAGCAGATGGAGGAGGTCGAGCTGACTCTATCTGCACTAGTTCAGAGCGATCCTCCATGCGCACCTCCGAACGAGATAAGGATGAAGATTTGGACCGACGGACCTCAAAAGTAAGTTAATTAGTTAACATTTTGGACCGACGGGCAAAATGATTATATCTTTATATTCATGAATTTAATTATCGTTGTATAGATATCGTCCGTGGGTGGTACAGAGAGCACTGGGGATGTTTCTAAGGCAGAACTATGGTGGGCCTTGGATCAACTACTCAAATGCTCCTGAAGATAGGAAGACATTCTGGTTTGCCTACTTCAAGGTAAAAATATATTTACTTTTAGTATCAATAATCATTTACGCATATTATATAACTCTCTATCTTAATTTTTGTGGAAAACCTATTTCTATCCACCACACCGGGCTGAGAAGATCGAGGAGCAGTTTCCTTGCATCGTCGCCAAGCTGATCCGTGATGCGATCAACGATCAAAAGGCTCATGATCGCGACGGAGCCCCGATCCATGGTTGGATCACGCCTGAGCAGTGGACTGCAATGAAGGCGAGATTCAGCAAACCCAAGTACATGGAGAGGTCGGAGAAAGCAAAGGCGGCTAGGTCGAAGGCAGAAAAGTGGTTTGGTGGCTCAATTCTTATAACGGAATATTTTCTCGCCTGGTATGTATTCTATTGAATATATATTATTTTAATAAAAAAAGAATAAGAGGTTTAATTTTAATAACAAACAATATATATCTTAACAGGTACAGAGGGATGAGGACGCCAACATGGTGACCGTCTTCCTGGCCACCCATCGGAAGGGCAAAAAGCTCATCGATAAGAAGGCAACGCAGACCTATGTACGTTACTTTACCTTGTGTTAGTTTTAATATAACTTTAAAAATATGCAAATAGATATCTATATAGTTAGTAATAAGTACCTTAGCTGTTAGCAACCATTTTTCTAGGACGAGTATCTTAGACTACGTGAGCGGACGACTGCTAGTGCACCCGCAAAGGGATGGGCTGGTACTTCCTCGCAGCCCTCTACAGCTCCGTCGGCAGACGAGCTCTGGATAACGGTCGTTGGTGGTCTTAAGAGGGGTACGTACTATGGTACGGGATCCTATGGCCTTTCCAGCAGCCACAGCAGAACCAGACTCCAGCTAGAGCGCCTTTTCACCAGGCACCTCAGCAGCAGAGACAGTTACAGCAAGCTCCATGCAACTTCTGCAAGAAGCCCGGCCATATCTGGAAAGTTTGCAGGAGGAGGCTAGGAGTTTGTTTATATTGTGGTACTGAAGGGCATCAATCGAGGGAGTGTCCTCGTCGTACAGTTCAAGGAGCAGCTCCAGCTCCGAGGACACAGACGAGACCACCTGCAGCACAGCCGAGGGGACCGCTTCTGACACAGCAGCAGCGTTTTATCCAGCATCAACAGCAGGGAGGTGCTCGACAGGGAAGAGCGTTTGCTATGACCGTCGAAGAGGAGGAACCCACCGGAGATGTTATCGCAGGTTCTATTCTTCTTGATTCTATTCCAGCTTTAGCTTTGTTTGATAGTAGTGCTTCCCATAGTTTTGTATCTGTTTCTTTTGCTCTGAAGCATGGTTTGGTAGCTGAGTCTTTGCTTAGGACTTGCAAGATCATGACCGGGGGAGGCATTATCCTGGTTAATGATATTTGTAAGGATCGGAGAGTTACTCTGGGAGGCCGGGAGTTGAGTGCGTGTCTACTTGTAATGCCACTTCCAAGCTATGACATTGTACTTGGGATGGATTGGTTGAGTAGGCACCGTGCTAGCATAGACTGTAGAGGAGGTAGAGTTTTGTTTGGTTCGCCAGGAGAGCCAGAGTTCGAGTTTACTAGAGGAGCTGTGGAGCAGGGAGAAGGCATTATTTGTGGAGCTATGGTAGAAGATAAGGAGTTGCCACATCCGTTGATAGCAGAATTCTTGGATGTGTTTCCTGAGGAATTGCCAGGATTGCCGCCAGATCGAGATGTTGAATTTTCTATAGATTTGGTGCCAGATGCAGAACCAATTTCGTAACATGTCTATAGAGTAAACAACAGCGAGCTGGTCGAGTTGAAGAAGCAGGTGGACGAATTACAGGATAAGGGGTTTATCAGATCGAGTTCTTCACCATGGGGAGCCCCGGTATTGTTTGTACCGAAGAAGGATAGATCGGTGCGTATGTGCATTGATTACAGGGCTTTGAATAATCTCACTATCAAGAATAAGTATCCTTTGCCACGGATTGATGATCTGTTTGATCAGTTGAGTGGTGCAAAGTTATTTTCTAAGATAGATTTGAGATCAGGCTACCATCAGGTAAAGGTGAAGCCGGAGGACATACCAAAGACTGCTTTTAGAACTTGGTATGGTCAGTTCGAGTTTATGGTAATGTCATTTGGTTTGACTAATGCACCGGCGGTATTTATGAACTTGATGAACAAGGTGTTCCACCAGTACCTTGACAAGTTCGTGGTGGTGTTCATCGACGACATACTCATATACTCGAGGACACCGGAGGAGCATGAGGAGCATTTGAGGATTGTGTTGGATGTGCTGAGGAAGGAAAAGCTTTATGGGAAGTTGTCCAAGTGTGAGTTTTTCTTGGACAAGGTAGAATTCTTGGGGCATGTTGTGACTGGTGATGGTATTTCAGTGGATCCGAAGAAGATTTCAGTAGTGAAATCTTGGAAGACTCCGAGTTCGGTTGTCACGACCCGCACCCGGTTTAGGGGCACGAGTGCGTGGGTACGTCCAGCCTACGCCGCAGCATCGGCTGTAGAACGCTGTCAAGGTCTTGATACTATCTAGCCAATCTCACACAAGCATCCAATCTCCATAAGGAGGCACGGACGACACAATAAATGAACACATACTCAATCACAGGATTACAGCACGATAAGATATCGAACAGAAATTAAATACAACACAAGTCAAAAAGCAATAACTTAACTCAACAATATCCAAGTCTCAATAAAATGTCGGAGACAAATCCGGTACCAAAATAGTCTACTAAAAGAACTAACTAGAAGATTGGTGATTCCGGCTAGACCTCCCGAATCACAACTAACTATCAAGCCCAAGTGCAGCTACTCACCATATGGTCCATAAAGTGTCGGACAGCGGTCCTCTATGGCATAGTCTGGAAAAATGTTTCCAGTCAGGAAGGAGCAAAGCACAATCTCAAATAACAGTTCCATTAAATTGATAAGGACTATAAAGTAATAAACATGTGATGCTAGCTACTGAGAAGACAGTGAAATAAATGCAATGGCATTTAAGAGAGACAGGCAATGTAAAGAGACAGGCAATAGGCAATATGATACAGTCAGTGCATGTAGGAAAATGAAAAAGAACAAGGAACATTATCATATACGGGTGATGTAGTATATGATTTAAATAGGGAAACTGTAATCTACTCTAAGTGTTTGAAATAGTAGTTTCAAAATGTGATCGGCTTGGGAACATGTACGATAGCTACAGGGCCTGGCTAATCATGGGTGAAGAGCATGATTAACACTTACATTGTTCTACACTACAGTAAGAGGTTATGATCACATTTCTTACTAACTACTTCCCCGCCCCCAACTAGTACTGTGGATTCAACCATGACACGTCACGATACACGAGCAAGTCCAGTTTATCATGTACGATGTCTAATATACATGTCGTGTACAATGTCAATACGATAATCAAGGTAACATCTCATGACTGCAGATCCAAGCTATACTAGTCCGTGTAACACAGTGTCAAGGATTCAGATGTAACATTTCATGATTATTTAATTTATAGAAATTATCAAGGAATTGGAAATTATCAGAGAATATACTTGCCTTGGTCCTTAGCTGGTAATTATGGATGTCCTGTTCCAGAGTATCCCCTGGGTAAACCAACAGTCCTATAGACATAACACAATATTACATTTACATCAGAAGCTACGCTAACACACAGTCAAAACACTGGCCTCAGGGCCATGCCAGGCAGGGCACTAGTCAACTAGGGTCATCTAGTATATTTACCAATTAACCATATTATCAATAATTAAAACATAATACCTATATATTGTTATTCCAAAGTATATATAAAATAGGTATAACTGTATGTACATAAGTGGAAATATATTTTATTTATGTGAAAATTATACATCACTCATATATATAAACTAATATACATGTACCAAAATACATATTAACTTATATTATATATATATATAAATGCATACATACCAAAATAATACAATACTATATACAGGTAATTATACCAAAATATGTTTTACAAGTACATAGATATCAATATAGTTATATATATATACTATATATTTTTACATACCAAAAATATGTTTATACATGTGTATATATATAGGTACACATATTTATACCAAATATATTAATTTAATATATACTCTACCAATATATAATTATACCAAATACATATATATATATGTTTGTACATTTTCCAAATAGTACGTACACTATATACAATTAGAGAAAATACACTATATATTCATAGATATAGATATGTACACATATCCACACACAAATACACGTATACGTATTTATATATATATATATATATGTATATATACACATTAACTAATATATACTAATACACCATATAAATCTACATATATATATATATTTATACCAAAATACGCTTATATATATATACCAATATGTATTTATACTAAAATACATTCTAATGCATATATATAATAGAGAAATGCGTGATATATATATATATACATATACGCGTATATATATATGAAACATAGATACAATAATAAATGCAATACTATATAATATGAACATACACTAAATAATACATAATGCCTATTATACGCATACACCCACACACACATATACGTATTTATATACAATACAGGGTATAATGTTATATCAGGGAGGGAAGAAGGAGAGGAAGAGAACTCACTGTGGCTTGGGGTTGCTGGTCGCCGGAGTACGGCTGACCGCCGGACTGATGGTGGTGGTGGCGGTGGATGTAGCAGCCGGGTTGTCGAGCAGCAGGGGGCCGGAGCACACAGCAGGGGAGGAGCTCGGGTCTGGCCGGTTGGTGGATGGACCAGAGGGAGAAGAGCAGGGAATGGTCGGGGAGAATGGAGGAGGAGCTCGACCGGATCTCGTCGACGGTTGCACAGCTTCGAGCTCCGGGGGAAACGACCGGGATGAAGTCGGAGCACAATGAAGGTCACCGGGGAGGAAAGGCAGGTTGGGGAGTCGGCTGCTCGGTCGACTCGACGTGAGGGAGGAGAAGTGGTGGTGATTAGAAGTTGATGGTGGAGTAGTTGGACAAGTCGGCGGGTGGATCGACTGTCCGCCGGAGAAGAGAGCCGGGCTCGGGGAATGAACGAGGAGGCCGGAGGGATGATCGTGAGGGGGTTCGCCGGAGGCTGAGCAGCGGCCGGGGGATTTGCAGTAGGGGTCGGTGGCGCGAGGGGTGAGGTCCACCGGAGCAAACAGCAGAGGGAGGAGCAGCGGGGCCGTCGGACTCATCGAGGCAGCGCCGCCGGGGAGCAGTCGGCTGATGGTGGAGATGGCTTGGAGCTGGGAAGTCCGCCGGATGCTGCAGCAATCGGCTGCGGGGTCGGAGTACAGGCCGGGTTGGGGGTGACCTCCGGTGAACAGTAGGGAATAGTGTCCCCCCTATTCAAATTCAAAAAGGAAAACAAAGAAGAAGAAGGAAGGAAAAAGAAGAAGAAAATAGAAGAAGAAAGGAAAAAGTAGGAGAAGGGAAGAGTTCAAACGTTGGAGGGGAAATATGGGGGCTTGCTTGGGGATTAGGGTTTTCTAGGGAAAGGTGTTGATGTAATATTATATATGGGAGAGTGTGGAATAAAGGGTTAGGATTTGCCCACAGAATGAGTGGCTAGGATTGTTCATGAAGGAAATTGTTTTCATGTAAAGTAGAGTGGGGAAAAATGCAATTTGGTCCACAAATAAATAACCTTTCCATCTGGTCTTGGACAATGGGGTGAGGACACCTACAATTGAATAATTGCAACTTAGCCCCTTAAATTCGGGAAATTGCACAAACACATAAAATGACAAAAATTTGGCGGACGATTCGGTGTCTGGTATTTTGTAGGGTCAGGGGGCGCTGTAAAATCGATATGGGCTCAATTTGCAGGGCACTGGAATTAAATTGGGATTTTCAGAATTGGTTTAAATAGTATCCTCAATTTAATTAAAAATAAATGCAAGTTGTGTTCTAAAATTAATTAGGAGTACATGGAGCCAAAATCAGGTCAGGTCATCAATAGCAATAATGAAGAAGACTCAGAACAGAATATTACCCTAATTTGGGCCGCATGAAAAATAGGTCAAGATTGCCTCCAATTTAAATTGGAACGCACAACGATACAAAATAGGGATTTATTAAATAACGTCCGCGACGATTTTTGTGCGGCTAGAAACAAGGTACAGAGAGCATAATTATGAGTTACAAAAATAGCAGAATGGAAGGCGGGCATGTCTAGGGCAAGATGGTAAAATTTGTTGGAAGACAAAAGTCAGGATAGCGCTCCAAATATCGAAGCAAAGGCAATGCGCAATAATTAAATAAAATACAGTAATTAATTACAATCTCCAATAATTAAATTTTAAAAATAAAACAATTAACCTCAAAATCCCATAATTTGGACAGGTGTTCCCCTATTGGGCTTCTAGGTCAAGTCTACCAGCTCAAACACAAATGAACACTGTATATAATATTATATTTAAATTACACATCTCACATAATTATTTAATTAAAAAATATTATCATGCAATTTAATTAATTGTAACTACCATAATATCAAATATTATAAAAAGTCAAAAATACCCCTGTTTTCGGAATGTGGTAGTGACAAGTCTACCCACCTTAAAAGAATTTCGTCCTCGAAATTCAAAATCCTCAAAGTAGCGCTTATCATACATATTATTGTTTCCCTCAAATTTAAATTCATCATCCATGAAATTAGGTAATAATCCACGATGTCTTTTCACAATTTTCAAAAATTCTGAAATTATTGCATTGCTGAAAAATCCTCGGAATAAAATCAAAGTCCATTTTTATCAAAATTTCCCCAAAATTTTTAGTTAATAGTTCAAATACTCAGAATTTAATATCCACTCCTCAAATTTGATTTTAATCAATGCTCGTATATAAAATGAAATCTCATCCAAGAAGTTTAAATTCAAACATTTAGCCCATCAAAAAATTTATTTCTTGATTTCCTCTCCTCAAAATACTCAAAAATGCGATACTTAAGGATTCTCTAATTGCAACATCCAACTATAGAATTCTAAAATTCATAACTTGTAACCAAATAAATATAATGATAGTCTCCCAAATTTCAAATTTTATAACCAATTTAATCATGTCATAATCTTTCTGGAATTAATAAATCATAAATTCTGCCATGTTAATTTCTTGGCCCTTTATTTAAATCAATGGTTATCCTCGAATTTAATCATCTTGTCTCTCTTGTCAAGTCATAACTCCTTCATGAATCTTCGTCATGGTCAAACCCCAAGAATCTTTCCTATAATCATACAACATGCAACCTAAGGGAATATGTACGGTCATAGTGTCTTTTGTCATAGTATTGCAGTCTCTGTATCAGGGCGTACTACTAACTACATTACAACAAGAAATCATGCATACAAGTATGGTACTAAGGTATCAGTCAATCAATCAGATAGATAGGAATAGAAGGAAGGAAAGAACAGAACCTGCTAACACATTACCTGCAGTATCGGTCTCCTCGACCGTCATCGCAAATGCCCCGCCCTGCTGGGGTGGATCCCTTCGCGGGTGCTGAGCAATATATGGTTCCACAGGTAGCCTAACTGGATCTCTATAATCTGAAGCTGCACGCTGGCCGGGAAGATAAGGGGCTAGAAGACAATCCCTTACTCGATGTCCCGCAGCGCCGCAGTGCAAACAAAGTCCTAGCCTCGTTCTACAGCTCTCCCAAAGGTGACCTGGCTTCTTACAGAAATGACAAGTCTGCTGTGTCTCTCTCGGAGGCTGTTGCTGATTATGCTGAACACGGACTGGTGCCTGGTACTGTTGTTGATACTGATACGCCCATGGACATTGCTGGATAGGAATTGGTGCTAGGTACTGCTGTGGATGCTAAAATGTCCATGGTTGTTGCTGAATATAAAATGGTACTTAGTACTGCTGTTGGTGCTGAATACGGGGATGCTTGGCTGGTCCTGTGCTACCATTCGTATCTCCAAAAGTATTTTGCCTCCTCTTAGGCCTGAGGTCCAGATCCTCTTCTACAATCTGAGCATCCATCAAGATAGCCTCAAAGGTAGCGGTACGACGACCAGAAGTGCGCGACCTAATCTCTCTTGTCAGTCCCTTTCTGAATTTCCGGACTCGATCTCCTGGCTCCCGAATCATAGACGATGCAAAACGGCTCAATCTACAGAATTCTGCAGCGTACTCGTCGACCGACATGTTTCCTTGAACCAAGTCATGAAACTGACTTTCCAAGGTTCCCAATGCCACGTCGGGAAAGAACTTCTCCTTGAAGAGTTCCTTGAAGGTCTCCCAAGTAAGTCCTTGTGCAGTAATTCTCGGCTCTGTGCGATACCACGTGAGTGCGATATCGAACATCTGACTGCCAGCGGCTTCTATCTGCAAGTTTTCCGAAATCTGGGTCAATCGCAGGCTCCTCTCTATATCCTCTAGCCAGTCATCAGCGTAGAGTATTCCTTCGGTGCCTTTGAACTCTCGAGGCATCATCCTTTTAAAATCTACTATAGTGCCTGATCTCTGCTGCTGGCCAGGAAACTGCTGGTACTGTGCTACTTTCTCCAAAGCTTGGAGAGTCACCTGATGAGCATTCTCCATATTTTCTCTCATCAGCTCGGTTTGTGCCTGGTGCGCTTCTGCTTGCACCCTCTGAGCCTCAGCTTGAACTCGCTGAGCGTCTGCCGTCACTCTCTGGGCATCTACTATGCCCTGGATCAAGGTAAACATCTGCGTTCCGTCAATGGGCAAACCTTCGGGAATCGGAGTCGGTGGAGGAGGAAGGTTGTCCGTCATAGCTGCGGCAATCTTCTGAACAGGTGGGGGAGGAGGATTTCCGAAAAGTGCAGACACTCCTACATGCACCGGAGATGTAGGAGGAACTACGGATGTCTGTCCCTCAGGTGGAGAGGTGGCAGACCCCTCTAAAGCTGATGTTCCCGCTCTCATAGACCGTGTCTGCGGCGACATCCTGAAGACAGATCCCAAAGAATTAATTTAGGCAAAAATGCGATATCATCAAGGAAGGACAGTACAGTTCTAAAGAAGCAACATTCAAGATAAAAGATTGGAAATAAATCCTAGTTGTGATTGCACAAGTCAAAGATGCATCCATGGTCTGATACCTCTATCCCTCTAAGTACCACAGTTCTACCAGAAACATACTCACTGCTAGCTTCCTACCTACTGCAATCGCTGATACTAGTTATCCTTATCCCTCAAGTGCATATCAATTCAACACACTATACTAAGTATTGTTCTCTCTCCAATACAATCCTAGATGAACACCTAAGCCAATTGGCAGTGAAATCTCAATCATGCTCAAACCAACATATCCTTACATATGCACCTCATCTATTATATATTAATATATCTCTCTCACTATAAGATTTTATCCTCCAATTAAAGTCCTCGAAACTAACTCCTCGAATAATTTAAAGTAAAATGCATACACTTTCCTCAAGACCAATTATCTAAATACTGAAGTGAAAACTTAATCACAAAAATCCTTACAAACTTGTCTAGGTTTATTGAATCGAATCTGAATCCTCAAAAAGTAAAATGTTAATAACATAATATCTCGACTTCTAAAAATTCAAAAATGCAATTCATTTCCAAGCTTCGAATTAAAATTTAATCCATATCTAGTAATCCAATAGCCCTAGTGTTAATCTTTCTCACTGTCCTCATCGACGTGTATCATCAAATAATACCATAAATTAGTCTGTAAACTCATCTTGATATGAAATCAACCCTACAATGAAGCCAAAATCCTAATTTAATACCTAATCAACAACAATCAAATTCAATATCGATAAGTGAGAATGGACGGAACAAGGGAATGATATTTAAATTGAAAGTTTTAACAAGATTCTCAGGGGTCATCCCAAGAATCTCTCAAGAAATTGTGATTGAGTATTCGCTCTCATCCTAGTATCCTATGTCCTAGATCCTATCGCAGGCACGCAGTAGTATAACAAGGATGCCACACTACTACGATATCGCACAACTCGCGAAGTCTGACCTGCATGGGCCACCACTAAAAACGTGTCACGACCCGCACCCGATTTAGGGGCACGAGTGCGTGGGTACGTCCAGCCTACGCCGCAGCATCGGCGGTAGAACGCTGTCAAGGTCTTAATACTATCTAGCCAATCTCACACAAGCATCCAATCTCCATAAGGAGGCACGGACGACACAATAAATGAACACATACTCAATCACAGGATTACAGCACGATAAGATATCGAACAGAAATTAAATACAACACAAGTCAAAAAGCAATAACTTAACTCAATAATATCCAAGTCTCAATAAAATGCCGGAGACAAATCCGGTACCAAAATAGTCTACTAAAAGAACTAACTAGAAGATTGGTGATTCCGGCTAGACCTCCCGGAATCACAACTAACTATCAAGCCCAAGTACAGCTACTCACCATATGGTCCATAAAGTGTCGGACAGTGGTCCTCTATGGCATAGTCTGGAAAAATGTTTCCAGTCAGGAAGGAGCAAAGCACAATCTCAAATAACAGTTCCATTAAATTGATAAGGACTATAAAGTAATAAACATGTGATGCTAGCTACTGAGAAGACAGTGAAATAAATGCAATGGCATTTAAGAGAGACAGGCAATGTAAAGAGATAGGCAATAGGCAATATGATACAGTCAGTGCATGTAGGAAAATAAAAAAGAACAAGGAACATTATCATATACGGGTGATGTAGTATATGATTTAAATAGGGAAACTGTAATCTACTCTAAGTGTTTGAAATAGTAGTTTCAAAATGTGATCGGCTTGGGAACATGTACGATAGCTACAGGGCCTGGCTAATCATAGGTGAAGAGCATGATTAACACTTACATTGTTCTACACTACAGTAAGAGGTTATGATCAAATTCTTACTAACTACTTCCCCGCCCCCAACTAGTACTGTGGATTCAACCATGACACGTCACGATACACGAGCAAGTCCAGTTTATCATATACGATGTCTAATATACATGTCGTGTATAATGTCAATACGATAATCAAGGTAACATCTCATGACTGCAGATCCAAGCTATACTAGTCCGTGTAACACAGTGTCAAGGATTCAGATGTAACATTTCATGATTATTTAATTTATAGAAATTATCAAGAAATTGAAAATTATCAGAGAATGTACTTGCCTTGGTCCTTAGCTGGTAATTATGGATGTCCTGTTCCAGAGTATCCCCTGGGTAAACCAACAGTTCTATAGACATAACACAATATAACATTTGCATCAGAAGCTACGCTAACACACAGTCAAAACACTAGCCTCAGGGCCATGCCAGGCAGGGCACTAGTCAACTAGGGTCATCTAGTATATTTACCAATTAACCATATTATCAATAATTAAAACATAATACCTATATATTGTTATTCCAAAGTATATACAAAATAGGTATAACTGTATGTACATAAGTGGAAATATATTTTATTTATGTGAAAATTATACATCACTCATATATATAAACTAATATACATGTACCAAAATACATATTAACTTATATTATATATATATATAAATGCATACATACCAAAATAATACAATACTATATACAGGTAATTATACCAAAATATGTTTTACAAGTACATAGATATCAATATAGTTATATATATATACTATATATTTTTACATACCAAAAATATGTTTATACATGTATATATATATAGGTACACATATTTATATCAAATATATTAATTTAATATATACTCTACCAATATATAATTATACCAAATACATACATATATATGTTTGTACATTTTCCAAATAGTACGTACACTATATACAATTAGAGAAAATACACTATATATTCATAGATATAGATATGTACACATATCCACACACAAATACACATATACGTATTTATATATATATATATATATGTATATATACACATTAACTAATATATACTAATACACAATATAAATCTACATATATATATATTTATACCAAAATACGGTTATATATATATACCAATATGTATTTATACTAAAATACATTTAATGCATATATATAATAGAGAAATGCGTGATATATATATATATACATATACGCGTATATATATATATATGAAACATAGATACAATAATAAATGCAATACTATATAATATGAACATACACTAAATAATACACAATGCCTTTTATACGCATACACCCACACACACATATACTTATTTATATACAATACAGGGTATAATGTTATATCAGGGAGGGAAGAAGGAGAGGAAGAGAACTCACTGTGGCTTGGGGTTGCTGGTCGCCGGAGTACGGCTGACCGCCGGACTGATGGTGGTGGTGGCGGTGGATGTAGCAGCCGGGTTGTCGAGCAGCAGGGGGCCAGAGCACACAGCAGGGGAGGAGCTCGGGTCTGGCCGGTTGGTGGATGGACCAGAGGGAGAAGAGCAGGGAATGGTCGGGGAGAATGGAGGAGGAGCTCGACCGGATCTCGTCGACGGTTGCACAGCGTCGAGCTCCGGGGGAAACGGCCGGGATGAAGTCGGAGCACAATGAAGGTCGCCGAGGAGGAAAGGCAGGTTGGGGAGTCGGCTGCTCGGTCGACTCGACGCGAGGGAGGAGAAGTGGTGGTGATTAGAAGTTGATGGTGGAGTAGTTGGACAAGTCGGCGGGTGGATCGGCTGTCCGCCGGAGAAGAGAGCCGGGCTCGGGGAATGAACGAGGAGGTCGGAGGGATGATCGTGAGGGGGTTCGCCGGAGGCTGAGCAGCGGCCGAGGGATGTGCAGTAGGGGTCGGTGGCGCGAGGGGTGAGGTCCACCGGAGCAAATAGCAGAGGGAGGAGCAGCGGGGCCGCTGGACTCGTCGAGGCAGCGCCGCCGGGGAGCAGTCGGCTGATGGTGGAGATGGCTTGGAGCTGGGAAGTCCTTCGGATGCTGCAGCAATTGGCTGCGGGGTCGGAGTGCAAGCCGGGTTGGGGGTGACCTCCGGTGAACAGTAGGGAACAGTGTCCCCCCTATTCAAATTCAAAAAGGAAAACAAAGAAGAAGAAGGAAGAAAAAAGAAGAAGAAAATAGAAGAAGAAAGGAAAAAGTAGGAGAAGGGAAGAGTTCATACGTTGGAGGAGAAATATGGGGGCTTGCTTGGGGATTAGGGTTTTCTAGGGAAAGGTGTTGATGTAACATTATATATGGGAGAGTGTGGAATAAAGGGTTAGGATTTGCCCACAGAATGAGTGGCTAGGATTGTTCATGAAGGAAATTGTTTTCATGTAAAGTAGAGTGGAGAAAAATGCAATTTGGTCCACAAATAAATAACCTTTCCATCTGGTCTTGGACAATGGGGTGAGGACACCTACAATTGAATAATTGCAACTTAGCCCCTTAAATTCGAGAAATTGCACAAACACATAAAATGACGAAAATTTGGCGGGCAATTCGGTGTCTGGTGTTTTGTAGGGTCAGGGGGTGCTGTAAAATCGGTATGGGCTCAATTTACAGGGCACTGGAATTAAATTGGGATTTTCAGAATTGGTTTAAATAGTATCCTCAATTTAATTAGAAATAAATGCAAGTTGTGTTCTAAAATTAATTAGGAGTACATGGAGCCAAAATCAGGTCAGGTCATCAATAGCAATAATGAAGAAGACTCAGAACAGAATATTACCCTAATTTGGGCCGCACGAAAAATAGGTCAAGATTGCCTCCAATTTAAATTGGAACACACAACGATACAAAATAGGGATTTATTAAATAACGTCTGCGACGATTTTTGTGCGGCTAGAAACAAGGTACAAAGAGCATAATTATGAGTTGCAAAAATAGCAGAATGGAAGGTGGGCATGTCTAGGGCAAGATGGTAAAATTTGTTGGAAGACAAAAGTCAGGATAGCGCTCCAAATATCGAAGCAAAGGCAATGCGCAATAATTAAATAAAATACAGTAATTAATTACAATCTCCAATAATTAAATTTTAAAAATAAAACAATTAACCTCAAAATCCCATAATTTGGACAGGTGTTCCCCTATTGGGCTTCTAGGTCAAGTCTACCAGCTCAAACACAAATGAACACTGTATATAATATTATATTTAAATTACACATCTCACATAATTATTTAATTAAAAATTATTATCATGCAATTTAATTAATTGTAACTACCATAATATCAAATATTATAAAAAGTCGAAAATACCCCTGTTTTCGGAATGTGGTAGTGACATCGGTAGCAGAGATCAGGAGTTTCTTGGGATTGGCAGGCTACTACAGGAAGTTTGTGCAAGATTTTTTGAGGATTGCCGAACCGATGACCAGACTCACAAGGAAGGATGTGGAGTTTGTTTGGACGGAGGATTGCCAGGTTGCTTTTGAGGAGTTGAAGAAGAGGTTGACGTCTGCTCCTATTTTGACGTTGCCATCAGGGTCCGGAGGTTTCACTATTTATAGTGATGCATCGGGGAAGGGTTTTGGTTGTGTTCTTCAGCAGCATGGGAAAGTGATTGCCTATGCATCCAGGCAATTGCGTCATCATGAAATGAACTATCCTACCCATGATTTGGAGTTGGCAGCTGTCATATTCGCCCTGAAGTTGTGGAAACATTATTTGTACGGAGAGCGTGTGGAGATCTTCACAGACCACAAAAGCTTGAAGTACGTTTTCACGCAGAAGGAGTTGAACATGAGGCAGCGTCGGTGGTTGGAACTGATGAAGGATTTTGATATCTCTTTATAATATCATCCTGAGAAAGCCAATGTAGTTGTCGATGCTTTGAGCAGGTATCCGGTAGCTATGTTCTTAACGCAGGATCGATATCTGTTGGAGGACTTGGAGAGCTTGGGCATTGAAGTGATTATTCCTGGTGGTGCTATGCAGATATGGGGATTGCAGATACACTCAGATTTGATGGACAGGATCAAGGCAGCATAGTATGATGATGTATCTTTGAGGAGTATCAGAGCTCAGGTGAGAGCAGGATTGGAGGATGATTTCACTATTGCAGAGGATGGATCTTTGAGGCATGGAGTTAGATTGTGTGTGCCTAGTGGGGAGTTGCGCGAGGAGATGTTGCAGGAAGCGCATCGCTCTCAGTATTCCATACATCCAGGTGCTAACAAGATGTATCGGGATATGCGAGAGAGTGTGTGGTGGTATGGCATGAAGAGAAAAGTGGCACAGTTTGTATCCAGATGCTTAGTGTGCCAGCAGATGAAAGCCGAGAGGCTGAGGCCAAGAGGTTTACTTCAGCCATTACCCATTCCAGAGTGGAAGTGGGAACACATTACTATGAATTTTGTGTCCGGACTTCCACGATCTCCAGGAGAGAAAGACGCGATTTGGGTCATTGTTGATAGGTTGACCAAGTCGGCCCACTTTTTGCCTTTCAAGGTGGGTTTGTCTACGGAGAAGCTGGTAGAGATGTATGTGAGACATATCATTAGGATACATGGAGTTTTCGTCAGCATAGTCTCAGATCGGGATAGTCGTTTCATTTCTCATTTCTGGAGGAGTTTGTAAGAGAGTTTGGGCACTCAGCTCAAGTTCAGTACTGCATATCATCCCCAGACAGATGGGCAGTCAGAGAGGACTATCCAGACTCTCGAGGATATGTTGCGCACTTGTGTACTAGATTTCGGGGGTTCTTGGGAGGACCATCTCCATTTGGTAGAGTTTGCTTACAACAACAGTTACCAGGCCAGTATAGAGATGTCACCTTTTGAAGCTCTATATGGTCGAAGGTGTCGTACTCCTTTGTTTTGGGACGATGTTGGAGAGAGAGTGTTGCTTGGGCCAGAGATGGTTGTGGATGAAGCAGAGAAGGTTCAGTTGATCAGAGACGGACTTCGAGTGGCGCAGGACAGACAGCGGCATTGGGCCGATAGCCATCGGAGACCTTTGGAGTTCGAGGTATAGTTTAGATTTTGTTTGTGCTTGTTCTTGTTTGTTATAGATTAAGTTCTTAAGACGGTATTTTGTTCTAGGTGGGTGGTTTGGTGTTTCTGAGGATTTCTCCGACACGAGGCATGATTCGCTTTGGTGGAGGCGGAAAGCTTAGTCCGCGATTCATCGGACCTTTCACTATTCTAGAGAGGGTCGGTGCAGTTGCTTATAGACTAGACTTGCCACCTGCATTGGAGGGAGTGCACAACGTATTTTATGTGTCGCAGTTGAGACGATATGTGGCAGATCCTAGTCATGTATTGGATCACTCAGAGATAGAGGTGGGCCCTACTCTTAGCTATCCAGAGCAGCCAGTTGAGATTCTGGATCGGAGAGAGAAGGTGTTGAGGAACCAGACTATTCCTTTGGTACGCGTCGCATGGAGGCATCACTCTCCGGGGGAGTCTACCTGGGAGAGAGAGGATGACATGCGAGAGTGTTATCCATATTTGTTTGTACCTTGAGGTATGTTATTTTCTAGTTATGTTCTGTTCATTAGTTAATTGTGATTCTTTAGTTCTGTTCTATGATTTTTCTGGGGGTAGTTTTCATCTTTAAATTTTGAGGACAAAATTATTTTAAGGAGGGTAGACTTGTCACTACCACATTTTAGGAAAAAGGGTATTTTAGTAATTTCCTATTTAAATAAATATTGTGCATGGTAAATAATTTTTGTTGTATTATTTAATTGTTGTTGGATGTTATTTAATTATTTTAGACTTATTTTAGTAGACCCAACTAGTGTAGTTTGGACCCATGGACCAACATGAATTAAATAGTTAGATTTGGCCCATTTAGAAAGCCCATGGTTAAGGAGATGGATTAAATTAATTAAGTGATTAGACTAGAAGCTTCCTTCCTTAATTATTTCTTCATGAGAGGCCCCAAGGGGTACATTGGACATTTTACAATTGCTTGGGAGAGGGGCAAGGCCGGCCTATTAAAAGAGGGGGGAAATTTCTCTCTCCTCTCATTCTCATTCCAAATCTAGATCTAGAATTCTCCACTCCCAAATTCCCTCCATTCCCATTCCAATTTCCCACCAAATTCATCCCAAATTCTTCCCAATTTACTATTAGAAAGTTGAGAAGCAAGGATCTAGAAGGAGGAAGAAAGGATCTACAAAGAGGAGCAAGGATCTACAATTTGGAAGCAAGTTCATCTCAATTGGAGGTTTCATTGGGAATCCATCTCCCAATAGGTATAATTCAGTTTTTTCCATTAAAATAGCTTCTAAATCTGAGATTTAATCATGTAAAATCAACCTATATGTATGTACTACCCATAGGAATTTGTTTTGTGTTCATAGGAGACCCATGGAGAAAGTTATGGTGCTTTTTGTGTCAATTTTGTTGGAATTCCGAATTTACATTTTGTTGTGTGTGTCAATTGATCCTATAGATCAATTAAGAATATGCTTATGTGTTTGGGGCTTGTGTTGTGTCCATATTTGGGTACTTGTGGCTCGTATCCCAACTATTTGGTGATACGTGTCATTTTGGGGGGTTTTCCTCCGACACGGGGCTTTGAACATGTCGTATTTTGACACGAACACATAGATCTACTTTTGACACTTTAATTTATTCATAAATATTAATTGTGACTTGTTTGTGTCCTTCGGGGTGTAATTGGTTGTATGTTGGACTCGTGTCATATGCGTATCCTAGATCTAGTGGGATACGGTGTGAAACTTTCTAATTTGGTGTGTTTATGTGTAGATCTAATTAATTATGCTTTAAATTCTTCATTTATAATTAGTAAATATATATAGATATTATATATTATTTTAGTGTATTTATTATGGTATTTATTGTAGCATAGATCTACAGATATTTCTATGTGTTCTAATGTGGTGTATAAATATATGTATGTAGCTTTCTTGCATGCAAATATATATGTACTTATGTTAATAACATAAATTATACATAAATATTTTATAAAATATATTTATGTGTTTAAATATGTAATTATATTATTTATAATTATTATATATTTAATTGTTAATTTAATGAATGTATTTTTATGTGTGCTTCTAGCCATGTAAAATACGTACATATGTGCATGTGTTTGGTATTTTAATTTTGTAAGTTTATATGTATGTATATATAAGTATATAGTTATTAAATTGTTTATATATATATATATATGCATTTTAATTTATATATTGTATATATATATTTATATATATATATATATATATATTTATATTTTCTGTTTGGTGACAGTGGTTTAATGACAGTTGAAAACTGTCATTATTCGGTCTGTCACAGCAGCCGCTGTAACAGTGGTTCAGCATTAATGACAGATCTGTCATTAATGCTGCGGGCAGTTTTGAGCGGCAACCCTTCAGCGACGGTTTCTGTGACAGTTTGAAACTGTCATCAAACGGTATCAACAGTGGTTTATATATATATAGTTTCTGTGACAGAATTTCTGTGACAGTTGAGACTGTCACTATAAGCTATTTTATTTAAATCTTTGTTTTAGCTCACTGTTTCAGTGACGATTTGGCAGATTTAATTTATATATTACATATTATATTTGTATATATATATGTATATATATAGGTATTTTGTGAGGTATAATACTAATAATAATATATTATTCTATTTGGTTTGTATATACATTATTTAGAGTGTGCATTGTTTGTATTATTAGTATTCTTGTATGGGTATCTATTGGGATCTAATTTTGATTCCTAAATTGTTGTATTTTATTTTCTATATTATTTTATATAGAGGTTTTGTGAGGTTGACATTGGGTTGACCATGTTTGACTTTAGTTGACTTTAGAGTTGACCATAGTTGACTTTTAACTTAGAATTAATTTATTGACCTAGAAGTTGACTAGTTTGACTTGTTCTCTTTCCGGGACCTTGTATTAATGTGGTATTACATATCTAGGTCTTCGAGGCACCGAGTCAGACATCTGTGAGACTTTTTTATTGGACTTCAGGCGAGTACATTCTCTGATAGTTTCTCATTTATGATATCCTCTATGTTCACTGTATCTAGTGTAGATATCCATGTTCTTTTGACACTATGGTTACACGGATTGGTATATCCGGATCTCGTCATGAGATGTTATTCCTTGGTATATGGTGTATATGGTGCAAGTATTGTTTCATTGGTTATCTTGTACATGTACAGACACCGATTCTCGGGGAGACTAGCTATCTTCTTGGGGAATCTAATGCCATAGCATACCGTGGTTGGATCTATTATACCAGTCGGGGGTGGGGAGTATTAGTATAGATATGTGATCAAATCCCTATTGAATAAAGTACTGGTAAGCGAATAGTGTTGATCATACACCGCACGTATGATCAGCCAGGCCGCATTGCATCTTGCCCAAGCCGATCACATGTTAAGCTAGTACTCATACACTTAGTCATTAGTATTATTGTTTCATTGGCATATTGTTCCTTATTGTAATTATTTCCAGTATTTCCTTATTGTCTATATATCTCTCCTGTCTATTGTGCATCTTATTTATCCATAGCTATTTACTGTTACATAGTTTTTATCATTAATTGAGAACTGCTGTTAGGGTTGTACTCTGCTCCTTTCCTGACTGGATATATTTTTCCAGATGACACTGAGGAGTACCCTACCTATTATGGACCCCAGGATATTGTGGGCTTAGATTCTGAGACCCTGGCTCAAGAGGGACTTATCCCAACTGAGACAGTTGACCCTGGAGTTGTAGCTTTGTAGTATGGTAGTATTCTTTTGTACTGGATTTGTCTCCAGCTTATTTTTGTTACTCTTCAGACTCATTGATGTATTATTTTAAACTCATGAGTTGATGACTATTCTATTCTTATCTGATTCTTGCTCATTCTATCTTAGTTCTGTGATTGAGTATTCTATCATTATTGGTGGTTCATTACTTTAGATAGACTATCTAGACAGCGTTCTACCGCCGATTCTGCAGCGTAGGCTGGGCGTTGTTTCCGACTAGTATCCTTACATCGGGTATGGGTCGTGACACCTTTGTTGCGACGCAGTCATCAAGGGCCCCCTCTAGCAGTGTGTATTTCTCGCAGCCTTCGCAGGTATCGGCACGAGACCAAGAGAGCGTTGACCGTCAGATTATGGACCTGTATGACGAGTTGCTACGGCGGATTACGGAGCAGCCCCAGTCTCTGCCGCAGACCGACGATGCGTCGATCACTGCATGTTTTGATGCGCTCGAGCGTAGCCTATTGGAGATTATGACTTTGAGCTAGACGACAGAGTACAGCCTTATAGAGCTCAAGACTATGAGCCAGACGACAGAGCGCAGCTTGGCGACTCTGGCCGCGTCTACGGAGCGCAGACATGCAGAGCTGGAGGGGTCGCATATGGCCATGAGTGACTTACTTGCGAGGATACATGCGACGCAGGATTTGTTGAGTCGGACGATGGAGACGAATACTTCGAGGATGGTATCTGCCATGGATTCATACAATGCTCGACTGCTAGCATTGGAGCAGATACGTCATCCTGGTCTGCAGGCATCGACACTGACACCGATTTCATCGATTCTACAGCATCCTCTATCGAGACCAGTGATGCTTTCTCAGGAGCAGTATGGCTTCCTCTTATCCCTGATGCGCGACAGGGTTCCTCCTCCTCCTCCTTTGCAGTAGTTCGTATTGGGACTTTTTAGTATGTTTTTGTGTATTGGCCCATTCTTGGGTCTTTGATATACTTATTTCATACTTTTTACTATATTATTTGGATGAGACGGATGTGACATTATTTTAGATTCATGTATTTATTTGTTGGGACATTCCTGCGTGTTTCGATATTCTTGACGTGTGTGTATGTACCGGTATTGAGAGTTCCACCAAAGTGGTCGACGAACCCAGAAAATTCAACGGAGGGTTGCTCCGAGTCTATTTATATAAATTATGATTTTATAACTGCAGGCAGACTTTTGTTGGAAAATAAATTTAGAAATTGCATATTTTTTCTGGTTTTTTTTTAAATTTAGCGACGTTCTGCGACATTTACCGACGTGATAGTGTGTCGCTAAATTGTGTTAAAACATCGCTAACTAGTATTAGGGACGTTGCTAATCTGTGTCAAAATGTCGCTACATGTAGCTAAAAGCTGACATGGCCATTTCTGCCAAGTCAGCATTGGTATAACAAAACGTCGATGATAATGTCGCTGATTTGGCGATGTTATACAATAATATACAACGTCGCTGATATACCGACATCGTGTAGTTGAATGTCGCTAATTACAAAATATTTGGCAACGTGTACGCGTCGCAAATATACGTCTCTATAGTGACGAATAGCGACAAATTTCTTGTCAGCGACTATGGATTACACGATAACACCAAAACGTCGCTAATTACGTCGCTAATATATTTTAGCGACGTTTTTATACCTATTAGCGACTTTTTTAACGTTGCTAATATGTATTATTTTGGTAGTGGATGTTCGGAGTCAGGAAAACCGGGCTAATTCGTTCATTAAAGGCCTCAAGCGCTAGTTAGTCGAAGACACAGCAGGTAAAATGGGCTTGAAGGACCCCTGATATTGTGTTCTTGTAATCCTACCATTAAGTTTTATGCTATTAGTTTAAAGAAAAACCTACTAGGCATCTAGCTTTTGGTTCAAGGGAGAATCATTGAATGGGAAAATATCAGGTAGAGTGGGTAGTCTTTTGGGACATGATGGGATACATACCCAGAACCACTGTGGTATACTACTTATTCTTTATATTTATATATATAGAACAAATCATGTGTAAGGGTGGCTTCGACGCCTTAATGAGTTCTCTGGCAGAGTGAATTTTGACATGCGCTGCAGGAAGCACGTGTAGTTCAGCACTACGAGGGACTTGTATCCCATGCTACAGTGGTATGACACCAAGATGAGATAAAAGATATAAATCCTCGGCTGCGAGCCATGTCACAAAGGTAGTAGCACCGAAATAGGCATGTAGTATAATGCTAAAAAAATAGAGAGTTGCAGCATAGCACTACTAAGAGGCCGGTGGCATCAAGCTACAGTGGGTGAAACAACATAAGGTAGTTAACCTCGGAAGGGCAAGGATTCATGCTGGGATGTAGTACAATACTACTAAGAGGCTAGTGACCTCATGCTACAGTGGGTGACACCACAAGAGATAATTAACCTCGGCTGTGAGCCATGTCATAGCGGCATAGCACCGCACATAAGCGCAAGGCTTCATGCTGGAAAATGTTAAACTCTCTTAAAAAAACTCACCTAAGTGTATGAACAGAGATATATGCCATCTCTTGAGGGTAAACTTGTAGACACCCAAGATACATACACCAAAACCAGGTCAGCATAGGGCCTTTAATATACGACCGGAGGCACAGCTGATGTTGTTGTGCGAGTGGGAAGAATACCAGCTATGGTTCAGAATTCAAGGCTTAGTCCATTCTTGTATCGTACTGTTATTTGACCCATGCAGGAAGATCCAAGTCGTGGGCGATATCTATCCTAATGCATAATGGGCAGTCACTGTGAGGAACGCTCGATCATATATTGTGATATATGTAGGAGATTGTTGGTGTTTTCCACTTTGCTTTAGGAATTTTAGTCCCACATTGGAAAACCACCAATGTGTATATCTCAATATTAGCTTTGCTTAGTATTGGTATATGCACATGGGGCAGTGGCCCATGTAGGTTAATTTTTATATAGGGATTAAGTATGAACTCCATTATGACAATCTTTATTTTGTCACCATTTTTGGGAAGTTTTTCTTTGGAGCTAAACCACAAAGACTCGGACTCGGGCTCAAGTGAGCAAAGTAGCGCTTTATTGGCGCACTTTTCACTTAGCACGTCAGCATCATCGTATGGTTCTCATGCGCTTATTTTATGCCCGAGTTGCATGCACGGTTGCTTGCTCAGGCGTATGCTTCGAGGCGCTATACGGCCAAGCGCTATACGGCCGGAGCTATGCGTCCAGGCGTTATGAGGCCGAGGCGCTATGCGGCCTGGAGCTATGCGGCCTGGGGCTATGCTGCCTAGAGCTATGTTGTCAGGCACTATGCGTCCAGCAAGCTTGTATGAGCGAGTCACATATGGAGGGGACAGGGTCAGCTGTTGGCGGCGCAAGCGGCGCATGGTTATCCATGTCATCCGGATTATGCGGCGTATGCAGCACGAAGTTGTCTGTGCACAGTAGCTGCTGCTTTTAACGCTTGGCAGCATTCAACGGTGCTGTATCGTGAATCGTGATCGGCGGCGGCGACCATGACGCGTACGGCTCCGGCGATGGATGCGGCTACGGCTACGCATGCGGCATAGTATCGGATAGCGCATATGCGACCGTGAGCTTTCTCAGGACACGTAAGTGATGTTCTCCTCTATATATAAAGGAGCTTCTCTTTCTTTCAAAGTGAAGAAAAAACTGAGAGCACCAGTGCGATATGCAGCCGCAGTAAGCACCCTTCCACAAAGTGTTTTCTAGTGATCCGAAGGTGACAAAGAGCGTTCCAGAAGTTCTCGTGTGGACTTGCTGGATCCTGGGGGCCATTATTTAGCGCGAATCTTGCCTTGAGTACTGGTGGTTTTGATCACCCATCAAGGAGTTTGCTTCTTTGTATTTTTTTTCTTGTTCCCGTTCCTTCTCGTTGTAGCGTCTGTGGACGTAAAGAGAAGAACAGTTTTCTGATTCTTGTTGTATTTATATTTTTTTGGATGATCAGTATGTAACATGTTCGTGGTTTAGTGCTGATGTGGAGTTGTGTGTCATTGTAGAGGCATTCTGGAGTGACTCACTGTATACCAACTTTTGTAGAAGACGAACTCTTGAGTGAGTCTCTACTTTGTGGACCTCCTCTATTTTGTTTTGACTTCGGAAGTAACATAAAGTACAAATATTTTGAGAATTTATCTATCACCATACTTTAATCCAAACAAGAGAATGAAACATGACAAATAAAATGTTTTAAAAAATAATATTTTTTCCTAAAATTTTGGCCTGTACAGCACGGTCGTGCCCTAGTGTAGCTTGGCCTCTAGTTGAGCCTAAGCGATAAGAGAGCCCCCTTTCTTGTTTTTCTTTATTCAGCAAGCTCTTTTCGAGTAGTGTTATCTCTACGACCACTGATCCAATTCACACAAAGAACGCATCCATAGAAAGCCTGTTATCATATCTATACATGTACACCAGATTTTAGATCCAAACTTGGATATTTGAGTGTTCGTACTTGAGCTCAAAAATAGGTAATCAGAATTTCTATTTTTCTTAAAAAATTATCGATCGGGTGTCATCGTGTCAATCTGGTAGATATCGGCACGAATTGTCTGCAGCGAAAGGCGCGAAATGTCATTCTTCTCGTATGGAAATTAACAAATTTTCAATTTATCGACCATCCGTGACTAATTTGGTCCGTATTTATCAATTTTTACCGTATTGATGGTTTTGTAATCTTTTTAATTAATTTTTTTGTGCTTATTGAATCTCCTCTCTATAGGTATTTTCGGACATTTTTCGGAACGCCACATGTGGGACGCACTAGTTGATCCGTACCAACCTTTCTCGACAGTACTCATGATCGGGGATCCATAAAATCGAATATATATTCAGAATTTGAATATGTATGTTCTATTGGACACGTATAAACTTTTTTTAGTTACGCATTTTTTTCTTGATTTGAGTTTGTTTCTAATTTGACACATTTTTTGGATGCAAGTGGGACTTAACAATCAACCAATTTCTGTGATTCTCAAGATCCAGAGCTCGAATTCCACTTCTACAAGTTCGGACAAGATCGTATTTTTATTTTAAAATTGTATAAACTATTAATTTTGTGATTTGAAGTCATTATTATAACATGGGTTACTAAAGGGTTGGATTTCCACTTTATATTTTAGTCCCACATTGATTACAGATTAGTATTATACCTTCATTGGGTTGTATAAATAAGGTATTTGCCTCCCCTATGAGATTACACTAATAAGAGATATTTTCTCCTATTTTCTTCTTCCTTCTTCTACGTTTATTCTCATACGTTATCAGCACGAAGTTCTAACTGGAGGAAATAAGCGAGAGCATATCAGTGAAGCCGCCATTTACGGATTCTCCACTTCGGTTATAGGTATGGTTATTTATGTTTATTTTTTCTACATATGTATACCCTAGGCGCAGCCTGATGTTGATGTTTATACATCTCTTGGCATACCGCTAGGACAAAAAGAATAATTTTTATTCATTCATCTCACTTCTTGTAGTTAACTCTGATAGCACTCCAATGTTAATCGTATATAGATATCTCGGAGAGAACGCTGGAGTTATTCTTTATTTCTTTCTTTCTTTTATATATGTTAATATATTTAGATCAAAACCATCAGAGATCTGATGACCATGAACATAAATTTTATGGTCTATATATATATATAAGACTTCTGAAATATCATTGTTCGAATTATACTATATGTGGTACTTTTGAAAGACTTCTTGAACATAATCATTGTTCGAAGCATACCATGAACATCAGTGTTTGGTATTTACCTACGACTTCTGGAACATTATTGTTCGAAGCATACCATAAAAATGATTTGTTTGGTTAGACTTCTGAAACATCATTGTTTGAAGCATACACCATGAACATGAATTATTTGGTAATTTACCAAGTTCTTATGTTAACTTGTTATTATTGATCTTATACAGCAATATAGCAAGCCTCACAAAGCATGATTTCAAGCCTCTAAACTTAAAAGGCCAGAACATTCTCAACTGGAGATTGGATGTTGAATTGCACATTGAAGCTAAAAGCTTAAGTGACGGAATTGTGGATGATAAGCCAATATCTGCACAAGATAAAATAAAGGCTTTAATTTTCCTAAGACATCATATTCATGATGATCTCAAGGCTGAGTACTTAACAGTCAATGACCCCTTGGTGCTATGGAATTCTCTAGCTGAGAGATATAATCACCAGAAAATGGTCATACTACCAAGTACACTCCATGAATGGCTCAATCTACGTTTCTAACATTATAAGACAGTTGCAGCCTATAATTCAGCTATATTCAGGATTACTTCATAATTAAAGTTATGTAGTGAAGAAGTGACAGAGCATTCCATGCTAGAGAAAAAATTTACCATATTTCATGTGAGTAATATAACCGTATAACAGATGTATAAGGAGAGAAATTTTAAGAAATATTCTGAACTTATTGATGTCTTACTCGTGACCGAGAAAAATAATGAGTTATTAATCAAAACCACACTAGCAGACTAACTGGTTTTGCACCAATTCCAGCTGAAGTGAATGCAACTAGTGCTCGAAAAAATATGACTAATACTAGGGGTCGAGTAAATAACAGAGGTAGAGGGCATTGACGCCGTGGAAGCCAAAGACATGGCTACAATCTGGGTCCAAGGAACGATACACAGTATTCCCAATCCAGTTGCTCCAACTAATATTTGTAAACGTTGTGAAAGAGTTGGTCATTGGATGCAAAATTGTCGAACCTCACAAAAGAAAGTGGACGAATATAAAGCCTCAAAGGGTATGGAGACTAATCTCATAAAGGGTACAACATAAATAAATTTTAATTATTTCTTCCAAGATAAGGATAGAAATGCAATTTCGGAAGACCAGTTCAACGTCATGATAGGCGAAGTCAATGAATATTTATTATATGCTTATCTAAGTTTATTTACATTCAATTTTGAATAAATTGGTTATTATATAATCAATAGTCTAGGTAGTTTACTTTCTTTGAAGTGGTTTCATTTAAATTTAGATCAAGTTATAATAATTAGCAATATGCCAAGTTTAACCATTTAGTAGCATATTAATATATTATTAATTTTTGTTTTTGAAAGGTATGGACAATGATGATGGCATATTCTTGATATATAGTGCAACAACTCACACTATATTAAAAACTATGAAGTTTTTCACAATATATGCCTCAAACACTACCAAGGTGACCACCATTGCTGGACCCGTGCAGATTATAGAAGCTTATGGTAAGGCCGATGTTGTGTTGCCAAATGGAACACACTTAGTCATTAGAAATGCATTATTCTCTAGTAGATCTAATAGAAATCTACTCATCTTTAGAGATATTCGAATAAACGGATCTCATATTAAAACCATGAACGATGATAGCAAAGTGTATCTTTATATCACCTCTAATGTTGGAAGCAATAAGCTCACATTAGAAAAGTACAAGTTAATCTCCTCGGGGCTATATCAATCTACTTTGAAGGTAGTAGAATCTCACTCCCATCAATAGCAAAAGGCTAAAGGATCCAAGGAATCTAATCCTTTGGCATGAAAGATTGGGTCATCCAGGATCGACTATGTTAAGAAAGGTCATCAACAATATCAATGGGCATAATTTATCAAACCAAAGTCTTTCATTTCCTTCTGAACATCTGTGTGTAGCTTGTTCACAGGGTAAACTCATTACAAGTGTCACGCCCCAGTTCCAAAATATCGAGGGACTAGATACGTGGCAATGGCCAGCAGCACACACCAATGGGCAAACCCAATTTAATGGACCCATCAGGGTGTACTTAAGCTGTAATACAACAATAAGGTCTAAATAATAGGTTAAAATCTAATCTCATCCATAGAAGATAAATATGATCAATAACAACAAAATAAAATTTAATCAACATTAATGTCTCAATAAAACATAACTCGGGGAACAACCCGAGGATAAGTGTGATACAATGGTTCAAAAGACCAGAAATAAAAGAGTCTAATAATGACAAATAATGAGTATAGATGAAACAAATACTCAAGAGAAATCCTTGATGATAACCTCATCCTCGGGGACCGGTTCAGCTCCAGTGTCCGCTCCTACTCCTGCTCCTACTCCATATACCTCGGAATAGAACTCATTTGTTAAACCTGGGGACATAATCCGGATCCATGTCCTCAGGGGACATAGCAAGGTACAAAATGACTCAAGCCAAAATAAATGCAGTGCAATAATTAATGAGACAATATGGTAAATTATATAACCAGCTAAGTGAAATACAAGATGAGAGCATCACTAAAACTCAGGCTGAGACCACTACAAGTTCGGTGTCGGGGAGCCGGTAGCTGTAATATCACGTAATGGGTCAAGCTCAGGTTTAGAGTCTTGAGCACCACATTAATAAGGGTTTATATATATATATAATCAGCCTATAGCCTTTGTGTCTCTCCCCACCCAATGTAATCACACGTCTCATGTCCACGACGTCTCATGTCCATGTCACGCAAGATCATATCCAATGCAGCAAGTCATAATGATAGCTAAGCATGTATAAAGTATATGTCATAAACCTGTATCCTATACAGAATCACCATGAATATCTCAGGAAGATTCTGTCTCATGAACAGTATCAAGTGTCCTATGGTATAACGAACTTGATAATGCAAGCACGAGAATGTATAGGGTCTCGATATCCATGTCTAGGTGACGTTACACAACTCCGCGTACGGTGTTGACACCCGAATATTATTCGGACGTTAAGTAATGTCACACGGTCCTAGGTTGAACAGAGATATTACAGTAATAAATCAAGAGAATAGTATAAACAAGTGCTGCAAGTATGGCAAGGTACACTTGCCTGGGGTTCTGGCTCCAACTGCTACTCTGGTATCGGCAGTATCTGCAGGTACTCCTCCGGTTGCTGAAATAAACGTTACCATCTGGTTCAGGAGATATCAAATAGCTAGAATTGTCTGTCCATAAGTCCAATTTGGACACAGGGGCAAAAGTGACAGTTTCTGGTCAAAGAGGGGTCCACATGTGGCCCGCTTCGCACCGAAAAATATGTCAGAGATAATATTCTCCAAATTCGTCAAACTTAGTGTCCACAAGTCCAGAATGACGATACGAACCCAACGGACTGTCCAGAACTTGATTCCGATGAGCCGATCACAAAATCGCCCATCAAGTGGAGCCGTGGGGCCCACAATACGTGATTTTGTCAACGTTCTCAGAATCGAACCAAACTTGGGTCACTGGACCAACGTATTGCTACAAGTCCGATGGCACAAGTTTTGTTTCGATACGATGTGCGTACATGAAGTTACAACGAGTTCTAAAATAGGGCCGATACGGGGTGTTGTCGACGGATACGCGTTGATTCCGGTGTGCACGCACATCCAAATCAACTTTTGCGAAATACCACACGTCCATATTAACGGCGCACACCTTTCGGTGAAGTCCACACATGACCAAGTCGTCCAGTTTAACGGGACACACACAGTTCCAGGAAAAAATAGGGCATCTATTTTCCTGATTTTGGGTCGCAATTTGCGATCGCCACAGGACGCGATACCCCAAACAAGTTGTACGGGTATCGAGAGGGTCACACAGTCTATGCGTCACAGCATACGAAATGGAAAATAGGGCAGCGAAGAGAGAAAAACAGTCACCTGAATAAGGCTCCGAAGAAGACTGAAAATGCGTTCTCGCGAGGTGGTGCGACGCGTCACGGCACGGCCGGCTTGCTGGCGGCGGCGGCTAGGGCACGACGGAGGCGGCTGCTCATCTCGTGGCGTCATCGGGTTCGCCGGAGTCAGGGTGGCCAGCTGCGGGGTCGACGGAGGAAGAAGGTGGTCGGAGATGCTGGAGTCGATAGGGTTCGTCGAGGTGGTTGGTGACGGTGGTGGTGATCGGGTTGGGGGAGGTCGGGGTTCCTCGGGGTACCGAAGGGCGGGGCAGAGGAGACGGCGGAGGACGAAGTCGGCCGGGGCTGGGCTAGTGGAGGGACGGAGGTGGCAGCTCGGAGGGGTGGAGAGGTGGTGGAGAAGCGGTGGTTGACGGTGATGGCGGTGGCTGTGGAGGTGTTTGGAGGGTTTTATATGAGGCGGACGGGAGGTGGACGATCGGCGGTTGCGGGAGGTGGAGCGGCGCGGAGGCGGAGCGCCACGGCGGGTTAACGGCCGAGAAGACGGCGGGTCAGCCGACGGCGGTGAACGGCAGGGAGACGAGGGGTTCGGAGGTTAGGGCTTTACTATATCGGGCGGGTAGGCGGGACGGGTCGGGTTTTAGAATCGGATCCGACCCGATCCGATAGGTAACGGATTCGAGTCGGGTCAGAGGGTCGGGTCGGCTAACGGGTCCGGATCCGACCCAATAAGGATTGGGTCCGGTTCGGGTTGGTTCAGGATTCGGTTCAGGGTTTAAACCAGTTGGTTCAATCCGATTTAGGTTGGTTTATTTTGGTTTAAATAAAAACTTAGTTGTTAGGTCTTTAAAAATAGTTCTGGGGTCCAATAAATTCCTGGAAAATTATCTTATGTCTAATATTTTATTTTACACCCAAAAATATTATTTTCATAATATTTTAATATTTAATAAAAACATTTAAAATTATTTAAAATAAGAATACCTTTATTTTAATTCCTAAAATAACAGAAAATTCTAGAAAATTCCAAAAAATTTATTTTTAAATTCTAAAAATTTTGGGAGTTTACAAGAAGACCTTCACTTCTCAAAATAGCTTCTAAATTACCACCATTCCTTCAGAGAATACAAGATGATATTTGCAGACCAATTGATCCTGCTAGCGGACCTTTCAGGTATTTTATGGTTCTAATAGATGCTTCTAGTCTATGGTCAAATATTTTCTTACTCCTCATCAAGAAATTTTGCCTTCTCCAAGCTACTTTCTCAGTTGATTAAGCTTAAGACTCATTTTCCTGACCAACATGTTAGAACAATTTGACTTGATAATGCAGCTGAGTTCACTTACCGTACTTTTGATGATTATTGTGCTTCCATAGGAAAAAAAGTTGAATATTATGTTCCTCATGTTCATACCCAAAATAGTTTAGGGGAGTCCTTGATTAAGCATTTTCAATACATAGCAAGGCATTTAATCATGTAATCAAACTTATCCGTTTCAGCTTGGGGACATGCTATATTATATACTGCTAAATTGATCATTGTTAGGCAAACTGAATATCATGAGTTTTCAATATCACAACTTGTGATAGGCCATCAACCTAACATCTCTCATTTGTATAAATTTGGTTGTGCTATTTATGTTCCTATTCCCTCTCCGCAGAGCTCTAAAATGGGACCTCAGCGCCGTTTAGGAATTTATATTAATTTTTATTCGCCCTCAATCATTAGATATTTTGAACATTTAACTGGTGATATTTTTACTACTAGATTCGCAGACTGCCATTTTGATAAGACTAAATTCCTGTCGTTAGGGGAAGATAAGAAAGAAAAGAATGTTCATACAGAACCATTTGCCACAAATAAACGGCATAAATTATCGTGGGATAATCCCACTATGTCTCATCTAGATCCTTGTAATAATCCTCGCGTGACATGGTTATATTGGTGGCCCATGCAGTTTAGAGCATATCATGCCCCAGTCCCAAAATACGCGGGACCATACACGTGGCAATGGCCAGCTGGTACGACTCCGTAGGGCTTTCCAATTTAATAGACCTGACGAAGTACACTTACGTTATCCACGGTCAAGTGATCAAGCTAAAAAAATCTAATTCTAACATGCAACAACTAAACTAAATCTCAATCCAAGGTAAATAAATTACAAGAGGGAACGATACGCATCATTAGTCTGCAGCCCATTGATACAGCCGTTCGAATAGACCAAGAGAATAATATAGGTCTATAAACACTAAGCTACAATAGCAGAGTCACAATAGGAAATAGTACATAACTATAATAGAGGAAAGATATAATAATACCTATAAGGATGTCCAACACACCACCAGATCAAGCCTCATCCAAACTGCTCAAATAACCTAGAAGGGAACCAGGTCCTCAAAGGGACGTAACAAGATACAAAAAGTATCTGCCATAATATAAATACTAAGTAAAGTAAATCAAGATGAACTATCCTCCTAAGTGAATGCAAATTTGAGGGCAACTTAGTGCATATGGGAAGTGTAGGTTAGACATATGCTGACGTAATTCACCAATCGTCGTGACTGGCTAATATATGCCACATATGCCCCCCATCTTGGGGCAATCTGCATATATAATAATGTCCAATACTCCGAAGAATGTGGTATCTATATAAATAAATACGGCCAACATTCTGAAGGGTGTGGTATCTACATGACGTCCAACGCTCTGAAGAGCGTGGTATCTGCACATATAACGTCCAATGCTCCAAAGAATGCGGTATCTGCATAAAGTCATAGGAGAAGCAGGAATAGGAGTAATCAACACATACTACATGATGTACGGAATGATATGATCAGGAGAAGCAGGAATAGGAGTAATCGGAGGAGTAGTAACATAAGTAGCCGAAGGAGCAGCAACATGAGTAGCCAGCCATAGGAGCTGCAGTAGGTGGAATAATAGGAGTAACAAAAAAAAGTAGTACCATCATGAATAGTAGGAGCAGAAATCCTCTCTAAAATCTGCATCAGTTGTCTCTGAAAAGTATACATAATTGTGGACATCTGCTCCATAGTAAGGACGCCAATAGAAGGAGTACCAGTGGCAGACAGTGTAAGTGGAGGATTTCTGGAGTATACTGACGATTGTGACACCAACGATCCGATACGGTACATGTTCTCTCTCTTTTCTCTCCAATAGACTGTACCCACAAGTCATTCCTCCCAACGAGCGTATGTGGCTGACTATCATCAGTCTCCCCCTCAGCGGCCTCAGAGGCTTAACTCTCCAATTTCTCATAAGACTCTTACGCGCGTGCGCGCGCACACACACACACACACATACACACACACACACACACATATATATATATATATATATATATATATATATATATATATATATATATATAGGGTTTGTCGAGTGAGCCAATCATATAAGGTCCCATAAATTATGTCATATGTCTTGATAGCCATACAAAAAGTTGCCAGTCGAGGGCGAGTGTGTGTGTGTGTGTGTGTGTGTGTGTGTGTGTGTGTTGTGTGTGTGTGAATATATATACTTCGGCTAGGATTTAAAGTGGTGTAGTAGTTGCATGGTCACGGACAACTAGTTGCACACCAGAAAGAGTCCTCCAACGATCTCCTAGGCATCAAAATCGTGTCGGCCAGGGATGTAAGCACCCTGATTTTTTAGAAATTAATATTTTGGTATTCTAAAATTTTACGGCTAATGGTAAATTTTTATTTAATTTTAACTAATTATAATATCTAATATTCATTGAATTTATAATTATGTGTATTTATTTAATTATTAATATTGTAAAAAAAATATTTTTGGTTGTACAACTATTAATATTATATTGTGTAATTTGTTTAGAATTTATTGAGGTCCAAAACTATTTTTAATGGCCATTCATATTTATATATATATATATATATATATATATATATATATATATATATATATATATATATATATATATATATATAAAATAAAATAAAATAAATAAAACCCTAAACCTTATTAACCTAACCCTACCCATTAACAAATCCAAAATCCTAACACTACCCAACCCCCCCCCCCCCCCCCCCGCGTACACAGACCCCACACCCCCTCCTATCTATATATACATACACATATACATATATACTTATATAATAACTACACATCAAAACCCAAAACCCTATCCCTAACCCATCCCCCAGCCTCCACAACCCCGCCGGAGCGCCGCCGACCGCCGACCACCACAGCGCCGGAGCACGGCCGGCAGCAGCAGCTCACAACGCCTTGCTGCCTCCCTTCGCGTGCAGCCTCTGCCCTCCTTGCTCGTCCGATTTGTGTCCCGTCTTTACTGGTATGTTCAAAACCTAACCTTCTAGAATTTCTTTCAAGTAGAACAAATTTAGGCACCCCGGTTTGATTGAAAAATTGATCGAAAGTTGGCCGAAAAATTGTTCGAAAATAGTTCAGAATTTTGATCCAAACCTCCATGTTCATGTCCAATTTTCTACCATCTCGTTATTTATTTTCAAAATATAATTGAAGGAACTTTTTTACAATATAACCAAGAATTTTATTGTTCTTTTAGTTTTTATTAGTTTGCTTTAATGGTTAAATTATTCTTGTTCCAAAACGACCAAAAATTTATTTTTAAAACACCCAAAATCTTGTGATACACGGGGCGTCCTGCCAAACGAGGCAACTTTATCGTATACAAATTACATCAAAAGGTGCGTAACATAAACGCGGACGTATGGGCTTTTACAGAACTTGATTTGGATGTGCGTGCATACCGGAATCAACGCATATCTGCCAAAAAATATCGTATCGGCCTATTCTGACACTCGTCATAAGTTTGTGTATTCTTGTCATTTTGTAACGAAACTTACGCCATCGGATTCACAGCGTTACGCTGGTCCTATGACCCAAGTTTGGTTCGATTCTGAGAACGTTGACGAAACGTTAGTTTGTGGGCCCCATAGTTCAACATAACGGGCGATTTTATGATCGGCTCATCGAAATCTAGTTCTGGATGTTTTATTGGGTTTGTATCATCGTTTTGGACTCATAGATACTAAGTTTGATAAATTTGGAGAACTTTGTCTTTGGCACATTTTTGGGTGCGAAGGGGCCACATGTGGACCCCGCTTTGATCCAAAACTATCAATTTTGCTCCTGTGTCCAAATTGGACTTATAGATAGTCAATCCTAGCTATTTCTAGTATTCTGAGAACAATGGTGATATTTGTTTCAGCATCCGAAGGTGTATGTGCATATTCTACTTTTCCAGGAGAAGTTGACGAAGTTCAGAACCCAGGCTAGTTTACCTTGCCATGATGTATTACAGTTTCTTACCTTTATTATATTATTTAGTTATTATAGTTATTTTATATGGTTGATATGTGTGTTTATCCTAGGACCGTGAGATGTTGCTTAGCGTCCGAACAAGATTCGGGTGTCGATACCGTACGCGGAGTCGTGCAACGTCACTTAGAGAGTTGATTCCACGATCCTATTTTTACGTACTTGCTTTACCAAGTACGCCATTCCCTAGGACACCTGACACTATTTCATGTGACATAATCTTTCTTGAGTTATTCATGGCGATTCTGTATAGGCTTACAGGATTCATGATATAAAAATTACATATTATATGGATATTATTATGACTCGTTGCACTAGCTAGAGGTCATGATCTTGCCTGTTATGGACATGAGACATTGTGGACATGAGACATGAGGTTACATTGGGTGGAAAAAGATACACCATAATACAGGCTGATTATTGATATATATATATATATATATATATATATATATATATATATATATATATATATATTATACTACTGTAGGTGCTGAGGCACATACGCTAGAGTCGCAATACCCTAGAGGTGCCTTGGACTCTGTCTCAGATCTTTGGCACCTATACTGAGTCTTGATACTACTTGCTGCTATGGACTCCCCAACACAGAGCCTGTAGTGGTTTCAGCCTGAGTACGAGTGATGCTCTCACGTGCATATCACATAGATGGTTACAGTAGCTTACCCTTGAGTATGTGGCATTATATTATTTTACTTTTTTCATGATGTTTCTTGTACCTTGTTACGTTCCTCTGAGGACCTGATCCCTTGCCAGTTTTTTCAGCATAGACGGTTACGGAGCCTTTGGAGTTACTAATGGAGTTGCTTGTCTTGTAGGCATTGGTAACAGGTACTTATATTATATCTACCGGAGTTATGGATATTTATTAATATTGTTTATTCATCTGCTGATGTAGCCTAGTTTTATAGACTCATATTTTTTTCTCGAGTCTATTCGAGTTTGTGTGTTACCGAGCGGCCGACTTTAGCACATGTAGCTCATTCTTGTCTATTTTGTTTATTGTGAATTGAGGCATAGATATTTATATTTACCTGATTATTTATATAATGACCATTATAATACAGCTTATACGTATTCGAGTCAAACCAGAGTCTGGTCGAATGCATAGCTGGCATGTTACGTATTCCTAGTCCTACGTATTTTGGGACTGGGCATAACATATTTTTGTGGTGGCTCATGCAGGTCCAGATTAAATTGTTTCGGTTACTTTGCGGTACCGAGCAAGCCTATAATCAGGATTAGCAGTATTAGTATCTTAATCCACAACTGATTTGATAATTTCTTAGCATTTAATCATCGCCCATGGACTTCATAATTATACTCGTTCAGTCCCTCGACATCCTTATTATTGTTTATCATCTCTCCCTATTTTAGAGAGATGGACATTCATGCGTGGTGTTTCCACCAAAAGCAGATCCTTGTCAAGGCGAAAGATAATATGCTGGATATAAAGTTTTGAGAAGATGGTTACCCTTAGTAGGGTAGATAGATAGGTTATTCTTGGATGCTAGAGCTAGTGTAGATTGTTATCATGAGAATTGAATATAGTATTAGAGGCCTAGAACTAATAAAACCTTACCCTTGGTTAAGGTAGCAGTAATTTGGAAATATTAGGAGTTAGAAAGATGGTTTGATTCTAATGCACCTGAATACTTTATGGAATACATAACTAGATGCTAGGAATTAGTTGTGGCCCATGTTGGTGATACAAGGAATGTTATTATGACCTTAAGAAATTGAAACCTTACATAGCAGGCCATAGTGGTTAAATATCTAGTTGCCTTGTAACTTTTAGTGTCAAAACTAGATCTTATGACCCCCTTAAATTATTGATGACTATAAATCTGGACTAAATAGACAGGTATATTGCTAGACCTACTATTTGAGTAATTAGATAACTCGAGAACTAAAGTATAGCTTTCGAAATCAAATTAGATGTACTGGATTATTTGGGTTAAAAAGAATCATTTCTGGTTCTAATTCAAAACTAACATTTCTGCTGTTCTAAGCGGATCTGGTCAGTGTTAATTGAATAAGTGAGTTTCACCCATGATTACTTGGGTGGATAAGCTAGTATCTGTGATAGAGCAAATAGGGTGAAGGATGAGAGTTTTGATAGATGTTATAGTCTTGAGTTATATATAGTGAATTGCCTATAATAGATGGCAAGCTATAACAAGATGGTAACTATGTAGTTTGGATGAAGGGTATACATGGAATAACCTAGAAGAAATCTCAGGTTCAAGTGAAGAAGGTAGAATGATAACAAAAAGAGATTCACGAGGAGTACATGACCTTGAGCATTTTAAATTAAGAGAAGGATCTAGGAAGGACTGAATATTTTATCACTCAGTAGTTGCCTAGAAGATCTATAATACGAACGAAAGGTACTGGGTCATGATTGTGAAGCTTAAAGTTGAAAACAAGATTAACATACTAAAAAGGGTATGAAGGTGAGTAGGAAACAAATGATAAGGGAAATATATCACTGTCTCATAATCCAAGGAGAATGGATTGTGATATAGACTTGAGGGATAATAATTTTAGTATTTATAAATTGTAATACTTTTAGAATTTTGAAAATTTAGTAAGAGTAAAAATTGTTGATCAGTCTCGAAGTAATACGAACTTCAAGAAATTAAATACTGGTTCAGAATCACATACTAACTTGATGGTTATTCTGTAGAGGATTATAACAAGACCCTTAGATTATAGATTTATACATGGTAGGAAAGTATAAATGGAAGATAGAAGTCTTATAGAAATGATAACTGAATATTCTGGGTTTACACGTAAACTGATTAGGGCCAGGAATTTAAATTTTTTACTAATAGGGTATGAGTTTGTTGGACCTATCCTTAGTAATAGGTGATGAGAACCTATTTCTAATTTATCATAACCGATGGATTTTTGGATCTTAGAAATCTTATCATCTCATTGAGTTCGAAGAATTTTCACTCAAGATAACCATGACATCATGCTTGTGTAATAGGGTAGTAGCCTAGCCGAAAGATTCTTGTAAGGAAGATAGATTTTAGATGGCAGAGATTAGAAGAACAACAATACAGAAAGATAGACAATAGAATGGAGTAAGTTATACAAAAATGGGTAGACATTCTAATTAAAGATTAAACGAGTATTGAAGAGTGTTCTTAGAAAATAGTATGCCATGAGTGATAGACCTAAGTACATGCTTAGTTTAGACCCTTACCTACTAATATGCGAGGAAGACGAAGTTGTAAGGATCGTATATTGTTTACCTATAGCCAGAATTAGGTTGCCAGTAGTATGACGGAGGCTATATAAAATAGGCTATATGAATATAGTATTGAGTTTAAGGATTAGTTGTATTACCCCCTCAACTGCATTCCTATCCTTCCTATCAAATTCTTATCTTGTGTTGCCTATATGGCCTCTTGCTTTTTGCAACAACGATCTTTCTAATTATAACAATGAGTAGATCCTTCCTCTTTCCCTAGTTGTACCTTCATTACAAAATCAATCCCTTTGTTGGTACCACTCCTTGTTTTAATATCCATATCACCATAGGTATAAGTTCTTTTCTACTCTAATCCCCTTGATCTAGTCACCATGACTCGATTCTCCAAAGACCTGCCTAATCGTGCCTTATTCAACCATATAGACTTACCAGAAATTCTTCTTGTCATGGACTAAATTTTGGTCTCTTCGCCATCAATGTCAACCAATGATCGAAGCCTCTCTACCATATTGTCGTAGTTAGATCTGACTCAGTCCTTTCTTCTGCCTTGTAGAAGCTTGACCTATACAAGAGCAGTAATGGATGGGTAGTAATTTCTCTTATAAAGTTATTGATCAATAGCACCCTGATAGTTTTTAGGTTCCTTTAGAAAATCCTTGATTACGGCCAGTAAATCCTAGAATTCTTGTATCCTTATTTAGAAAATAGGCCCTTATAGAAATTTTGTTAGCAGGACCATGACCTTAGTTTTAATAGCAACTTAATTTTTATAAGTTGGGTAGATCATAGCCCATGGTTTTAGTGTAGGGTTATTTCTAAAAATTTAGGATAAATTTAAATTTATTTTGGTGTTAGTTAGGTTAATCTCAAACGGATTAAATTACCTATCTAATTTATGTATCCTTGATACCCTTTGTTGTGGCTCGGATATTTGGAGCACAATACTATCCTTTTATTTTCAACAACTTCCATCCTTATGACCTAGACTAGTCACTCCACACCTATGACATGACTATCACTCACAAACTGGTATTTCATGTTTTATTTTAGTCGTACGACATTCGTGACGCAATTGTACACACATGACACATAGATATTATTTTTCTGTTACGGTCTATTTTAATACTCAACACCGACTCAATTCTTCTGGCACCCTTGACATTCATGAGCCTAACTTGAACCTACTCACTGATGACACAACTGTTACTTCTAAATATACACACCCATGCTCCATATAGACCCTCCAACATTCGTGGCTTATCTCCTTCTAAACCCTATATCCATCTCCATTGCAATTAAATTAAATTATACATAGGCAACCCAAATATTCCAACCACTGATATACCCATATCCCATTCATGCCAACCTACGTCTATGACACTTGTGTTGCATTAAATTGAACCCCTTGTACTCTTTACACAATACTAAACACCTTGATGAGTTACATCATCTTTTGATGCTTATTGCTGAATCATTCACCGGCATCCATGATATGCAATGAAAAACTTCTTGATACCATCTCACCCTAGTTGTATTTGACTATGATATTTCCTATTGTCTTGTAGACTCATGACCTAATTAGAAGCAAGAAGAACTGGTAAAAATTTCTTTATAGAGTTATTGACTCATTAACGCCATGGTAGTACATAGATTTCCTTTAATAGACTGTGACAACGGTCACAAAATTCTTACCATCTCGAATTTCTCATTGAAGTTAGACTTTCTAAAAAATCCTTAGAAATATGATCATGACTATAGTTTCTGCGGCCAACTTTATTCTTATAAGTTGGGTAGAGCCTTGATTAAGCGTACCATTATTCTTAGAATGTGACGTCAAACTAGGGCTCCATTTGGTAACGACGTCCCCATCTTTAGTGAAACCTTCTTAGCTAAAATCTTTTCTACTATGTTTATTTTTAATTTCGAGGATGAAATTTCTATAAGTTGGGTAGATTGTAAGCACCCTAATTTTTTAGAATTTAATATTTTGGTATTCTAAAATTTTGTGATTAAAGGTAAATTTTTATTTTTTAACTAATTATAATATCTAATATTCATTGAATTTATAATTATGTGTATTTATTTAAATATTAATATTGTACAAAAAAATATTTTTGGGTGTACAACTATTAATAGTATATTGTGTAATTTTTCTGAAATTTATTGAGGTCCAAAACTATTTTTATTGGCCATTCATATATATATATATATATATATATATATATATATATATATATATATATATATATATAACAAAATAAAAACCTAAACCTATTAACCTAACTCTACCAATTAATAAACCCAAAATCCTAACACTACCCAACTCACACCCCCCCCCCCCCCCGCGTGCACAGACCCCCCATCCCCTCCTCTATATATATACATATACATATATACTTATATAATAACTATACATCAAAACCCAAAAGCCTAACCCTAACCCATCACCCAGCCTCCAGCACCCCGCCGGAGCGCCGTCGTTCGTTGACCGTCGACCACCGCAGCGCAGGAGCGCGGCCGGCAGCGGCAGCAGCAGCAGCACACAGCGCCTTGTGGCCTCCCTTCGCGCACAGCCTCCACCCTCCTCGCTCGTCCAATTTGTGTCCTGTCTTCGTTGGTATGTTCACAACCTAACTCTCTAGATTCCTTTTAAGTAGAACAAATTTAGGCACCCAGTTTGATCGAAAAATTGTCCGGAAGTTGGCCGAAAAACTGTTCAAAAATAGTTCAGAATTTGGTCCAAACTCCCATGTTTATGTACAATTTTCTACCATCTCATTAATTATTTTCAAAATATAATTGAAGGAACTTCTTCACAATATAACCAAAATTTTTACTGTTCTTTTAGTTTTTATTAGTTTGCTTTAATGGTTAAATTATTCTTGTTCCAAAACGACCAAAAACTTGTTTTTAAAACATCCAAAATCTCGCGATACGCGGTACGGTCCGCCAAACGAGGAAACTTCGTCATGTGCGAGTTACATTGAAAGGCACGTAACGTAAACCTGGACGTATGGGCTTTCGCAGAACTTGATTTGGATGTGCATGCACACCAGAATCAACGCGCATCTGCCAAAAAATATCGTATCGACCTGTTCTGACACTCGTCATAACTTTGTGTATTCTTGTCATTTCATAACAAAACTTGCTCTATCGGATTCGCAGCATTACGCTAGTCCTGTGACCCATGTTTGGTTCAATTCTGAGAACGTTGACGAAATATCGTTTTGTGGGCCCCACAATTCCACATAACGGGCAATTTTGTGATCGGCTCATCGAAATCCAGTTCTGGATGTTTTATTGGGTTTGTATCGTCGTTCTGGACTCATAAATACTAAGTTTGATGAATTTAGAGAACTTTGTCTTTGGCACATTATTGGGTGCGAAGGGGGCCACATGTGGACCCCGTTTTGACCCAAAACTGTCAATTTTGCTCCTGTGTCCAAATTGGACTTATGGATAGTCAATCCTAGCTATTTCTAGTATTCTGAGAACAATGGTGATATTTTTTTCAGCATCCGAAGGTGTATGTGCATATTCCACTTTTCCAGGAGAAGTTGATGAAGTTCAGAACCCAGGCAAGTTTACCTTGCCATGATGTATTACAATTTTTTGCCTTTATTATATTATTTGGTTATTATAATTATTTTATATGGTTGATATGTGTGTTTACCCTAGGACCGTGAGATATTGCTTAGCGTCCGAACAAGATTCGGGTGTCGACGCTGTACACGGAGTCGTGCAACATCACTTAGAGAGTTGATTCCACGATCCTATTTTTACGTGCTTGCTTTACCAAGTATGCCATTCCCTAGGACACCTGACACTATTTTATGTGACGTAATCTTTCTTGAGTTATTCGTGGCGATTCTGTATAGGCATACAGGATTCGTGATATAAAAATTATATATTATATGGATATTATTATGACTCGTTGCACTAGCTAGAGGTCATGATCTTGCGTGTTATGGACATAAAATATTGTGGACATGAGACATGAGGTTACATTGGGTGGGGAGAGACACACCATACTACAGGCTGATCATTAATATATATATACTATACTACTGGAGGTGTTGAGGCACATACGCCGAAGTCGTAATACCCTAGAGGTGCCTTGGACTCTGTCTCAGATCTTTGGCACCTATACTGAGTCTTGATACTACTTGCTGCTATGGGCTCCCCTACACAAAGCCTGTAATAGTTTCTGCCTGAGTACGAGTGATGCTCTCACGTGCATATCACATAAATGGTTACAGTAGTTTACCCTAGAGTATGTGGCATTATATTGTTTTACTTTTGGCATGTTGTTTCTTGTACCTTGTTATGTCCCTCTGAGGACCTGGTCCCTTGCCAATTTTTGCAGCATAGACGGTTACGGAGCCTTTGGAGTTGCTGATGGAGTTGCTTGTCTTGCAGGCATTGGTATCAGGTACTTATATCATATCTACAGGAGTTATGGTTATTTATTCATATTATTTATTCATCTGTTGGTGTAGCCTAGTTTTATATACTCATATTTCTTTCTCGAGTCTATTCAAGTTTGTGTATTTCTGGGCGGCTTTATTTAGCACATGTAACTCATTCTTGTGTATTTTATTCATTGTGGATTGAGGCATAGATATTTATATTTACCTAATTATTTAGATAGTGACCATTATAGTACAGCTTATACATATTTGAGTCAGATCAGAGTCTGGTCGAATGCGTAGCTAGCATGTTACGTATTCCTAGACCTATATATTTTGGGACTAGGGCGTGACACCGGAGGACTGCGCTAGCTGAAGTTCTAGTACGATAGCTAGTTGAAGTACCAGCAGGCGAGTGTAGGACGTCCAGCAAGGCTTGCTACCGACCTGGAAAGACAGCCGACTCGTCGGATGGCTGGGGATGCCCAATAAGGCACACAACTGAGTTGGAAAGACAGTTGTTCCATCCCAGATTATGTCTGTCATGACCCGCACCCGGTGTAGGGATGCAAGTCGGAAACAACGCCCAGCCTACGCTGCAGCATCGGCGGTAGAACGCTGTCTTGGTCAACTATACTATCTAATTATCTCACTATAAAGCATAAACCTCCAATAATATCTCAACTCCAAGAAGAGAGTAATCAACTTAATTCAACACAATACTCAATCACATTTCTATGGCACGAGAAGATATCACAGAAGTCTAACATAACTAAGCAGTTAAAAATATAACAACAAATAGAAATAATATCCAAACACAAATATATGCCGAAAACAAATCCGGTACCAAAATGCTAAAGAGAACTAACTATGCTAACTAGTGAATCCGGCTAAATCTCTCAACAGTCACTCCAGAACTAGTGGGTCCAAGTCTGCACCATCAATAGGCTGAGGTCCGTAGTATGTCGGACACCAATCTCCCGGATCCTCTGAAAAATGTTTTCCAGTCAGGAATGGAGCGAAGTACAACCCAATAGCAGTTTCAATTAATTGACAAAAACTATAAAGCAGTAGAATAGAAGATGCTATCTACGATGAGGATATAACTGATAATCAAGAACAATGAGAGAATAGGCAATACTAACAACAGAATATAATCAATGCGTACAAGAATAAAGGAATGAACTATAATGTCAGAAAAGAACAAGGTAATCAATGAACTGAATAATGGAATCTACAATAACTATGTGATTTGAGATACTAACTAAATATGTGATCGGCCTGGGAGATTCAATGATTACACTAAGGAGCTAACTCAACCATACGTGAATTGCATGGTTAGTTAGTAGCCAATGATTACACTACTAGCCGATAGTTTCTTGATCACATATTTAATTGGTATTTCCCCCGCCCCGACTGATATGATGGATCGAATCATGAGACGTCACTAGCCAATGTATCCAATATTTAATCTATAATATTCAATGTTATCCAATACCAACAAGGACAGTATCCGATACCATCTCCATAATCAAGGTAACATCCCATGACTAATGATCCAATAACAATACCAATCCGTGTACCATCGTGTCAAGAATCATAAGTAACATTTCTAAATACTTGAATTATAGTGGTAATCAAATAATGAAAACTATCAGAGAATGTACTCGCCTGTGGTCCAGAACAAATAATGAAAAATGATGTCCGAACTGGTGTCACAGACCTATATATGAAATATTGCATTAATACAAGTTTTGGGGAAGAGAAATAAATTAAACTAGTCAATTTCTAGGTCATAAAACTATTTCTAAGTCAAAAGTCAAACTAGGTCAACTCTAAGTCAACTATGGTCAACTATAGTCAAATTATGGTCAACGACCTATTTCTAGGTTGCATGAGTCTAACTCAAAGATATTGGGCTCACACACTATGAATCTAGGTCATACAAGCTACATCTTAGGATACTTAGATACCGTATCTCAGGATATGCAAACAAGGGATAAATATAACACATATGTACATATCAAACAATATTATATATATATAAAATCCTAATTACAAATGCTAAATAGATACCTTGGTTTCGAACTAACTTGGTATCGCAATACTAAACCTCTATCTTGATATCCAAACCCAATACCTTGATTATCCTCCAATACCTTGATACTTACCTTGGCATCTCAAGGTAAATGCCAAAATCTCATATATATACTAACTACCCATCAATAATTACATATATCAATCTAATATAACTCTAGTATGTACTAATAGAATAATACTAACTAACAACTACACACTAACTATTAATACATATATACGTACATACATACCTACAAATATATAATATATAAAAGATACTCATAACAATTGATAACTAACTATTCTAATAAATTTATATGCTATAACTAAATATATACATATATAGTATACTATAATACAAATAGCAATTAGGAACATATTTATATATATATTAATTACCATATATATATACATATATATCTATATATATATATTAATATCTAATATATTAAAAACTGTCAAACTGTCGCTAAATATCCTGTCCACTGTCACAGAAAGCTGCTGTGTATATAGATACACTGCAGTTTTTGTGACAGTTTCCTGCACTGTCACTAAAAACTGTCGCTGAAGCTTTTGATACTCTGCTGATACAAAGTTATTTCAGCGACAGTTTTCAGCAACTGTCACTGACTGCTGTCGCTGAAAAGCTGCTATTATTTGTATTTGTTGCTGTTGTTGCGACACTTCTGGCTCGCTGTTGTCGCTGAAAATATATGTATATATATATACAATATATATATGTAAATACATATATATAACCCACCATATATATTTATACAATATATATTTAATTACATATATATAACCCATAATATATATATTTATACAATATACATATAAAACTATATATAACTATACATACACTTATACATAGTAAATTGTATAAAATACCACATAGTAACAAACACACACACACATATAGTAATATGTATATATAACTATACATATATGTATACATATATATAATCATATAATAATATAAATACATAACAATATATAATATAACTATATATATAACCACATATAAATATATCTACTATATTATATGTACATATGCTACCACTTATAAATATATATCTACATACATATATATATATATAAATAATCATATATAAATAATCTAATTACTTAATTAAACATACACATATATTATATAAAATATATACATATATTTACATCCCTAACATATATTATAACATATATATTAATGCATGTAGAAGAAAGCTACATAATATATATTCTATTAATACATATATAATACATAGATCTATGATACAATAAACACTATAATAAATATACATAATACATATATAATATATATAGATACATACGCAATTATAATTCAAAAATTAATGCACAATTAATTAGATCTACACATAAACACACAACAATTGGAGAGTATCACACCGTATCCCACTAGATCTAGGATACGCATGCGACACGGGTCCACCACACATCCAATTGTACCCAGAAGGACACAAACAAATCATATATAATATTTATGAACAAAACAAAGTATCAAATATAGATCTATGTGTCCGTGTCAAAATACGACATGTACAAAGTCCCGTGTCGGAGGAAAAATCTCCAAAACAACACGTATCACCAAATTGTTGGGATACGACCTACACGTACCCAATTATGGACACGACACTAGTCCCAAACACATAAATATATGCCAAATTGATCTATAGGATCAATTGACACACACAACAAAAATCATTTTCGGAATTCCCCCAAAATTGACACAAAAAGCACCATAACTTTCTCCATAGGTCTCCTATGAACACAAAACCAAATCCTATGGGTAGTACATACATATGGGTTGATTATTCATGATTAAATCTCATATTTAGAAGCTATTTTAAGGGGAAAAACTGAATTATACATATTGGGAGATGGATTACCAATAAAACCTCCAAAATTGGTGAAATTGGCCTCCAACTTGTAGATCCTTTCTCCTCTTTGTAGATCCTTGCTTCCTCCTTCTAGATCCTTGCTTTTCTAGTCTCCAATGGTGATTTGGGAAGTAATTAGGTGAAAATTTGGTAGGGATTTGATAAAATTTGGTTGAGGGAAATTCTAGATCTAGATTTGGAATAAAAAATGAAGAGAGAAAATTTTTATCCCCTTTATATAGGCCTCACTTGCCCCCTCCCTCAAGCTACTATGTAAAGTCTAAAATACCACTTAGGGCCTCTCATGAAGAAATTAATTAAGGAGGAAAGCTTCTAGTCTAATGGTTTAATTAATTTAATCATCCTCCTAGTTAATGGGCTTTCTAGTTGGGCTCAATTCTAACAATTAATACATGTTGGTCCATGAGTCTAAACTAAACTAGTTAGGTCCACTAACACAAGTCCAAAAATAAATCTAATATGCTAATAATAAATAAATAAATAATATAACAAATAAATATTTAACATGCACAATATTTAATTTATTATAAAATGACCAAAATACCCTTTTCTAGAAAATACGGTAGTGACAAGTCTATCCCCCTTAAAATAATTTTGTCCACGAAATTTAAGGGTGATCGTACTCCTTCTAGGTCAAACCCCCAACAATCATAGTCTAATAAGGTCTTATCTCACCAAGAACAGTCCTATGCAAAGAATAACATGCATGGTCATGGTCTCCACCTGTCTTATAACTGTTATCTCTGTCAGGGTATTCTATAGCTACATTAACTATATAACACAAGCATCCAAAAGGTACTAAAGAATTAATCAATCAAAATAGATAAAAGGAACAGAAAGAAAGAACAGACTCTCTAACCCATCACCTGTAGTATTGGTCTCCTCGACCGTCATTACAAATGCTCCGCCCTGCCGAGGTAGCTCCCTCTGCGGGTGATGAGCAAACTGTGGTGCTACAGGTGGCCTAACCCCACCTCTCTGCCCTCGATCTGCATCCTGGCCTGGACGTTGAATTGTCCAGAGACAATCCTTCACCATATGCTCCGTTGATCCACAATGTATGCATGCTCCAAGTCTCTTCCGACACATCTCCCAAGTGTGCCGAGTCTTCTTGCAATAGGTGCATTGAGGAGCTTATTGCACCTATCTCTGAGGCTGCTGTGGTATCTGTTGTACTGGAGCTTGTACTGGAGCAACAATAGGTTCTGACATCTGATATTGCTGCTGATAGGCTCCGAATTATACTGGAAACTGTTGTTGCTGGAACCGCGGCCTCTTTGCCGGTCCCGCACTACTACTGTCACCCCCAAACATATCACGGTCCCTCTTTGACTTCAAGTTTCACTCCCGCTCGACCTTGCGTGCCTCCGAAAGTATCTCAGAATACGTCTCATAGAAAGACGGAATGAGAATCTTGACTTCCCAATTCAGACCCTCGCGGAAACGGATAGCCCGAACTTCTGGCTCTCTCACCAAGTACTCCGCAAATCGGCTCAGCCTCACGAACTCTGCGGCATACTCCTCTACGGACATGCTTTCTTGTGTAAGGCTCTCAAATTGCCTTCCTAATTCCAATCTGTCCGTCCGAGCAAAGAACTTCTTCTTAAAGAGATCCTTGAATATCTCCCAAGATTGCCCCGTATCAGTAAGAATTGGCTCATTCCTGAACCAAGTGTGGGCAACGTCGAATAGTTGAAGTCCTACCGCCTCAACCTTCAGATCCTCTGCAAGACGGGACACCTTCATGAGTCGCTCGATATCTTCAAGCCAATCGTCAGCATAGACTATATCTTCTGTACCCTTAAAAACTCGAGGCCCAAGCTTCTTGAAATTTTGAATGTTGCTTGTCTTGATCTGAATATCCTGTGGCTGTGGAGGAGCCTCTTTTTGAACTGCTGCTATAGCTACCTGATGGGCGTTTTCCATACTCTGCCACATCAAATCTGACTGCCTGTGCTGGGCTTCTATCTGTGCCCTCTGTAATTCCATCATCTCTCTAAATAATGCAACCATCGACGCGGTATCTTCTGAAAATGGAGGTGGTGGAAGTCCTTCCGAAGCAACTGGAGTAGTCCTCGGAACAGTTGGAGGAGAACCCCCGAAGGCAGCCGAGACTCCTAGGTGAACTGATGTCGTAGGAGGTACAAACCCTACTGCCTGAGTGAAAGATTGAGAGGTGGCAGACCTCGCAGAAACTGCTCCCGATCGATGGGATCTAGTCTTCGGCGGCATCCTGAAGACAGATCGAAACAAAGAAGATCAATTCGACACAAGATAAGATATCATCAAGGAAGGACAAAAGTATTCAGAAGGAATCAAAAGTAGCGATTCAATTCAGATTAGAATTCCTAGTTGTGATTGAGTATCCCTCTCTCTTCCTAGTATCCTATGTCCTATATCCTATCGCAGGCTCGCAGTAGTACAACTAAGTCATCGCACTACCACAACATCGCAATATTGCGAAGCCTGACCTGCATGGGCCACCACTAAAAATGTGTCACGACCCGCACCCGGTGTAGGGATGCAAGTCGAGAACAATGCCCAGCCTACGCCGCAGCATCGGCGGTAGAACGCTATCTTGGTCAACTATAATATCTAATTATCTCACTATAAAGCATAAACCTCCAATAATATCTCAACTCCAAGAAGAGAGTAATCAACTTAATTCAACACAATACTCAATCACATTTTTATGGCACGAGAAGATATCACAGAAGTCTAACATAACTAAGCAGTTAAAAATATAACAACAACAAATAGAAATAATATCCAAACACAAATATATGCCGGAAACAAATCCGGTACCAAAATGCTAAAGAGAACTAACTATGCTAACTAGTGAATCCAGCTAAATCTCTCAACAGTCACTCCAGAACTAGTGGGTCCAAGTCTGCACCATCAATAGGCTGAGGTCCGTAGTATGTCGGACACCAATCTCCCGGATCCTCTGAAAAATGTTTTCCAGTCAGGATTGGAGCGAAGTACAACCCAATAGCGGTTTCAATTAATTGACAAAAACTATAAAGCAGTAGAATAGAAGATGCTATCTACGATGAGGATATAACTGATAATCAAGAACAATGAGAGAATAGGCAATACTAACAACAGAATATAATCAATGCGTAAAAGAATAAAGGAATGAACTATAATGTCAGAATAGAACAAGGTAATCAATGAACTGAATAATGGAATCTACAATAACTATGTGATTTGAGATACTAACTAAATATGTGATCGGCCTGGGAGATTCAATGATTACACTAAGGAGCTAACTCAACCATACGTGAATTGCATGGTTAGTTAGTAGCCAATGATTACACTACTAGCCGATAGTTTCTTGATCACATATTTAATTGGTATTTCCCCCGCCCCGACGGATATGATGGATCGAATCATGACACGTCACTAGCCAATGTATCCAATGTTTAATCTACAATATTCAATGTTATCCAATACCAACAAGGACAGTATCCGATACCATCTCCATAATCAAGGTATCATCCCATGACTAACGATCCAATAACAATACCAATCCGTGTACCATCGTGTCAAGAATCATAAGTAATATTTCTAAATACTTGAATTATAGTGGTAATCAAATAATGAAAACTATCAGAGAATGTACTCGCCTGTGGTCCAGAGCAAATAATAAAAAATAATGTCCGAACTGGTGTCACAGACCTATATATAAAATATTGCATTAATACAAGTTTTGGGGAAGAGAAATAAATTAAACTAGTCAATTTCTAGGTCATAAAACTATTTCTAAGTCAAAAGTCAAACTAGGTCAACTCTAAGTCAACTATGGTCAACTATAGTCAAATTATGGTCAACTACCTATTTCTAGGTTGTATGAGTCTAACTCAAAGATATTGGGCTCACACACTATGAATCTAGGTCATACAAGCTACATCTTAGGATACTTAGATACCGTATCTCAGGATACGCAAACAAGGGATAAATATAACACATATATACATATCAAACAATATTATATATATAAAATCATAATTACAAATGCTAAATGGATATCTTAGTTTCGAACCAACTTGGTATCGCAATACTAAACCTCTATCTTGATATCCAAACCCAATACCTTGATTATCCTCCAATACCTTGATACTTACCTTGGCATCTCAAGGTAAATACCAAAATCTCATATATATACTAACTACCCATCAATAATTACATATATCAATCTAATATAACTCTAGTATGTACTAATAGAATAATACTAACTACCAACTACACACTAACTATTAATACATATATACGTACATACATACCTACAAATATATAATATATAAAAGATACTCATAACAATTGATAACTAACTATTCTAATAAATTTATATGCTACAACTAAATATATACATATATAGTATACTATAATACAAATAGCAATTAGGAACATATTTATAAATATATTAATTACCATATATATATACATATATATCTATATATATATTAATATCTAATATATTAAAAACTGTCAAACTGTCGCTAAATATCCTGTCCACTGTCACAGAAAGCTGCTGTGTATATAGATACACTGCAGTTTTTGTGACAGTTTCCTGCACTGTCACTAAAAACTGTCGCTGAAGATTCTGATACTCTGCTGATACACTGTTATTTCAGCGACAGTTTTCTGCAACTGTCACTGACTGCTGTCGCTGAAAAGCTGTTATTATTTGCATTTGTTGCTGCTGTTGCGACACTTCTGGCTCGCTGCTGTCGCTGAAAATATATGTATATATATATACAATATATATATAAATACATATATATAACCGACCATATATATTTATACAATATATATTTAATTACATATATATAACCCATAATATATATATTTATACAATATACATATAAAACTATATATAACTATACATACACTTATACATAGTAAATTGTATAAAATACCACATAGTAACATACACACACACATATAGTAATATGTATATATAACTATACATATATGTATATATATATATATAATCATATAATAATATAAATACATAACAATATATAATATAACTATATATATAACCACATATAAATATATCTACTATATTATATATACATATGCTACCACTTATAAATATATATCTACATACATATATATATATATAAATAATCATATATAAATAATCTAATTACTTAATTAAACATACACATATATTATATAAAATATATACATATATTTACATCCCTAACATATATTATAACATATATATTAATGCATGTAGAAGAAAGCTACATAATATATATTCTATTAATACATATATAATACATAGATCTATGATACAATAAATACTATAATAAATATACATAATACATATATAATATATATAGATACATACACAATTATAATTCAAAAATTAAAGCACAATTAATTAGATCTACACATAAACACACAACAATTGGAGAGTATCACACCGTATCCCACTAGATCTAGGATACGCATGCGACACGGGTCCACCACACATCCAATTGCACCCAGAAGGACACAAACAAATCATATATAATATTTATGAACAAAACAAAGTATCAAATATAGATCTATGTGTCCGTGTCAAAATACGACATGTACAAAGTCCCGTGTCGGAGGAAAAATCTCCAAAACAACACGTATCACCAAATTGTTGGGATACGACCTACACGTACCCAATTATGGACACGACACTAGTGCCAAACACATAAATATATGCCAAATTGATCTATAGGATCAATTGACACACACAACAAAAGTCATTTTCAGAATTCCTCCAAAATTGACACAAAAAGCAGCATAACTTTCTCCATAGGTCTCCTATGAACACAAAACCAAATCCTATGGGTAGTACATACATATGGGTTGATTATTCATGATTAAATATCATATTTAGAAGCTATTTTAAGGGAAAAAACTGAATTATACCTATTGGGAGATGGATTGCCAATAAAACCTCCAAAATTGGTGAAATTGGCCTCCAACTTGTAGATCCTTGCTCCTCTTTGTAGATCCTTCCTTCCTCCTTCTAGATCCTTGCTCTTCTAGTCTCCAATGATGATTTGGGAAGTAATTGGGTGGAAATTTGGTAGGGATTTGATAAAATTTGGTTGAAGAAAATTCTAGATCTAGATTTGGAATAAAAAATGAAGAGAGAAAATTTTCATCCCCTTTATATAGGCCTCACTTGCCCCCTCCCTCAAGCTACTATGTAAAGTCTAAAATACCCCTTAGGGCCTCTCATGAAGAAATTAATTAAGGAGGGAAGCTTCTAGTCTAATGGTTTAATTAATTTAATCATCCTCCTAGTTAATGGGCTTTCTAGTTGGGCTCAATTCTAACAATTAATACATGTTGGTCCATGAGTCTAAACTAAACTAGTTAGGTCCACTAACACAAGTCCAATAATAAATCTAATATGCTAATAATAAATAAATAAATAATATAATAAATAAATATTTAACATGCACAATATTTAATTTATTATAAAATGACCAAAATACCCTTTTCTAGAAAATACGGTAGTGACAATGTCCAATATGGCTGACAGAGCCAATGACCTTCATATAGATAAGTCATACATGCATAGCGGCCGCAGTCAGAAGAGGAGTAACATCGAGGAGTATAATGCAAGGCACTTTGCACATTTAGAATTGATGCACGGTATATAACATAGTTCGAGTATAACATGTATGAGACAGAGACACAATCATAACACTTGAATTACATAGATGTTCTTTATTACTTAGTAGATTATTGATTATATTGCTGCGAACGACAAGGAAGGCCGAATGGTAAGAAAATGGTAAGACAAACTCAGCTATTTACAGTACGACACTCTTGATTCAGATATTGATATTACTTTCATTATATTGCCATAAAACTAATCCTAAGGGTTTTTTACATTATAGGACCAAACTACCAAACTAATATATTAAAAGTATATATATATATATATATATATATATATATATATATATATATATATATATATATATAATTAATATTTTAAAAAATTAGGGTCTATGTACCCTATATAGGTCAACCCCCTTATTTTAGTCCTTTAATAATAATCTATGAAATACGTAGAACGTATATGCATATATACTAGTATATATCAGGGAAATGATGATTTACTACCATGTTAAGTTTTAGGTGTCATGACCCGCACCCGGTATAGGACACGAGTACGTGAGCAACACCCAGCCTACGTCCTGACAATGACGTAGAATGCTGTTTAGGACAACCATACTATCTAACATCTCACAAAATATATATAAGGTAGCTGTCATGCCATCTCAACTCCAAATGGAGGCCAATGATATATGATAATGATAATTAATACTTAATCACAATTTAAAACTAATAGAAGATAAGAGGCACAATATGAAATAGAAAAAGAGAATAAAGAGTCGCAATACATCACAAGTCCAAGTCTCGCCACAACACATTAGTCTAATCTCAACACAAGGTCTCAAATAATAATACACGTCATAAAGTCAAACTAGAGTCGAATACAATCTCATAATGAAATATCTAAATCTCTCCAACTAGTGATACTATATCAAGAGGCTCTATGGTGCAATCTCAACGGCCTCGCTATCTTATGGCCCGTAGTAGGTGTCACGCCCCAGTCCCAAAATATCGAGGGACTAGCCACGTGGCAATGGCCAGCAGCACAACTCCAATGGGCAAACCCAATTTAATGGACCCGTTAGAGTATACTTAAGCTGTAAAACAAATACAATGGTCTAAGATATATGTCACAGTCTAATTCTAACCTCATCCACAGAAGGTAAACACAATTCAAAATGTCAGATTAATCAAAAAAGAAATACAATCCAACACAAGTCTCAATACAAAGTGTCTCGGGGACAACTCGATAATAAGTTTAGTACAGTAATCCAAGAGATAGGAAATAGAGAAACTAGAAACAAAAATAACTGAGCATATAACAAAATACTCAGAAGAAATTCTTTGGAATCACCTCATCCTCTAGTGTTGGTACTGCTCCAGCGTCACCTCCTGTCACGTATACCTCGAGGTAAATCTCCTCTGCTATACCTGGGGACATAATCCGGATCCAGGTCCTCAGGGGACATAGCAAGGTACAAGAATAACTCAAGCCAAATAAAATACAGTATATAAAAATATATCAATAGGGCAAGCTATGTAACTAGCTATGTGATATAAAAATGAGAGCATCACTAGTACTCAGGCTGAGACCACTACAAGCTATGTATCGGGGAGCCGGTAGCAGTAATATCACGTAATAGGGGCAAGCTCTGATATAGAGGCTAAATCACCGTAATAATAAATATATATAAATGTAATCAGCCTGTAGCCTGTGTCTCTCCCCACCCAATGTAAGATTACATGTCTCATGTTCACGATGTCTCATGTCCATAACACGCAAGATCATGACCTCTAGCTAATACAGCGAGTCATAATGATATCTATGTATATGCAAGATCTATGTCACGAATCCTGTAAGCCTATACAAAATTATCATGAATAATACAGGAAATATTCTGTCACATGAGTAGTGTCAAGTGTCCTATGGTATGACGTACTTGGTAAAGCAAGCACGAAAAGTATAGGATCGTGTTATCAACTCTCTAAGTGACGTTACACGACTCCGCGTACGACGTCGACACCCGAATGTTATTCGGACGTTAAGAAATGTCTCACGGTCCTAGGTTGAACAGGTATATCACAAAAATAAATCAAGCAAATAATATTAAAGCAATTACTGCACGTTTGGCAAGGTACACTTGCTTGGGTTCTTAACTCCTTCAATTGCTCCGGTAATAGCAAAATCTTCAGGTACGCCTCCGGATGCTGAAACAAATATTATCATTACTCTCAGAATATATGAATTAGCTTGGATTGACTACCCATAAGTCCAATTTGGATACAAGGACAGAATTGACAGTTTCTGGTTAAAGCGGAGTCCACATGTGGCCGACTTCGCACCGAAAAATGTGCCAAAGACAAAGTTCTCCAAATTCGTCAAACTTAGTGTCTACGAGTCCAGAATGATGATATGAACCCAATGGAGCATCCAGAACTAGATTCTGATGAGTCAATCACAAAATTGCCCGTTAAGTAGAGTCGTGGGGCCCACAAAAATGGGGTTTCGTCAATGTTCTCAGAATCGAACCAAACTTGGGTCACAGGACCAGTATAATGCTGCGAATCCGATGGTGCAAGTTTCGTTGCAAAACGATATGTACACACGAAGTTACAGTGAGTGTCAGAACGGATCGATACGGGGCTTTTCGACGGATACTCGTTGATTCTGGTGTGCACGCACATCCAAATCAACTTTCGTGAAATTTTACACGTCCGCATTGACGATATGCACCTTTTAATGCAATTCACACATGATGAAGTCGCCTCGTTTAGGAGACGCACACAGTTTCGTAAAATTTGGGTTTTAAAAACCAAGTTTTTGGTCGACTTTAACCGCGAAAAAAACTTAACTTACAACAAATTAAAATAAACTAATTAATGGAATTTAATCTCGATTATGTTGTCTAATTTATTTTTTAAGTGGAATTTAAAAATATTAACTAGGCTGGAAGAAAAATGGCCATGAACATGGGTGTTTGGGACAGTTTCCTGAACTATAAATTGGGTGTTTTTTCCTATTTTGATTCACAATTTACGACCGACACAGGATACGATACCCCAAACTAATTATACAGGGTTCGAGAGGGTCATGTGGTCTTCGTATAGGATTTGAAAGAACAATATTTGGATTAATATGCAGGGAGATACGTGAGTGGGAAGGGGCATACCTCACTGCTTGGCTGCTGCTCGTGAAATGGGGTGGGTCTACGGCGGCGTTCGTCGACGGTGTGAGACGGCGTGCGGCGCTCAGCAGTGGTCAGCGGTGGCTGTCGGAGGTTGTCTAGAGGTTGGAAAGATACGGGTGGTAGTGGATGGTGTATATATAAGGTGGAATGGATGTCGCGGGGGTTTCGAAAACGGGGAGGGTGAAGAGCAATTACTGTAGGTGAGGGGTTAGCGGGTGGGGTACGGATCGGGTTGGGTCGGGTACGGGTAGGATCTAAATCCAATAGGGTGGGGTTGGTTCGGTTGTGTTCAGTTTGGTTTGGTTTGGTTTGGTTCGATTCAAGTCTGGTTCGGTCTGGTTTACCTAAAAATAATATTTTTTAGCTATTTAAAAATAGTTTTTGAGCCCAATAAATTTCAAAAAAATTACACAACATCATATTATTAATTATACACTCAAAAAATATAATTTTTATAATATTTTAATACTTAATTTAATACAAAAAAATATTAATCCCTGAAGGACATTTATTATAATTAATAAAAAATTATAGAAAAATCTCGATAATTCATAATTAAAATTTTAAAAAAAATCTGGGTGTTTATAATCTACCCATCTTAAAAGGATTGTGTCCTCACAATTAAGAATTAACTACTACAGATAAATAATCATGGTACCTATAGGTAGTTCTTAGGTCATACATGCATCTTCGAATAGGTGAGGATAATGCTAGCGTATGATATCCTCTCGTTCCCAAGTAGATTAGCCAGGGGAGTGATGTTTCCTAGCGACCCGGACCAATCTAATCGTCTGACCTGTCAAGTATCCCAACTGGCTGTTATTCATACCTCAAGCTAGGTCCTACTGAAATCTTAGAATGTTTGACTACGTGACTTGGGTCAGTCACATACCTCCTCAGTAGTGAGACATGGAATACATCGTGTACTCCCTCTAGGGATGGGGGTAATGCAAGACGATACGCCACCTCACCAATATGCTCCAAAATATCAAATAGCCTAATGTACCTCCGGCTCAGCTTGCCTCTGCTCCCAAATCGAATAGTACCTCGAGTAGGTGGGATCCTCAAGAACACATGTTCTTCTTCCTTGAACTCCAAAGGTCGGTGGTGTACGTCAGCCCAATGCCTCTGTCTGTCCTGAGCTGCACGAAGATGACTCTGAATTTGCTTCATATTCTCAATTATCTGCATTACTAACTCCGGACCAAGTATCTGACGCTCGCCAACATCACTCCAATATATCGGTGATCTGCACTTCCTGCCGTACAATGCCTCGAAAGATGCCATCTGGATGCTCGCCTGGTAGCTGTTATTGTAAGAGAACTCCACCAAGTGCAAATGGTCTTTCTAAGACCCTCCGAAGTCTAACATACACGACCTCAGCATATCCTCCAGGATCTGAATCGTGTGCTCCGACTGACCGTCTGTCTGTGGATGGTAAGCAGTGCTGAACTTGAGTCAGATGCCAAGACTCTCCTGCATGCTTCGCCAAAAATGGGATATGAATCTTGAGTCACGATGTGACACAATACTAACCGATACTCCATGTAATCCTATAATATATCATATATACATGTCAGCTAGCAACTCCGTGGACTGTCCAACTCTGAACGGCAAGAAATGTGCCGACTTAGTGAGTTGATCCACAATAACCCAGACTGCATCCTTCCCACTGGGCTTTTTGGAAATCCTGTAACAAAATTCATAGTGATATGTTCCCACTTCCATTCGGGTATGGAAAGCGGCTATAACATACCAGCAGTTCTCTGATGCTCAGCCTTAACTTGCTGACAGACCAAACATTTTACCATAAATCATGCAATCTCTCTCTTCATCCCATGCCACCAATAGTGCTGCCTCAAATCTCGATACATCTTCGTACCTCCTAGATGAATAGAGTACATGGAGCTATGTACTTCTGACATCAACTGATGTCTCAACTCTCCATTCGGAACATATAGGCGATTTTCGCATCTTAATGTCCCGTCCTCATGGATTCGAAGTCTCGTATGCATGCCGGCTTCCGTCTTCTCTTTAAGTCTCCGGAACCTAACATCTGTGGGCAATGCCGCCTTAATCCTCTCCACTAGTGATGACTTAACTTCAAGATTCGCCAATAATCTACTCTGCCTTGTCAAAATAACCTTTATCTTGAGCTCTTGTAGATCCTCTAATAGATGGGGCTGCATCGTAAAGAAATAAGCTGTGAGCTTCCTGCTGAGTGCGTTTGCTACCACATTCGCCTTGTCCGGATGGTACTGCAAATCTATATCAAAATTGACCATCAACTCCAACCAACGTCTATGTCTCATATTGAGCTCTTTCTGAGTATAGACATACTTCAGACACTTGTGATCAGTAAAGATTTTCACCTTCTCTCCATAAAGATAGTGCCTCTATATCTTTAATACAAATATTATTGCAGCTAGTTCAAGATCGTGCGTCGGGTAGTTCTTCTCATGAATCTCCAGCTGTCTTGATGCATAAGCGATAACTTTGCCATGTTGCATAAAGACACATCCTAGTCCACTTCCTGATGCATCACTATAAACAACGAATCATTCCGATTCTGAAGGAAGAGTCAAGACCGGTATTATCGTCAATCGCCTCTTTAGCTCCTCAAAGGCCTTCTAACAATCTTTCGTCCATGCAAACTCCTGGTCCTTACGCGTCAACCGCGTCATAGGCTCCGCAATCCTTGAGAAATTTTCTATGAACCTTCCATAATATCCAGCAAGTCCGAGAAAACTTCTCACTTTCGCAACTGATGTAGGTGTAGGCCAAGTTTCTACTGCAGCAACCTTCTCTGGATCAACTGAAAGTCCTTCTTCCGAGATGATATATCCCAGAAAAGGCACCATATCAATACAAAACTCATATTTACTGAGTTTGGCATACAGCTTCTCTTGTCTCAGCGTCTCTAGCATAATTCTGTGATGCTTCTCGTGCTCTTCGTGGCTCTTAGAATATATCAAGATGTCATCAATAAACACAACCACGAACTTGTCCATGTACTGATGAAAAACTCTGTTCATCAAACTCATGAACACAGCTGGCATGTTGGTTAAACCAAATGGCATAAGTAAGAACTCATAATGTCCATACTTGGTCCTGAAGGCTATTTTTGGTATATCCTCTTTATGCACTCTAATCTGGTAATAACCGGATCTAAGATCGATCTTTGAGAATACACTAGCACCACTCAAATGATCGAATAGATCGTCAATATGTGGCAAGGGATACCGGTTCTTGATGGTTACAGCATTCACTGCCTTATAGTCAATACACAGGCGTACCGTCCCATCCTTCTTCGGCACAAATAGTATGGGTGCTCCCCATGGTGAAACATTGGGCCGAATAAAACCCTTCTCCAAAAGATCATCAACTTGCTCCTTCAATTCTACCATCTCCTTAGGTGCTAGCCGTACACTGATGAAGTGATAGGCTCTGCTCCTGGAGTCAAGTCTATTTTGAATTCTATTTCTCGATCAGGTGGTAAGCCTGGAAGATCATCGGGGAATATATCCACAAACTCTGATACAACCTTTAGGTACTCGGACTCCCCTTCTGCAGAGAGTACCCTAAGTGTAGGCTGAACACCTTGCTCTATGGCTCCCCGAAAAAACTTAAACTCTGGATGTCCAGGCGGTCTAAATATAAAATATCCAAGCCGGCAATCTAGAGTCGCATGGGACTGACTCATCCAGTCCATACCAAGTACAACATCATAATCCGACATAGAAAAGATCAAGAATTGATCTCTCATCTCTCTCCCACAGACTACTACCGAACAAGATCTACAAATGTCACTAACTGGGATAATTCTGCCACCCGTAAGAATTCTCTTAGTCTTCAGAAGGGGTACGATAACTACTCTATGTGTGGCTACGAAGCTAAGCAGCTATGAATGAATGCGATGCTCCAGAATCGAATAAAGCTACAGCAGATAATGAAGCTACTAATATAGTACCTTGCTATGATCTCTCCTGCAGTAGCTTCCTCTTCAATAGCCAATGCAAATGCCTGTCCTCGTCCCTAAGCTGGACCTCTCTGCAGTCGAGCCTGCTGGAATAGTGCTTCTTGTGGTGCCAAAGGTGGCCTCAGCTGATACCCTCCTGGAGCTGGTGGTCTGACTCCTCTAACTCTCGTCTGTGGTGCTCTTAATGCTGGATAAGCTGGCCTCGGTGCTGGTAAAGCTGGTCGATCTACCATTGGTGCTCGCTCTCGACGCTCAAGGCAGTCATTAGCTGGATGTTGGTTAGATCCATAAATCAAGCACAGTACCAACTTATGTCTGTACTCCCTCTAAATATGGCCTACCTTGCCACAGTAGTAACAAGTATGAAGGGATGTGGCTTTTGGTGCTACTCACTGTGGTGGATTCCTCTGGTGTCGCTTTGCAGAATCCCCTTGTGGTACTCTGGCTGATGCTGATGTGAATGGCCGCTTTAGGATGGACTCTCTCCTGGTGACGCGCTCCATATGTCGTATTGCAGCAAGGACGTCTGTGTATGAAGTAGGTACAACAGATTCGATAAATCTCTGTAGCTCAAAGCTAAGTCCATCGAAGAACTTCTTCGCCTTCTCCTCTTTTGTCAAAATCAGAGTATGAGTGAAGCGACCCAAATGGATGAACTTTACATTATACTCTTCTACTGTCATGTTGCCTTGAATGAGGCGGTTAAACTTATTTCTAAGTTTCGCTCTGGCAATAGATGGAATATACATCTCCTGGAAGAGTCTAGAGAAGTCCTCCCAACTGACTCGGTCCGGTTTGAGTCATCTCTCCATAAATAGCCACCAATGATGTGTATTGCCCATCAGTTGCATCCTGACGGCATTCATCCATCGCTCCCTCAGAAGCTCAACTGCTTCCAACTGGTGTTGAGTGTTTGTGAGCCAATCATGAACTTGTCACGCCCCAGTCCCAAAATACATAGGACTAGGACACGTAAGCATGCCAGCCGCATGGATTTGGCAACTCCAATATTTGGAAACCAAATCCACGCGTACGCTGTAATATGAATATTAAATCCACAAGTGGTATAAATATATGTCACAATTCACAGGGTATAATCTAAATCTCATCCACAGAAAATCAATATAAATGAATAACCAACATCTATATAACTAGATCTCAACATAAGTATCTAAGGATGATAGTTGGATGGAAACAAATCCACTACCAACTCGAATGTAAGAGCAAATATTAAAATAAGTACAACACAACAACACCATATAAGAACACCATCTAGCAATCACGGGCTCGAAGAGAGGACATCCACGAAACATATATAGCCATCCAATCTGTTCTCCTGTAAATACTCAAGAATAGATACACCTGGCAGCGGACCAGGTCCTCAGAGGGACGTAACAAGATACAGAAAATATGAGCCAATTTGAATACAGTAAACATGCATATAATTTGAAAATAAATAAGTACGCTGTACGAGACAATCTATATGAATGCAAATGAGGACAACTTTTTGACGTATGGGCAAGGGTAGTCTACTCGATCTAAGCCTCACAACTCATGCACTCGTCCATGAACATCATCAGCCGGCATACCTCGGGGGTAGCGACCCTCGGACTCCATCAATCGACATACCTCGGGGGTAGCGACCATCGGACACGACCCACCATAGTGCTTGCTAGTGACTACGGTGTTACCAGAGTGGTTAAAGCCCATACGCCTAATGATTGTCCTCTATGATACTAAGTGTCAAGTGTGTGTCAACATATCTAATATATAGTAATGACTGAAAGAAAACTACACATGCAAGAATAAACAGAAATATAATAAATATAAGGAAATATAAATAGCATGCAAAAGTACTGTAATAATTTGGCAAGGTATCTTGCCTGGGGTCCTGCTGCTGGTATGAATCAGAGTCCAAGTCACAGTCCAAATAGCCTATGTATTACAAATTTATCATGTCAAAAGATAATTTATTTTAATTTATTTAATTCTGGAATAATTACTCTTAAATCCTATTTTAATCTTATTATTCTGATTTTTATGTTAATTCCTAAATTTTGTCCAAAGAAACTAAATTTTATCAACTCGAGACTCATGGCACGCAAATCGAGGAATCTGTTGACCGAAAAGTCAACCGACACAAACTCAACTTTCATGCATGATTTCCTGTAGATTTCAGCGTCAAAAATATGCTGAAATTTACGGCTCATCCGAATTCAAATTCGTTTGGAAATTATGGCACATACAAATTTTGTATTGTGCACAGATGGTTAAATTCTAACCTAGAAGTTCTACAGAATTAACAGTATAAAAATAATTCGAAATAAATTCTGTGAAAAATATATGTCAATGATCTCGACATTAGCTTTCCAAAACTTTAAACGGTTCATGATTTTGATTCCTGGTTCTCCCGGAATCACGAAAATATCAAATCACGTCTATTTTCGGACATGCTGTGTTCTACGAATTTTCCAGAATTTAATAATAATAATTTCGTAAAACAAATTTCAGAAAGCTAACCTCAATATCTTTCTAACACAAAAAACTAGGCCTCATTTGGAGTCCGGAGCTATGCGCAATGGCTTCTGGAAGATAAAGAAACCCTAGATGGCAATTCTCCAAAATTCGGCTGAAGAAAAACCCTAGAAATAAACTTAAACTAATATATATATAGAGGAGAGAGAAAGCAGTCGCGGCTCAGATCTTGACACGTGGCAGCCATCCAACGCTGCCCGCCCCGCAGTCACTGACAGGCGGGCCCGGCACTGTTTGTTGCGGGAGGCTGACAGGTGGGCCCCCTGTTTTGCTGACTGGGCAGAAATAATTACTTTTTGGGTTTTTTTTTCAGAAATTAGTTTTTAATTCAGTTTTTCATAATTAACTCAAAATAAATGCTAAAAATAATCAAAAAATTCCCAAAAAATTCTAGAAAATATATTTTATTATTTAGAACCTAAAATAAAATTTTGGAATATTTTTAATTAAGTTTGAACATAAAATAAATTATTCAAAGTCCTAGAAAATTAGTGTTACTAGTTTTTAATTAACTAAAAAATATGGAAAAATCTCAATAATCTAAAATAGCCTAAAAATAATTCTAAATAAATATTTATATAAGTAAATATACTAAAAAATTTTATTTTTTAATTAACTAAGAGAATACTCTCAATAAATTCAACATCTATAATAAATATAATAATATAAAATATACACAAAATACCTATTTTGGGTGAGGGAGTTTACAGAACTTCAGTGGGCTCCTCCTTGCCAGAAAAGATACGGGGCTTCAGTTGGCAGAAATCAGTGATAGATCCCGTCGATGGTCGTCTAGCTGGTGGGTTCGCCTGCTCTAGTGCGGTTACTAGGCTGTTCCTTAAGTTCTCCGTCTTGTGATGCTGAGCCTCTTGGTGAGCCTGCTGTTGGGCTTGTATCATTGCATATAACATTTGAAACATCTGTTGTCCATCCATAGCCTGTCCTGGTGGAAAAACGAGCATTGGTGGAGTAAACTGCGACGGTGGTGGAATGTCATCTCACCAGAATTTTGAGGTATGTTGGCCTGCTTGATTGCTTTGTTGAGCTGATTGACCTCCACCTACTGGTGTCACTCCATCGTCATAGGTGACCACAACACCTTATGGTGTACCTACGGGAGTCTCATCGCCGTCTTGTGGGTCCATTACTCTACATTAAAAGTAAACTATAAGAATCGTACAGAGGAATCAAGACAGGATACAAATCAAGAAATTAATTCGAATCCGATGTAGAGGTCAAGAACAGATCAACAAGTGGATGAGATCTTATAACTTATCATATCCTAATCGTAGGCTTGCTCGGTCCCTTAGTTAAAACCAAAGCAATATAGTCAGGACCTGCATGGTCCACCACAAAAACTATGTCACACCTCAGTCCCAAAATACTGAGGGACTAGCCACGTGGCAATGGCCAGCAGCACAACTCCAATGGGCAAACCCAATTTAATGGACCCGTTAGAGTGTACTTAAGCTAAAAAACAATACAATGGTCTAAGATATATATCACAGTCTAATTCTAATCTCATCCACAGAAGGTAAACATAATTCAAAATGTCAGATTAATCAAAAGAGAAATATAATCCAATACAAGTCTCAATACAAAGTGTCTCGGGGACAACCCGATAATAAGTTTAGTACAGTAATCCAAGAGACAGGAAATAGAGAAACTAGAAACAGAAATAACTGAGCATATAACAAAATACTCCGGAGAAATTCCTTGGCATCACCTCGTCCTCTAGTGTTGGTACTGCTACAGCGTCAGCTCCTGTCCCGTATACCTCGAGGTAAATCTTTTCTGCTATAACTAGGGACATAATCCGGATCCAGGTCCTCAGGGGACATAGCAAGGTATAAGAATAACTCAAGCCAAATAAAATACAGCAAGTAAATATAAACAGATCCTCAGGGCAAACTATGTAACCATCTATGTGATATGCAAATAAGAGCATCACTAGTACTCAAGCTGAGACCACTACAAGCTCTGTGTCGGGAAGCCGGTAGCAGTAATATCACGTAATGGACCAAGCTCTGATATAGAGGCTAAAGCACCGTAATAATATATATATATATATATATATATATATATATGTAATCAGCCTGTAGCCTATGTGTCTCTCCCCACCCAATGTAATCACATGTCTCATATCAACGACGTCTCATGTCCATAACACGCAAGATCATGACCTCTAGCTAATACAGCGAGTCATAATGATATCTATGTATATACAAGATCTATGTCATGAATCCTGTAAACCTATACAGAATCACCATGAATAACTCAGGAAAGATTCTGTCACATGAGTAGTGTCAAGTGTCCTATGGTATGACGTACTTGGTAAGGCAAGCACGGAAAGTATAGGATCGTGTTATCAACTCTCTAAGTGACGTTACACGACTCCACGCACGGCGTCGACACCCGAATGTTATTCGAATGCTAAGCAATATCTCACGGACCTAAGTTGAACAGGCACATCACAGAAATAAAATAAGTAAATAATATTAAAGCAATTACTGCAAGTTTGGCAAGGTACACTTGCCTGGGTTCTGAAGTCCTTCACTTGCTCCGCTAACAGCAAAATCTCCAGGTATGCCTCCGAATGCTGAAATAAATATTACCATCACTCTCAGAATACATAAATTAGCTAGAATTGACTACCCATAAGTCCAATTTGGACACAGGGGCAGAATTGACAATTTTTGGTTAAAGCTAGAGTCCACATGTGGCCCACTTCGCACCGAAAAATGTGCCGGAGATAAATTTCTTCAAATTCATCAAACTTAGTGTCTATTAGTCCAAAATTATGATATAAATCCAACAGAATATCTGGAACTAGATTTTAATGAGTCGATCACAAAATCACCCGTCAAGTAGAGCCAAAGGGCCCACAAAAATGGGATTTCGTCAACGTTCTCAGAATTGAACAAAACATGGGTCACAGAACCAGCATAACGCTATAAATTCGATAGTACAAGTTTTATTACGAAATGACAAGTACACACGAAGTTATAGCGAGTGTTAGAAGGGCCGATACAGGGCGTTTTGACGGATACGCGTTGATTTCGATATGCACGCACATCCAAATCAACTTTCATAAATTTTATACGTCTGCAATGATGAGACACGCCTTTCAATACAATTTGCACATGACGAAGTCGCCTCGTTTAGCGGGACGCACCCAGTTTCGAGAAATTTTGGGGTTTGAAAACCAAGTTTTTTGTCAACTTTAATCGCGAAGAAAACATAACTTACAGCAAATTAAAATAAACTAATTAATGGGATTTAATCTCGGTTATGTTGTCTAATTTACTGTTTAAGTGGAATTTAAAAATATTAACTAGGTTAGAAGAAAAATGGCCATGAACATGGGTGTTTGGGACAGTTTTCTGAACTATAAATTGGGTCTTTTTTTCTGTTTTGCGTTATAATTTGTGACCGACACAGGATACGATACCCAGAACTAATTATACAGGGTTCGAGAGGGTCACGTGGTCTTCGCATAGGATTTGACAGAATGATATTTGGATTAATATGCAGGGAGATACGTGAGTGGAAAGGGGCATACCTCACTGCTTGGCTGCTGCTCGTGAAATAGGGTGGGACTGCGGTGGCATTCGTCAGCGGTGCGCGGCGGCATATGAAGCTCAACAGCGGTCGGCGGTGGCCGTCTGAAGGTTGGAAAGATGCGGGTGGTGGTGGATGGTGTATATATAAGGTGGAATGGGGTTTCGTAAGGGGAACGAAAGGGGGGGTCATGGGGGTTTCGAAAACGGGGGGGTGGGAAGCGGTTACTGTAGATGAGGGGTTAGCGGGTCGGGTATGGGTCGGGTCGGGTAGGGTCGATTCGGGTACGGGTAGGATCTAAATCCAATAGGGTAGGGTTGGTTCAGTTGGGTTCAATTTAGTTTGGTTTGGTTCGATTCAAGTCTGGTGGTTTATTTAAAAACAATATTTTTAGCTATTGAAAAATAATTTTTGTGCCCAATAAATTCTAGAAAACTTACACAACATCATATTATTAATTATACACTCAAAAATATAATTTTTACAATATTTTAATACTTAATTTAATATACAAAAATATTAATCCCTGAAAGACATTATTATAATTAATAAAAAATTACAGAAAAATCTCGATAATTCATAATTAAAATTTTAAAAAAAATGGGTGTTTCCAATAGGTGGGACACATCTACTTTAACCAGTCATCTGAAAAATATATCCAGTCAAGATTGGAGCAAAGTACAACCCAATAGTAGTTTCAAGTTAATTGATAATGACTATAAACAGAAATAAAGAATATAATACAAGACGAGAAGCAATGTACAATATCATATTATGGCAGAAAAAGACAGATAATCTGGAGCAATAAGGTATAAACTGATCATAATAAAATGGAATAAAAGCAATGAACTAGAATATAGAGAATAATTGTAACTATACTAAGTGTTTGAAATACTAGTTAGATATGTGATCGGCTTGGGTTATCAAGATTTACTATCACGATCAATAATGCAATCATATGATCAGTATGATTGACTATTGTCTACAAGGAACACAGTCATTTAAGATTGGATTTGTCTAAAAGGAACACAATTATTTAAGATTGGTTGATGTCTAAGGAGTAACACCATCATACGTGAGGTGTATATTTGACTGTGGTCTATATGATGCAATAAAATGCTTAAGGTTTTGATAACATATCTATCTAGCATTTCCCCCACCCCCAACCAATACTCTTAGATCCGATCATGATACTTTACGAAAATGAATATAATATAAGTACACGAAGAATACGAATGTACATGAATGAACACGAGCAAAAGGAATCCCGATGCACACGATAAAGTACATATGAAGGAGTATTCGAATGTACAAGGTAATAGGATAACATCTCTTGACATAATTCACATAGTACCAGTCTGTGTAACTACTATGTCATAATCAAGTAAAATATTTCTAAATACTAGTATATAGTAATTATTAAATAATGGAAACTATCAAAGAATGTACTCGCCTCTGGTCCTGAGCAAAAAGATTTGACTCGGTGTCCGCGTTGGTGTCACACAACCCTATATACATGAATACCATATCAATTGGTGTAAAGAATGATATATGAGCTATAAATGAGTCAAAATATACTTTTTAGGTCATTTCTAGGTCACACTAGCTAATCTAGGTCAAACTAGTCAATATCAGTCAAAACAAGATCATACATATATTTCTAGACTAATACTAGTTAATCTAGTCAATACCTTGGGGTATTACTATACTAGATATCATACATTGTCTATATCTATACTTACACTACATTACTTAGTGATACCTTGACTTATAGCTAGACTGACATCAATACTACACTGATTCAACACTAACAAATAACTTAGTTATATACTAAGTTAGCTCATCTATATATATACTAACTCAACTTATAACCCTTACAAATACTAACATATTTCTATATACTAACTGATATCTCTAACTGATAACACTAATTGTTATCTAACAGGTATCTAATACTAACTAACATTCAAATACACTAACTAGTACATAACTAACCACTAACTTATATCCCATTAGTAACTGACATCTACTAATACTTACACAACTAACTAATACACTAACTGACATCTAACTTAAATTACTAACTAATACAACTCCATCTATACTAACTTTCTTATTTACTCATAACTGATATCAGGTACATAACTTCCTTTTGATGCTAACTGATACACTACTAATCAACTGAGCATTACTAAACACTATTCCCTTTTTACCTCTATTTCAATACCTCAACTCCACCCCACTGTCATTTCCTCTTATCCTCTTTACTGAACTAATAAAATCTGGAACACAATTCAAATGCTAACTATAAACACTTAACTAGTCTACTGTCACACTAACAGACATCCCTAATTCATACTAACTAATAACTAATTTATAACTTACTCTACTAGTAACTGTCACTCAAATGCCCATTCTAACTTCACTTAACTGATACATGATGTCAGTCCTTTATGTCAATCACCTGAACGCCCCTCTCTTAGTACTAAATAATACACTCCCTTATACTACATCAAACTTGATCAGACATTTTTCTTAGCTCATCGATGCTGCAAATACATCACCCCTGTGCACACACAATGTATATATGTAAACTGATATGTACACATGCACAGACCTTGTTGTATAATAACTTCCCACAGCACCACCACAATATTGTACAGCCACACTCGTGCACACAGTGCACTGCATGTTCATTCTATTGCTACTGTTGCTATTATTTTTCCAGTTCCAGTCCCAAGTGTACTCGGGCTACTACTACTGCTACATGTGTAACAGTTTCATCGGGTACTCGAACTAACACCCCATGTCACTTGAACTTCCTTTTATCCTCACTGTTGTTGTTCTCATTTTCTCTCCCTTAATTTCAAACCCCAAATACCCCCTGAACTCAAGCCCCCTTCACTTCTCCTTAATTTCCCTCCACTTCACCCGAGCAATTAAACACTTGAACACTGATATCAATCTATACATTGTAACACACCCACACACCCAAACCAGAGTACACACAGCTATGCACAATTACACACAATACACACTCTCCCATACACATCCCAGGTTTGAACCTGAGCCCCCTTCCAGTCTTACCTTACTGCATTCAACTTTCTTTCACTCTTGCACTACCTTGTGCATCTGTGCAGGGAGTAACCTCACTCTAAACCAACTTCCATAGCCTTCATCACCACCACAACAACAAGATTAACCGACAACAACAACATTAATATATCATACAACAAGTAGCAACTGCTACTCCACACAAGCTTGGCAATACACCAAAAACCTTGAGCTCAAACCCATGATACACATCCAAATAGAATGCTAAACCCCTTAATCTTCCATATTAATCATTTAAACATATCAAATACTCATATATATAACTAATGCAATTAGTTACACTAGAAATTTAAGAAAATATACACAAATCACCCAAAATGAGTCATGTATCACCCTGTATCACACTGTATCGTGATACGGCCTACTCGTATCCAATTGCAGACACGTAGCTAGTCTCATAACACTCTAACAAACCTAATTAGGTCCACTAAACCTAATAACAAATACTTGGTGTGCCAATCTCGGATTTCCCCTAAAATTGATATCAAATACTATGTAAAAGTCTCCAAATGGGTCAAATAAAGCCCAAGCTTCTCCCCATGGGTAGCCCTAATGCATGGGTGGATTCTAAATGACTAATTATACTATTTAGATGTAAATATAAAGTCTAATCTCATATTTTACCTATTGGAAGATGGATTCCCAATATAGAGGCACTAGAGGACACAATCCTTAAGAATGAACACCTCCTTCAAGCTTTTCTCCTTCCAATGCTTCCTTCTTGCTAATCCAAGCTCAAGCCTCCTTGGGATGACAATAGTAAAGGGTTGGAGATCAATTTGGGAATGGAAGAGGTTGGGTCTTCTTCTCAAATGGAGAAAAAAATAAGGGAAGGCAAAATAGGGTTTGTTAGAAGCTATTAATGAATCAAATGAGGGGTTTATATAGGAAATAGGACCAGCCACTATTCCTATCCCCTAGCGTACTCTCTGAGTTCAAAGTAATTATGTTTGTGTATGTACTAGTATAACGACTGATGCTATATTATTATTATATTATGTCTATAGGACTATTGGATTGTTCAGACGAGATTTCAGAAACAGTATATTGGTATTGCCAGCATAGGACCACAAGCGAGTACATTCTCTGACAGTTTTCATTATGTTAATCATCTCTATGATTCTAGTTGTATAGCGTACATGATTCTGACACTATCTATACACGGGTTAGCATCATCGAGACCTGTCACGAGGAGTCGCGATTGGAATCCATCGTGCTAGCTGGGGACGGGAAAATATTAGTAGATTATGTGATCATACCCCACTCTACATGCATCATAGCTCACCCCATATCTCACGTCGGGTCGGGTGCAGCCTGACTATTATATGCCTTATAGCCTGTTATATATGATTAGCCTGACTATTGCTCGCATCATAGCTAACTGGATGGTTAGCCTGACCTTACATGAATCATAACTAATCATATGTAACAAGCCTAATCTGTCCCAAGCCGATCAGATGATATACTGATATTTCACACACTTAGCTAGATATTCTATTCATGTATTTCCAGTTTATTGTTCTAGCATTCACTTATATTCCAGTTCATTGTTCTAGCATGCACTTGTATTTCTGTTCATTGCTAGTTATACCATTGATGATGATATGTTCTCCAACATTTCCTTATTCCAGTATTTCATTATCTCCAGTATTCTTATTTCCAGTATTTATATCCATCTTGTATTTCTTTACACTGTATTATTGTTTTTGTCAATATACATGGAACTGTTGTTAGTTCTTGTACTTCGCTCCAATCATGACTGGATATTTTTTCTAGAGGATCTTGAGGACTTCTGTCCTATACACTATGAACCAGGTATAGATGGAGACTACATACCAGAGATCCTAGAGGAGACCATTCCCTTAGAGGAGACACTACTTGCAGCTAGTTAGACAGTTATTATTTTATGCATTTGAGTTTATGTTGAGACTTATGTTGAGGTTATGTTGAGTTTATTTTGAGACTTGCTGAGACTATTTATGTTGGACAGTTAAACTGTAGTTTATCTTTATTTTGAGTTGTGGTGCTTGACTTATGTCAGTACTTCCTATCTGTTATCTCATCGTGCCATTATTTTTTATAGTTGTGATTGAGTATACATTATGAGCTATTGAGAGATGTTTATTTTATTGTCCTCCGTATGGAGTTGATATCATTGACAGGTTGTGAGTTATGCTTAGTATTATTGAAACCTAGACAGCGTTCTACCGTCGATGTTGCGGCATAGGCTGGACGTACCCACGGTTCATGCCCAAATTCTGGGTGAGGATCTTGACACATTTTTAGTGGTATCCCATGCAGGCCTAGATTCACATTTAGAGCATTATCGTAGTAGTGCTCACTTAGAGTACTGCTACGAGCCTGCGTTAGGAATAGGATTTAGGATGAGAGTATGCTCAATCACAACTAGAAAATTTTGATCTTACAATGCTATTCTGCATAATTGCTTCCTTTAGAATCTTACTGTCCTTCTTTGATGATATCGTATCTATTACCTTAATTGATTATTTTCAATCTGTCTTCAGGATGCCGCCGAAGACTAGTTCTTTGAGAATTGGAGCAGCAGCTTCAGAGAGGTCTGCCACCTCTCGACCTGACGAACAGACATTTGGAGTTCCTCCTACATCTCATGTTCATGTGGGAGTATCTGTAACTTTTGGGGTTCCTCCTCCTCCACCTGTTCAGAGGTTGCCCCAGCTATGATGGACAATCTTCCACCACCACCGACTCCATCTCCCGGAGGTATGCCCACTGACGGGGCACAGATGTTCACACTTATCTAAGGTATGTTAAATGCTCAGAGAGTGACAACAGAAGCTCAGCGTGTTCAAGAGGCTTAGAGGGTTCAGGCAGAAGTGCACCAAGCACAGACAGAGCTGATGAGAGAGAGCATGGAGAATGCTCATCAGGTGGCTCTCCAGGCTGTGGAGAGAGTAGCACAACACCAGCAGCATCCTGGCCAGCAGCACCAGAGGCCGGGCACTATAGTGAAATTCAAAAGGATGATGCCTCGAGAGTTCAAAGGCACCGAGGGATACTCTACACTGACGAATGGCTAGAGGATATAGAGAGAAACTTGCGCTTGGCGCAGATTTTGAAGATTCTTCAGATCGAGGTCGCTGGCAGTCGGATGTTTGACATCGCACTGACATGGTATCGTATGGAGCTGAGACTCGCTGTTAGAGGACTTACTTGGGAGGACTTCAAGGATATCTTCAAGGAGAAGTTATTTTCTGACGTAGCCCTGGGAGCCTTGGAGAGTCAGTTCCATGACTTGGTCCAAGGAAGCATGTCAGTCGACGAATATGCCGCAGAGTTTTTCTGTTTAAGTTATTTCGCCCCATCGATGATTCGGGACCCAGAAGATAGAGCCCGAAAATTCAGGATGGGGTTGACTAGAGAGATCAAGTATTGTACTTTGGGATATCGCACTGCTATATTTGAGGGTATTCTGATGGATGCCCAGATTGCTGAGGATGACTTGGACCTCAGGCCCAAGAGAGGACGCGACACTTCTGGAGGAACAAGTGGTAACACAGGACCGGCCAAACGCCAACACTTTCAACAGCAAGAAAGGTCGTACCAGCAGCAGCATCAGCAACACTAGGCACCAGTTCGAGGACACACCCAACAGCAGTAGCCACAAAGGCAGACTAAGCCTGCTGCCCAATGTGCATATTATAGGAAGATAGGACATACTAGGGACATCCACAAGAAAAGGTTGGGTACATGCTTATCCTGTGGATCGTCAGCACATCAGCTGAGGGACTGTCCATCTATTCAGACTCGTCAGGGTGGACCAGCCGCTCAGAGGAGACCAGCCAGAGTACCTACTGTACCAGGAGGCCAGCAGAGGGGACCTCCACTTCCACCACAGCAGCAGAGGTTTGCTCAGCACCAGTAGCAACAGAGAGGTACACCATAGGGATGCGCATACGCCATGACGATTGAGGAGGCAGAGCCAGCTGGAGACGTGATTTCAGGTTCAGTTTCTCTCGATTCTATTCTAGCACTTGCATTATTTGATTCTGGCACTTCCTATAGTTTTGTATCTGTATCTTATGCCCTTAAGTATCGCTTAAAAATGGAACCATTAGATAGGACTTGCAAGATCACGACTGGAGGAGGCATTATCTTAGTCCGTGATTATTGCAAGGATCGAAGAGTATCATTAGGAGGCCGAGAGTTGAGCATGAGTTTACTCATCATGCCACTTCCGGGATACGATATTGTACTCGGAATGGACTGGTTGAGTAGATACCATGCTACTATAGATTGTCGCAGAGGCAGAGTAATATTTTGACCACTAGGAGAGCCAGAGTTTGAGGTCGCCAGAGGAGCAGCGAAGCAGAGCAGAGGCACATTTTACGGAGCCAGGAAGGAAGAAGAGGAGTTGCCACATCCTCTGATAGCGGAGTTCCTGGATGTATTTCTAGAGGAGTTGCCAGGCTTGCCGCCAAACAGAGATGTTGACTTCTCTATAGACTTGGTACCAGGAGCAGAGCCCATTTCATAACACGTCTATAGAGTCAACAACAGTGAGCTGGCAGAACTGAAGAAGCAAGTTGAGGAGCTACAGGACAAAGGTTTCATTAGATCCAGTTCATCACCATGGGGAGCTCCGGTATTGTTCGTACCGAAGAAGGACGGCACGGTACGCATGTGTATCAATTATAGAGCTCTGAACAACCTCACTATCAAGAACAAATACCCACTACCGAGGATAGATGATCTTTTCGATCAATTGAGCGGAGCAAAGGTGTTTTCAAATATAGACTTGAGGTCAGGCTATCACCAAGTGAAGGTGAAGAGAGAAGACATACCTAAGACAACTTTTCAGACCAGATATGGCTAGTTTGAATTCACGGTAATGCCGTTTGGTTTAACCAATGCACCAGCAGTATTTATGAACTTAATAAACAAGGTGTTCCATCAGTACCTTGACAAGTTCATAGTGGTGTTCATCGACGACATTCTTGTGTATTCGAAGACCCCAGAGGAGCACGAAGAGCACCTGAGGATGGTATTGGAGACTCTCAGAAAAGTGGAATTATACGAAAAGCTTTCAAAGTGCGAAGTCTTCCTTGACAAGGTTGAATTTCTTGGACATATGGTGACGGATAACAGAATTCCAGTTAACCCAAAGAAGATCGAGGTAGTGGAGTCATGGGCTACCCCCAGTTCAGTAGCTGAGATCAGGAGCTTTCTCGGAATAACAAGATACTACAGGAGGGTTGTGTAAACCCCCTGAATTTTCAAAATTATTAAAACTTGGATTTTTCCAATTTTCTGGAATTTTTTGGGAATTTTTTATAATTAAAATCAAGGTTTTAATTATTAAATAATTTTAATGGTTAATAAATAATATTAAAATATCATGAAAATGACATTTTTGGGTGTAAAATAAAAAACTGGACTTAGGGTAATTTTTCTGGAATTTTTTGGGCCTCAGACCTATTTTTAAATGCCTAAAAACTATTTTACTAATTAATTAATTAATTAACTGTATATTATTATTATTATTATTATTATTATTTTTATTTTGTTTTTTGGGCCGGCTCGGCCCAGTGGACCGGCCCAGCAGCCCAGCCCCCAACCCGTTTTCTACCGGGTCGGGTCGGGTCGGGTCAGTCAGACCCGACCCGGAGACCCGGTCTCCCTCTCCCCACGCTACCCGCGTCCCGCGCCGGACACCCCGCTCCGCCGGCCAGCGCGCCCACACGTCGCCCTCCGCTCCACCCGGCTCGCCCCGCCCTCCGCGGCCACGACCCCCCCTCACCCCGCCTTGGCCGGCCCCCTTCACCCTATTTAAACCTCGAGAACCCCTCCCCTCCGGCCACCATCTCCCCACCACTCGCCACCGTGCAGCGCCGCCTTGCCCCGCTTCGCCGCCGCAGTTTCCCTCGCCGCACCACCGCACCCGAGACCCCGGCCGCCCTCCTCTCCTTTCCAGCAACTCCAGCAGCCGCAGCCGCCGTTCCCGGCGCCGTCCCGCTCCGCCGTGCCTCCGCCCGGCCGTGCCCCAGCGTCCCCGACCGCCTCCGGCCAGCCAGCGCCGCCTCAGCCTCCGGCCGGCCCCGCCGCAGCTCCCAGAACCCGAAGCCCTAACCCTAAATCCCAATTTTCTCTCTTTCATGTCGGACACGACACGGACACAGATTCTTCGGGTTTTTCAACCCAGTTCAGGTGCGCGTAGTTTCTTGCTCGTAGCTCGGTTTTTAATTCCGTAAATTACATTGTGAAGCCTGTATGACCCTCTCGGTGCCCGGACAAACCGCTCGGGACATCGCGTCCTGTGGTGATCGCACACCGCGATCCAAAAATAGGAAAAACCAGACCCTGTTTCACCCCGGAACTGAGTACGCCCCGCCGAACGGGACGACTTGGTCGCGTGAGGCCTTCACAGATACGTGCGCAGCATTGATACGGATGTGTAGGATTTTGCAAAAGTCGATTCGGGTGTGCGTGCACACCGGGATCAACGCGTATCCGCGAACACCGTCCCGTATTCGCCTTTTCTGTTTCACGCCCTAACTTCTTGTACACTCATCGGATCGAGACGAAACTTATGTCATCGGACTCGTAGCGATACGCTGGTCCTGTGGGTCAAGTTTGGCTCGATTCTGAGAACGTTGACGAAATCGCGTGTCGTGGGCCCCACTTGCCCCGCTCGACGGGCGATTTTGTGATCGGCTCATCGGAATTCAATTCTGAAAGTTCCGTTGGGTTCGTATCAGCGTTCCTGATCTGTTGACACTAAGTTTGATGAATTTGGAGACTTTTGACCCTGACACGTTTTTCGGTGCAAAGCGGGCCCACCGGCGGACCCCGTTTTGACCCGAAACTGCCGTTTCTGCCCTTGTCTCCAAATTGGACCCAAGGATAGGCGTTTTTAGCTATTTGACATCTTCTGAGCATGATGGTAATGTTTATTTCTGCTTTGGACTCATTTCTGGAAAATTTCCCCGAGATACAATTAACTGGATCCAAACAACAGGCAAGTACCTGCACTTCAAGTTTAAATCTTTATATTATGATAATTAATTCCCTGCTCTACTAGTACCCTTGATGATTACACATAGTATTAGAACACTAAATTTTATGTCTCGAATACTGGTTTTTTATGTCTTATTTTCATGTCGGGTGGGAGAATACTAGAAGGCATATAGTTTACCCTTCCCCCTGCCGTGTTTAATAGCTGTTGGTACGCGACTGTACCCTCAGCTAGACCTTGATTATTCTTGTTTAATAGCCGTTTATGATGGCCGGATTAGCCTTATAAACCCCTACATGCCAACTATGTATTCTAAAACAAACACAAGTTCACACAGATAGCTTCTGGTCTTGTTATAGTTCTTGCTGACTGTTGTAGTTTCATTTTCTGTCTCATTTATTTTTGCTTTCTCATACTCCTGTTTATAGCATTAACTCTGAGATATTGTTGTTTCTTTTATGCATATTCTCAATATGATACTCAGTCTAATTTTCATAAATATTTAGTTTAATCTTGTGGTGCACTGTGTACTTTGCTCCTTTTCTGACTGGATCCGTTGATTTAGGCGATGATGAGGACCTTGCCCCTACCTATTATGGCCCCTATGAGGGAACAGATGACACATATGAGGAACCAGCTCCCACCTAGGAGACCACTGCTGCAGAGTAGTTAGCAGTAGCTATTTTTTCATGCTCTTTTATCTTAGTAATCGGGTTTGTCCCCGATTTTAATTCTGAATTCTGTATTAAACATTTGATTCTGTTGTCGCATTTATTTCATTTGAAATCTTAAGCATTTGTTTTCCATTATTATCTTGCCTATTTTATTTGTGAATGAGCTAGATTAGTTAACTGTGGATTTGACCTAGACAGCGTACTACCGCCGACTCTGCGGCGTAGGCTGGACGTACCCACGCACTCGAGGCCGAATTTCAGGGTGCGGGTCATGACACATTTTTATGGTGGCCCATGCAGGTCTGTATCCTTAAATAGGGTAATACCCTAGGACAGGGTATGGAATAAGATTGAGGATTCTAGGAAAAGCTCATTCACAGTATAGGGTCCTTATTTCAATTCTTGATATCATTTCTGCTCAATTTTCCTATCGTCCTTGATTTCCAAGTAATCTATTCTGATCTTCCTATCCCTTAATCTTTCATAATGCTCCAGACAAGGAACACAGTAGGAGGCACATCAGAACCAGCTGAGCAAAATGTGCCCGAAACTCTTGCACTCCCGCCGCCTCCATCTACTCCAGCAGTTACTTTAGATGGGGCACAGCTACTCGGAGTATTCCAGGGACTCGTAGAATTCCAGAAAGAATAGACTGCACTTCTACGGACCAGTCTCTCAGAAGCTCCTAGGTCCCAGGAGTCGCCACACAAGAGGCCAGGGAGTGCCAAAGACTTCAAGAACCTTAAACCCCTGGAATTCTACGGAACTGAGGGCATTCTCTATGCTGATGAGTGGATAGAGAATGTCGAGAGACTCCTGAAGACTGCTCGGGTCCCTGATGATCTCAAAGTGGAGTCTGCAGGCCTGCAACTGTTCGACATAGCTCGGACCTGGTTCAGAGATGAACCCCAACTATCTGCTCCTGACCTCACCTGGGAGGACTTCAAGAGGCTATTCAAGGAGAAATTCTACCCCGAAGTGGCTCGAGAAGCTCTCGAAAGCCAATTCGAGAGACTGGAACAAGGTAACCTATCTGTTGATGAGTACACTGCTGAATTTAGCAGGTTGAGCCACTTTGCGGAGTACTTGATTCATACCCCGGAGGACAGAGCCCGTAGATTCAAGAAGGGGCTGTCTCCGGATATTCGCCTTGCTGTCACCACCAGCCGAGCTCGCACCTATGAGGAAATCTTGAGCGTGGCACAAGGCGTTGAGAGAGACATGGGGCATAAACTAAAGCGAGAGAGAGATACCGGAAATGCAGGACCCAACAAACGCCCATTTCAATAACAACAATAGTAGAGGGCCCCGCAGCAAACTCAGCGTCCTCTCCCTCGAGCCCCAGCACCCCAACACCAGGTTCAAGGACAGAACCAACAAGCTGCTACTTGTAACTTTTACCAAAAACCAGGTCACACTTGGCAAGTCTGCAGGAAGAGGCTAGGTGCCTGCCTCTACTGCGGCTCAGCAGCGCATCAAATGAGGGACTGTCCTGCTGCTCAAGGATACCCAGCTGCACCCAAGGCTCCCGTCCAGGCCAGGCCCCCAGCAGCACAGCAGAGGGGACCCCCGCTTCCAACTCAACAACAACGCTTTGCTCAGCACCAACAGCAGCAACAGAGGGGTGCACAGCAGCAAAGCCGTGCTTATGCAATGACTCTGGAAGAAGCTGAAGCCACAGCAGACGTGATCACAGGTTCTGTGCTTATAAATTCAATACCAGCCATTACTTTATTTGATTCTGGAGCTTCATATTCATTCATGTCAGTAGATTTCCTTATGAAGCATAGCTTAATCACTGAACCCCTTAGGAATTGTTATAAGATCATTACCGGTGGAGGAATTATCCCGGTTAGTGATGCATGTAACAATTGCCCTATTACATTATGTGGAAGAGAACTATATGCTAGGCTACTCGTAATGCCAGTTCCCAGTTTTGACATTATACTGGGTATGGATTGGTTGAGTCAACATCATGCCACTATAGACTGTCACAGAGGAAGTGTAATCTTCAGGCCCCCTGACAAGCCAGAATTTGAATTTGCTAGAGGTTCTAGAGAAATGGGTAATAACAAAATTTGTGGAGCCCTAGTAATAGAAGAATTGCCTATCATCTCTGAACCAGACCGAGAAGTTGAATTCTCTATTGACTTAGTGCCGGGAGCAGCGCCAGTATCTCAAAATCCCTACAGAATCAACAAGAAGGAGATAATAGAACTAAATGAGAAAATAAAAGAGTTAGAAGACAAATGCTTCATTAGGTCTAGTGTCTCACCCTGGGAAACTCCAGTATTATTTGTGCCCAAGAAGGACGGAACATCGCGAATGTGTATTGACTATAGGGCCTTGAATGCCTTAACAATTAAGAATAAGTATCTCCTACCCAGGATAGATGACTTATTTGATCAATTAAGTGGAGCTCGGGTATTTTTAAAGATTGACTTGAGGTCTGGTTACCACCAAGTAAGGGTGAGGAAGGAAGACATCCCTAAAACTGCTTTCAATACCCGGAACGGACACTACGAATTCTTAGTAATGCCGTTCGGGTTGACGAATGCTCCAGCAGTTTTTATGAACTTGATGAACAGAGTCTTTCAGCAATATCTAGACAAATTTGTAGTGGTCTTTATTGATGATATTTTGATCTACTCCAAGACCCCCGAAGAACATGAAGAACATTTGAGGCTTGCATTGGAGACTTTGAGGAAGGAAAAACTTTATGAAAAATTATCTAAATGTGCATTCTTCCTAGACAAAGTAGAATTCTTGGGACATGTTGTGACTGGAGATGGAATAGCAGTAGATCCTAAGAAGATAGCGGCACTAGAATCATGGCCCACTCCAGACTCTGTAGCAGAGATTAGAAGCTTCCTGGGACTAGCTGACTACTATCGGAAGTTTGTGAAGGACTTTGCTAGGATTGCGGAACCCATGACAAAATTAACAAGGAAGGATGAAGAGTTCACCTGGACTGATGAATGTCAGCATGCTTTTAAAGAATTAAAGAAAAGGCTGACTACTGCCCCTATTCTGACCTTACCTTCTGGAACCGGAGGATTCGCTATTTATAGCGATGCTTCTGGAAAAGGTCTAGGTTGTGTATTGGAGCAGAACAAGAAAGTAATAGCATATGCCTCTAGACAGCTTCGACCTCATAAAAAGAACTATCCAACTCATGACTTAGAATTAGCAGCTGTTATCTTTGCTCTTAAGCTATGGAAGCATTATCTTTATGGAGAAAAGGTAAAAATATTTACAGATCATAAAAGTCTAAAATACATCTTCACTCAGAAAGAGCTGAACATGAGGCAATGAAGGTGGCTGGAACTAATGAAAGATTTTGATATCACCCTTCAATATCATCCTGGAAAGGCCAATGTAGTTGCTGATGCTCTAAGCAGATATCCTATGGCGATGTACTTGACTATGGACCGACACTTGCTCGAGGACTTGGAAAGTCTAGGTATTGAGGTAATTATCCCAGGAAAAGAAGGCCAAATGATGAACTTGCAGATTCAGTCTACTTTAATAGATAAGATCAAGGAGACTCAGTTTTAAGACGAAGGCCTGCGAAGCTTTCGAGGTCAAGTGCAAGCTGGATTAGTGGAGGATTTCAAAATTCATGAAGATGGATCACTGAGGCATGGAGATAGATTATGTGTACCTCAAGGAGACATAAGGGAAGAAATTATGCAAGAAGCGCACAGATCGCAATACTCTATACATCCAGGAGACAACAAGATGTACAAGGACCTGAGGACGCATGTTTGGTGTCATGGCATGAAAAGAGAAGTAGTCAGATTCGTATCTCGTTGTTTAGTGTGCCAACAAGTCAAGGCAGAAATACAAAGACCTGGGGGATTGCTTCAACCACTACCCATTCCGGAGTGGAAGTGGGAACATATTACAATGGATTTTGTTTCCGGACTTCCAAGGATACCTAGTGGAAAGGATGCAATCTGGGTGATAGTAGATAGACTGACCAAGTCTGCATATTTTCTATCTTTCAAAGTAGGGCTATCTACAGAAAAGCTGGCAGATTTATATATCAGACATATTGTTAAGTTGCATGGGGTTCCAGTAAGTATTGTCTCCGACCGAGATTCAAGATTCACCTCTCACTTCTGGAAGAGCTTACAAGCCAGCTTGGGGACTCAACTCAAATTCAGCACAGCTTATCATCCCCAAACAGATGGACAATCGGAACGTACAATCCAGGCCCTTGAAGATATGTTCCGTACATGTGTTCTGGATTTTGGAGGATCGTGGGAAGACTATCTACATCTTGTGGAGTTCTCTTATAATAACAGTTACCAAGCAAGTATTGAGATGACTCCATTTGAAGCTTTGTATGGACGAAGATGTCGTACCCCGCTATCATGGGACGACGTAGGAGAAAGAGCCTTACTGGGACCTGAGATGGTGATCGATTCAACTGAGAAGGTAAAACAAATAAGGGAAAGACTTCGGGTGGCTCAAGACAGGCAACGACATTGGGCAAACAGCCACCGAAGGCCCTTGGAATTTGAGATAATTAAATTTATGAAATTCAAGTTAATTTAAATATTTTGATTATGGAACTAAGACTTGATTATGACTTTATTAAAGGTTGGAGAACTGGTATTCTTGAAGATTTCCCCGACACGTGCACCGTTAGGTTCGGAAGGAGTGGAAAACTCAGCCCAAGATTTATTGGACCTTTTGGCATACAGGAGAAAATCGGAGAAGTGGTATACCGTCTGGCATTGCCACCCTCTCTGGATGGAGTCCATAACGTTTTCCACGTGTCGCAGCTGAGAAAGTATGTGTCAGATCCCAGCCACATTTTGGATCACTCAGAGCTCGAAGTAGGCCCAAGTTTGACTTACCAAGAGCAACCCGTGGAGATACTGGATCGATCGGAGAAAGTTCTACGGAACCAGGTTATTTCCCTGGTTCGCGTAGCTTGGAAGCACCATTCTCCCGGCGAATCCACCTGGGAGCGAGAAGACGAGATTAGAGAGCGCTACCCTTATCTTTTTGAACCCTGAGGTATATTTTAATTTCCCGGCCTTTTCTTTCGTACAATTGTTATTCTTAAATTTCGAGGACAAAATTTTTATAAGTTGGGTAGATTGTAAACCCCCTGAATTTTTAAAATTATTAAAACTTGGATTTTTCCAATTTTTTAGAATTTTCTGGAAATTGTTTGTAATTAAAATCAAGGTTTTAATTATTAAATAATTTTTAATGGTTAATAAATAATATTAAAATATCATAGAAATGACATTTTTGGGTGTAAAATGAAAAACTGGACTTAGGATAATTTTTCTGGAATTTTTTGGGCCTCAGACCTATTTTTAAATGCCTAAAAACTATTTTACTAATTAATTATTAACTGTTTATTATTATTATTATTATTATTATTATTATTATTATTATTATTATTATTATTTTTATTTTGTTTTTTGGGCCGGCCCGGCCCAGTGGACCGGCCCAGCAGCCCAGCCCCCAACCCGTTTCCTACCGGGTCGGGTCGGGTCAGTCAGACCCGACCCGCCGCCTACCCGACCCGGAGACCCGGTCTCCCTCTCCCCACGCCGCCCGCGTCCCGCGCCGGACACCCCGCTCCGCCGGCCAGCGAGCCCCCACGTCGCCCTCCGCTCCACCCAGCTCGCCCCGCCCTCTGCGGCCACGACCCCCCTCACCCCGCCTTGGCCGGCCCCCTTCACCTTATTTAAACCCCGAGAACCCCTCCCCTCCGGCCACCATCTCCCCACCACTCGCCACCGTGCAGCGCCGCCTTGCCCCGCTTCGCCGCCGCAGTTTCCCTCGCCGCACCACCGCACCCGAGACCCCAACCGCCCTCCTCTCCTTTCCAGCAACTCCAGCAGCCGCAGCCGCCGTTCCCGGCGCCGCCCCGCTCCGCCGTGCCTCCGCCCGGCCGCGCCCCAGCGTCCCCGACTGCCTCCGGCCAGCCAGCGCCGTCTCAGCCTCCGGCCGGCCCCGCCGCAGCTCCCAGAACCCGAAGCCCTAACCCTAAATCCCAATTTCCTCTCTTTCGTGTCGGACACGACACGGACACGGGATTCTTCGGGTTTTTCAACCCAGTTCAGGTGCGCGTAGTTTCTTGCTCGTAGCTCGGTTTTCAATTCCGTAAATTATGTTGCGAAGCCTGTATGACCCTCTCGGTGTCCGGACAAACCGCTCGGGGCATCGCGTCCTGTGGTGATCGCACACCGCGATCCAAAAACAGAAAAAACCAGACCCTATTTCACCCCGGAACTGAGTACGCCCCGCCAAACGGGACGACTTGGTCGCGTGCGGTCTTCACAGATACGTGCGCAGCATTGATACGGACGTGTGGGATTTTGCGAAAGTCGATTCGGGTGTGCGTGCACACCGGGATCAACGCGTATCCGCGGACACCGCCCCGTATCCGCATTTTCTGTTTTATGCCCTAACTTCTTGTACACTCGTCGGATCGAGACGAAACTTGCGCCATCGGACTTGTAGCGATACGCTGGTCCTGTGGCTCAAGTTTGGCTCGATTCTGAGAACGTTGACGAAATCGCGTGTCGTAGGCCCCCCTTGCCCCGCTCGACGGGCGATTTTGTGATCGGCTCATCGGAATTCAATTCTGAAAGTTCCGTTGGGTTCGTATCAGCGTTCCTGACCTGTTGACACTAATTTTGGTGAATTTGGAGACTTTTGACCCTGACGCATTTTTCGGTGCAAAGCGGGCCCACCGGCGGACCCCGTTTTGACCCGAAACTGCCGTTTCTGCCCTTGTCTCCAAATTGGACCCAAGGATAGGCGTTTCTAGCTATTTGACATCTTCTGAGCATGATAGTAATGTTTATTTTAGCTTTTGGACTCATTTCTGGAAAATTTCCCCGAGATACAATTAACTGGATCCAAACAACAGGCAAGTACCTGCACTTCAAGTTTAAATCTTTATATTATGATAATTAATTCCCTGCTCTACTAGTACCCTTGATGATTACACGTAGTATTAGAACACTGGATTTCATGTCTCGAATACTGGTTTTTTATGTCTTGTTTTTATGTCGGGTGGGAGAATACTAGAAGGCATGTAGTTTACCCTTCCCCCTGCCGTGTTTAATAGCTGTTGGTACGCGACTGTACCCTCAGCCGGATCTCGATTATTCCTGTTTAATAGCCATTTATGACGGCCAGATTAGCCTTATAAACCCCTACATGCCAACTATGTATTCTAAAATAAACACAAGTTCACACAGATAGCTTCTGGTCTTGTTATAGTTCTTGCTGACTGTTGTAGTTTCATTTTCTGTCTCATTTATTTTTGCTTTCTCATACTCCTGTTTATAGCATTAACTCTGAGATATTGTTGTTTCTTTTATGCATATTCTCAATATGATACTCAGTCTAATTTTCATAAATATTTAGTTTAATCTTGTAGTGCACTGTGTACTTTGCTCATTTTCTGACTGGATCCGTTGATTTAGGCGATGATGAGGACCTTGCCCCTACCTATTATGACCCCTATGAGGGAACAGATGACACATATGAGGAACCAGCTCCCACCCAGGAGACCACTACTGCAGAGTAGTTAGCAGTAGCTATTTTTTCATGCTCTTTTATCTTAGTAATCGGGTTTGTCCCCGATTTCAATTCTGAATTCTGTATTAAACATTTGATTCTGTTGTTGCATTTATTTCATTTGAAATCTTAAGCATTTGTTTCCCATTATTATCTTGCCTATTTTATTTGTGAATGAGCTAGATTAGTTAACTGTGAATTTGACCTAGACAGCGTACTACCGCCGACTCTGCGGCGTAGGCTGGACGTACCCACGCACTCGAGCCCAAATTTTAGGGTGCGGGTCGTGACAGGTTGTACAAGACTTCTCCAAGATTGCATAACCAATGACTAAGCTGACCAAGAAAGATGTGGATTTTGTCTGGACAGAGGAATGTCAGGCCGTGTTTGATGAGATAAAGAAGAGATTGACGACAGCTCCAGTTTTGACGTTGCCATCAGGGACAGGTAGTTTCACTATCTACAGTGATGCTTCAGGAAAGGGTTTGGATTGCGTACTTTAGCAGTACGGGAAAGTAATTGCCTATGCTTCAAGACAATTCCGCCCTTATGAAAAGAACTATCCCACCCATGACTTGGAGTTGGAAGCAGTTATCTTCGCTCTAAAGCTGTGAAAACACTATCTATACAGAGAGCGTGTGGAGATCTTCACGGACCACAAGAGCTTGAAGTACGTATTTACACAGAAGGAGCTGAACATGAGGCAGAGGAGGTGATTGGAGTTGATGAAAGACTTCGACATCTCATTACAGTACCACCAAGAAAAGGCCAACGTAGTCATCGATACCTTGAGCAGGTATCCGATGGCTTTGTACTTGACGACAGATAGACATTTATTGGCCGATCTTGAGAGCTTGGAAATTGAAGTGCTAGTTTCAAGTATTGAGATTTAGATGTAGGGATTGCAGATATAATCAGAGCTAATGGACAGAATTAGAGCTGCACAGTATGATGATGAGTCTAAGGAGTATCAGGGACCAGGTTCGGACAAGATTGACGGATGACTTCACTATTACGGATGATGGATCCTTACGGCATGGCACGAGGATGTGTGTGCCGAGTGGAGATCTGTACGAAGAGGTTTTGCAGGAGGCACATCGCTCTCAATACTCGATGCATCCAGGTTCTAATAAGATGTATCGAGATCTGAGGGAGCACGTATGGTGGTATGGTATGAAGTGCGAGGTAGCACGCTTCGTATCCCAGTATTTAGTGTGCCAGCAGGTAAAGGCAGATCGATAGAGGCCAGGTGGATTGCTCCAACCTTTACCCATCCCAGAGTGGAAGTGGGAGCATGTGACTATGGATTTTGTTTCAGGGCTTTCATATTCTCTAAGAGAAAAGGACGCGATTTGGGTCATCGTGGATAGGTTGACCAAATCAGCCCACTTCTTACCATTCAAAGTAGATAAATCAACAGAGAGGCTAGCAGAGATGTACGTACGGCAGATTGTCAGATTACATAGAGTTCTTATGAGTATCGTCTCAGATCGGGATAGTCGTTTTACTTTCCACTTCTGGAGGAGTCTGCAGGCTAGCTTGGGCACTCAGCTCAAGTTCAGTACCGCATATCACCCTTAGACAGATGGGCAGTCTGAAAGGACTATTCAGACTCTTGAAGATATGCTACGTACTTGTATTTTGGATCTCGGAGGTTCTTGGGAGGATTATCTACACCTGGTAGAGTTTGCTTACAACAACAGCTACCAGGCCAGCATTGAGATATCACAATTCGAGGCTTTATATGGATGAAGGTGTTGTACACTGTTATCTTGGGATGATGTCGGAGAGAGAGCCTTGTTAGGACCAGAAATGGTCATAGATGCAGTAGAAAAGGTGAAACTCATCAGAGACAGACTGCGAGTGGCGCCGGACAGACAGCGGCATTGGGCCGATAGCCACCGTAGACCCATAAAGTTTCAGGTATGGGTTTTGTTATTTTGGTTGTGATTATTTTATTTTAGATTGCGTGTTAAGATTGTTTGTTCTAGGTTGGCGATTTGGTATTCCTAGGGATTTCTTCGACGCGGGGCACGATTCATTTTGGTAGAGACGGAAAGCTTAGTCCATGATACATCGGATCTTTCGATATTCTTGCAAGGGTCGGTGCAGTGGCCTATAGATTGGACTTGTCACCTGCACTAGAAGGAGTGCATAACGTGTTCCACGTGTCGCAACTGAGACGGTACGTGGCAGATCTTAGTCACGTACTAGATCACTCAGAGATCGAGGTTGGACCGACTCTCAGCTATCCCGAACAGCCCGTAGAGATCTTGGATCGTAGAGAGAAGGTATTGCGAAACCAGACTATTCTCTTGGTTCGTGTTGCATGGAGACATCACTCTCCAGGTGAGTCAACTGGGAGAGAGAGGACGAAATGCGCGAGCAGTATCCGTATCTCTTCGAGACTTGAGGTATAATTCCTTGTTTGATTGTTTGTCATTGTGCTAGTTTATTTCAATTTTGAGGACAAATTTTTTTAAGGAGGGTAGACTTGTCACTACCACATTCCAGAATAGGGGTATTTTCGTCTTTTAATTTAATGTGTTAATATATTGCATGATATATATATATATATATATATATATATATATATATATATATATATATATATATATATATATATATATATATATATATATATATATATATATTATAGTGTCTTAAATACATGAGTTAGTAAGCTGGACTAGAAACCCACTAGTAGAACGTCTGACCAAATTATAAGATTATGGATTTTAATTAGCATTTTGGGAATTAATATTAGGGATTATATTTAATTGCTGTGATTTTATTTGATTTTTGTATCTTACCGTTGCTTTGATAATTGGAGCGCTACACTAGCTTTTGTCTTCCAACAAATTTTATACCCTTGTGTTAGACATGTCAGCCTTCCATTCTGATCCTTGTGTAACTTATAAATATGTCCATTTGTGCTTTATTTAGTCGCACAATATTCATCCCAGACATTTATTTTTAATTCCCACTTTTGTGCAATTTTTCAATTATTAAAAACTTTTACGCAAATTGCAGTAAAATGTCCACATTCTATTGGACCCAACACATGAAGAAACATCGCCCTCTTCTTTGACCGGTCACCTACAATTTTGTCCATAATTTTGGAGTGTACAACACTCAACATCTTCTCCTCAGAAATCTTAGCCATCCATTTTTATCAAGGTGTCTATCGGGCCGGGACGAGCGGCTCGAGCCCAAAGTTGACCGAGTTTGACCGGTTTTAGGCTGGGTCTGGCTTTTAAAACCAATCTTCAAACCCAGTCCGAACCCAGACCAGGGTAGCTCCGGGCCGGACTGGACCTGACCTGACCCACAAGTCGATCAATTTTAATATATATACATATATATATATATATATATAATACAAAATGAAATGGATTTAGTGGTTATGTGGAGAAACTATAAAGTTAGAGTTTGTCACAGGTGATCATGGATTCAATTTCCCCTATCTCCATTTACAATTTCTGTGTGTATATTATTTGAATAGGTGGGGGGGTATGGCGGGGGTTCACCTATGTATACTACATTTATATGCATTTATAAAACAAAATGAAATTGATTGAGTGGTTATATAGAGAAACTATAAAGTCAAAGTTAGTTCAAGGTGGTTATGGGTTCAATTTTCCCAATCTCCATTTGTAATTTTAATTTTTGTGTATATTATTTAAATGGTAAGGACCAGCCTAGACCGGGTCACTAACCGGGCCGGCCCGGGTCAGATTGACTGGGTTTTTGGGTTAGAATCGGTTCGTACCAGTTTTCTAACCGGGCTGGGCAATCAGGCCGATGTCCTTAATCCAACCCGGACCCGTTTACAGTGTAGGCCTGGCCGGGTCGGCTAGTTAACCGAGCCTGGGCCGACCCAGACTGGCATTGACCGGGCCAGATTTTGGACCGTCCGGCCCATTACAAACCTTGAATCTTTGATTTTTTGTACTATCATACAACATTTTTATCTCCTTAAATAATTCTTACCACTCAATATGGGCCAACAAACTTAATAAAGTGACCTCGTATGTAATGACTGAAACACACATCACAAATTTGAAGGAACGATTGATCTCGTTGACACCATCTCAAAAGGGAAATAAATTTTAAATTCTTACTCACAACCTAAGAGAAAATATTCTCACAACTTAAAAGGAGAGAAAATATTCTATTACCCCAAGGAATATTCTACTCCCTAAGGGTGCATTTCAAGGTGTATAATGGGTCCAGCAGACCGAAATCCGGTCCGGTCAACGTCGGTCTGGGTTGGACCGGACCTGGTCAACGGACCGTTTCGTCTCGACCTACAGACATAATGGGACTAGACTGGGTCTTCATTTTCGATCCAAAAGTCTGGTCCGGCTCGATTCAAAAACTGTCCGAACCGATTAAGCTCTCATAATCTGGTCGACCACGTCCAGACCGGCCTGGTCGACCCGGCCCAGACCGGCCCAGTTCGCCGACCCAGTTCAGACCTGATCAGTCCCGGTTGAAGCCCGGTCTAAAAATTTATATATATATATATTAGGTTATTGGTTATCGAATATTGAACTTTGGAGAAAACTTGAAGTAGTAGACAAAAACTCAAAAACTTACGTGAAATTATCATGTCATTGTTATTTTTAGTATATAAAAATTAATTTATAGCCGTTCAAATCACAAGTTAATATGGAATTATCATGTCGTTGGTCTTTTTTAGTATATGACAATTAATTGATAGTTATTTAAAATATTCAAAGCATAAATGATAGTTATTCAAATTATATGACAATTAAATCTATTTATAGTATATGACAATTAAATTTGTTTATAAAAATTAATATATTGTATAAATTCGTTTAATAATTCAAATATGTTTAATATGACAATTAAACTTTGGATAATTAAATCTATTTAATATTCAAATCATGTCATTGGTCATTTTTAGTATATGACAATTAAATCTGTTTTAAAAATTAATTGATAGCCATTCAAATTATTAGAATATATGGTAGTTATTCAAAGATGATCATTTTTAATATATGACAATTAATTGATAGTCATTCAAAACATTCGAAGCATAAACAATATTTATTCAAATTATATGACAATTAAATCCATTTATAGTATATGATAATTAAATATGTTTATAAAAATTAGTATATTGTATAAATATTTTTAATATTCAAATCCGTTTAATATTATAATTAAATTCGTTTAATATTCAAATCATGTCATTTGTCATTTTAAGTATGACAATTAAATCCATTTATAAAAATTAATTGATAGATATTGGTAGTTATTCAAAGATGGTCATTTTTTAATATATGACAATTAATTTATAGTCATTCAAAACATAAACGGTAGTTATTCAAATTAAATGACAATTAAATCTGTTTATAATATATGACAATTAAATATGTTATTAAAAATTAATATATTATATAAATTTGTTTAATATTTAAATTCGTTTAATATCACAATTAAATTTGTTTAATATTTAAATCATCTCATTGGTCATTTTTAGTACATGATAATTAAATACATTTATAAAAATTAATTGAAAGTCATTCAAGTTATTAGCATATATGGTAGTTATTCAAAGACGATCATTTGTAGCATATGACAATTAATTGATAGTCATTCAAAGCATAAATAATAGTTATTCAAATTATATGACAATTAAATCCGATTATAGTATATGACAATTAAATCTGTTTATAAAAATTAATATATTCTATAAATTTGTTTAATATTTATATCCTTTATGTTTATAAAAAAAATTGTTATATCAAAATTTTCAATTTAATTAAATTTTCTTATTTTTTTACCTCCATTTATTTATTAAGTTTTTTTTTTTAAATCGGGCCAATCCGACCCTGTCATGGGTCCGGGCTGGATTTCTATTTCTTTCTTCCGTGCCGGACCTGCCGACCCATTTTCTCTCCTGGGCTAAGTCCGGCCCAAACTGAAACCGGTCAAACTCGGTTAGTGCGGGCCCTGGCACGGCCCATTACACACCTTGAGTTTGCATTTGGTGTGAGAAAAACTATATAACCAAAAATTCTATATTTTTGGAAATCAAATTCCAAGTAATTAAATTTTCTAAAAAAGTTATATCCTCATGTTCGGTGACTACATAAATATTCCTGGAGATTGAAAATAAAAATATTAAATATTAAAAAAATAGAGAAAAACATAAAAGAAACAAACAACAACACATAATTCTTGAAAAAATAAAAAAATAAAAAAATTGGAAAAAAAACTGTAAAAAGCAAAAAGATTTCTTACAAGAATAAAAATATAATAATAACCTAAAAAAATATTACAAATGAGAAAACTGAAGAAGAAACAAAACAAAAATCTTTAGAAAATGAGAAAGAATAAAAGAACAACAATATATATATATATATATATATATATATATATATATATAAAAGAAAAAACAACAAATAAGCGAAAAATAATTTGTCCGGACAAACAAAAACAAAAAAAGGTGGTATTTATAATTTTATTGATATTTAAGGAATGAGAGAGATATATAGGTATGATTCTTAAGGTATTTGTAATTAGTTAATATCATCATTCCTACATACCCCTCTCATTCCTTAAATAATCAATAAAACCAAATTTCCATTCAACAATATTTGTAATTTTATATTGACTTCTAATTGTTTTGTATTATTTTGCAGTTAAATTTAGATAAACAATTACACAAATTTAACTTAATTTTCTAACCTTACATAAAAGATTCAGAATTCCATAAACCATAAAAAAAACAAAAAAAAATTGTCCCCGTGGAGTTCCATGCAAAAAAAAAAGAACTATAGTTCATTAAAAATTTACACACATCTAACTCCGTTAAACTCACAATAATATTAATTATCTAATCATTTATCAAAACAAGTGGTAGTATGTTGATATCATTGTCGAACTTATAATAACATTACCATAGTCGAACTTGCAATAGCATTGGTAACTAAAAATTAGGTATACATTTTATACCGGTTTTACTGGTCAATCAACATATTCGCTAATGCATCAGTTATATTATAAAATTTTTATTTGAAAAAAAATTATATTAATAATTTTTTTTAATAAGCATGATTTGATAATAACAATAATAAAATTGAAGCATTAGAAGGTATTAAACTTAGCGTCAGAAAGAAAAAAATGGGAAGAAAAATTGGAAAAGGAAAATAGGAAAAACAATTATGCATTTCTCCTATTTAGTATATGAAGGAAAAATAGAAGAAAAAGAAAGTGGAGGAATTATTTTTTAATCTTAACATAATAAATTAAATTCCTAAAAAAATTTGACGAATATGGCTTATATTAATTAACAATTATACCTATAGGAATTGTATTATTTAAAAAATATTTGATGAAGTTAAATAGTAAATAAATATTTTATAATTGATAAAGTTTATATTTATTATTTTTCTTCCTTCCACTATTTTTTTTTCATGCCAAACAAAGAAAAATTATCCCTTCTATGATTTATCCCTCCTAACAGACACATAAGGAAAAAAATAAAAAAATGTTTCGATATAGAAGAAAAGTATATTCCTCTTTTTCCTCTCTTTCACTTTTCCATTAGCCACGTTATAAAAGACTAGTGTTATTCACGTACGATGCACTTAATTTTTTTTGGATATAATTAAATAATTAGATAAAAAGTAAAAATTATATTAAAATAGTTTAAATATAATTTTAATTAAAAAATCTAGATATTTTTGAGGAATTATATATATATATATATATATATTTGGTTTAAATATATTAAAATTGTTTAAATTATATAGAAATTTAAATTTGATTGAATGTTAGAAATTTGTACGTGGGGTGAAGGATATACAAACATGATACACACGTGACATTTAAAAAAAATTTAAAAAAAATTAATAAGGTTGATGATTTACAAATGGCTTGGACATTAGAAATCTAATCCTCCAAAAGTGAGAAAAAAAAAGTGAAAGAAAAAATTAATTAATAAAAAAATTTATTTTTATTTTATTTGTTTCTCTTTCTTCCGCAACAAATAAAGAAAGTGTATTCTTTCTATTTTTAATCCTCCTACCAAACATAAAAGAACAATCTTTTCTTTCCATGTAGAAATTTTTTTTTTTTCCTTCTACTTTTCCATCTTTACCCACCCAAACGGAGCCACGTCATGTATGACAACCACACACTTAAGAAGCAAGGTTGGTCGGGTTAAATATATAATTTAAAGCCTTACGTCACCTCCTCATTCAGAATTAAAGCGTGGAGACGAGAAGAGACGAGACGACTTTCTGTTATTTGTCATCCTTCTATTCTGCGGCAAAATAGAGAAATGGATTTTCCTCTATGTAAGTACCCTGAAAATCTCTCTTTTTGTGCTCGGGATTGCCATTTTTCCTACATTTTCTTCTCATTGTCGTATGATTTGTCATACCAAGTGTTTATGTCGTTCTACTTGCTTTTTTATTTCTTTTTTGATATTTATGGATATATTTGGCTCTGTGTTGTGCTCGTTCTTGGGTTTGGACTGAATTCTAAACTTGACGAAGATTTAAAGGTTTCTTCTAGCTAAAGCTCGATCATTTCTATAGTCTATTCTTAGTAGTTTTGGAGTTTTTCTTTGAATGTGGTTATGCTGTAAGGAGTTCTGAATATAATCTATAATGTCGACATTGTTGCTATATTGAATTTTTTTGACAGAAAAGGGTGAGAAATAGTAAGGGGACATTTGGTTGGCAAATTTTTTATTTATTTATTTATTTATTTCTGCTCCTTAAATTTAGGCTGACAAACCTATTTCTCTATAATGAGTTTTTTCTTACTGAGAAGGGGGTAAAATCCTAAGGGGCGTTTTGTAGGCGATGTCTTTTTTTTATTCCCGCTGCTTAAATTTAGGGTGGCAAACATATTTTCCTCTGGAAAATCTATTTTCGGCTTAGGTTATAAAAATTTATTTTCGGGAAATGCTAATTTTGGGATTCGAAATAAACTATTTGCCCACCAAATACAGGAATTATATTACTTAAGAATTGCTGGGTTAATTTTTTGCCGGGGTAATATATATATATATATATATATATATATATATATATATATATATATATATATTAGTCTTTTTTTTAAATGTTTTTCTTTTTCCACATTTTTAAGAATTGTTTTCAGTTTTTTAAGATTTCTTTTTTCAATTTATAGAATTTTTTTCTTATTTCAGCTACTTAAATTTAGGGTGGCAAACAAATTTTTCTTTGGAAACCTATTTCTGGATTAGGTTATAAAAATTATTTTCGAGAATTACTAATATCGGGATTCGGGATTAACTATTTGCCCACCAAATACGGGAATTATATTACATAAGAATAGCTGGGTAAATATTTTGCCCGGATAAGATATTTTTTGTTTGTTTTTTACTCTTTTTTTTTTAAAATTAATTTTTTCTTTTCCCCCTTTGTAAGAATTTTTTTCGAGTTTTTTAAGATTTCTTTTTTAAGTTTTAAGAAGAAAAAAAATTTCATTTAAATTTTTTTTTTCTTTTTTTCATTTTTTCTTCTTTTGTTATTTTTTTCTTCTTTTGTCATTTTAAAGTTTTTTTTTTGTTTTTTAGTTTTTTCTATTTTTTTATTTTGTCCATTTTTTCAAAAAAAAATTCGAGAAAATTGTTTTGACAAGTTGTGAACTGAGAATCCAAACGTCTTTACTAAGAATGTTTGACTTATTTCAAAACAATCGAGCCTCCAAACATCCTTAGTAAGCGCGTTTGCCGTATTTTTTTTTATTTTTTTAGACATCTGAAATATAGAGTATAAGAAAAAATATTTCTCCAATGACCAAACGCTAAGGGCAACATGAGAAATATGATATATATACTTGAAGAATCGGGCAATCAATGATAGGTATCTAGTATAATATTGAGTATGTTGTATGATTTGAAAGCGTAGATGATATTTGATTTCAGTTACGATAGCGTTGTAAATTATCATTATTATTAATAAATTACATTTTCCATATATATATATATATATATATATATATATATAATTTCAATGTAGCTTGTCCAATCTTGCTATTTGGTTCACATATAACCCCTAGATTGAGCTGGAAAGTCCGTATAACAAGTTTAATATGATTTAAGGTGGTTATGGGCTAATAATAACATCTTAGTGTTTGTGGTGGGTGGTGTTGGTGGACTGCACATGTGTGTTTCTGTCTATAGAGGTTTTGATGTGAGAAAGTATGTCTGACCAATCCTTTTTTAGAAAATAATGATTCTATGAGAGGTAATACTTGCATGTATTTTCATATAATTGGACCTCCTTTCTTTCTCCAGATTTCTTGATATTATTATTAAAATCACCTATAATTTTTCACCAGCCATATGATTTCCTAAACCATTAACTGATAAATAGTTATCAAGTGACACATTTCACCAAAATTTTAAGAAATGTTCATTATTTTACTAGTATATCTTGCAATGGTCTTAATAGGGAATGATACTACTATATAAAGTTCTATTTTGACAATTGAATTGTTAATGGTGCTATGTTGTTCTTTGTGGTTTGCTTTAGTGGCTTGACACTAACTGTATGTCCATCTTTACTGAACCAGAAAGGATCAGCAATTTGGAAGGCGACCAACAACAAGTTAAAGACAAAGAAGTGATGGAAACGTGTTCAACTGCCTCTACTATGGATGTAACTGACAGCTTAAAGAGAAACATTATCACTGGTGACGTCAGAGATATTACTAGTTCATGCCCTTCTAGTGATGCAGCAGAAGACTACTCATCTTGCTTGAAAATGTCTAGCAACAAAAAAACTGCAAAAGAACCGAGGGAATCATCAAGCCCTTGCGTCGATGATCCACAACCGTCTAGTTTAGGCAAGAGGCACTGTCGCAAAGAAGAACCAAATCCTTTCACAAGTTTTGATAGAAATGAAAATTGTGGATATTTGAGTTTTTCTGCTATAGGAAAGTTCATGAAGCGATCAAATCCATTAGTTAAGAGAAAGAGATTGACATCTCGGCAATACAGGAGGTTGTTAAAGCCTAAGATTTCAGGTAATAAATCGGTCATTACTTCTTTCCGGTCGGTCATTGTTTCTTATTTAGGTTTTGTTTTTATAACAACTGGATATTCCCTTGTCACTTATTTATTACTTCTTTTAAATGGACGTTGCAGTTTCAATCCAATGAGCCAAACATTCCACGAAACCATGTTTATGATGTTATTCTTATATACATGTGTTACTACATCATGTGCATGATACATATCAGTGCTAATTATTTGATCAAGATACGTAAAATGATAGCCACACTCTTCTTTTCCTCTAGCTTAAGTTCCATTGCCTGTTTGACTTTATAAGCATCTTTTTTGGACTCCAGATCTTGATAGGATATATTTAGAAGGGACAGACTATCAAGGTGATGGAGGGAAAACATATCAGGAGTGAGCATCGGTTCGGTCCGGTTCAAAACCGAATTCGACCATAACCGAACCAAATCAAACCGAATTAAATCGGTTCGATTTTTGGTTTATTTTCGGTTTATTTGCTATTTTTTTTGTTAATATATATAGTAATTAAATATTCCTAGATATATTTAATATACACTTATATATATATATATATATATATACATATATATATATATATATATATATAAACTATATTTTTTTTCGGTTTTTGGTTTTGGACCAAAATCGAACCCAAAACCGAAACCGAATAAAAAATTTAGTATTTTCAAAACCGAAATCGAACCGAATTTTTTTTAAATCGAACTGAATCTCTTATTTTGCTCGATTTTTTTTCCAAAACCGAATAATGCTCACCCCTAAAACATATAGCTCTTCTAGGGAACAGAATTGACAGAATCTATCTCCAAAGGTAGGTCTCATATTGTCATTGATTAGGAAAGTGAGGCAAAGTGAGACATTGAGGGCTTTTTCTGATAACTTTGTGCATCATATTTTATGTACAGTTTAATAACAATAATTTTTATTAAGGAATTTCAGCAGATGCTACTTGTTATACTGGGAGTGGATTGTTTTCAGACTTATCACCATTTTCGAGGTTGCTTAGGTACGCCATACTTCTTTCCTCCTCCACATATTGTTCTACTTCCTTACTACTTCTATACAATGAATCCATAAGAGGTACTTTTGATCATTCATTATGTTAAGATAACGAAAGACGAGGATAATTAATAACCAGTTTTATTAACTTTTATGGAAGTTACTTCCTTGCATGGTATTGTTATTGTTATTGTTATTGTTGTTAGAGAATTTTAGGCTTATCTCATTCTCTTATGGGTAAATTGCAGAACCCCTCTACAGTTGCTTCTTTTGCATGCTTGTTACATGCCATCAATTTTTTAGCCTGTTTGGTAAATCGTAAGTGTAGGAAGACTTAAATTTACACTTTCAAAAAAAAAAAAAAGTGTTATGAAATTCATGTACTTTCTTATTTTTCTAGTAGTGGACAAATGTGTTTTGCTAGGATAGAAATTTAGGAAATGAAAAATGAGTAAATATTTACTTAAATCTAATAATTATTATAATTAATTATTTATGAAATATAATTAATTTTAAATTACACAACAACAACAACAACAACAAACAACAACAACAACAACAACAATAATAATAATAATAATAATAATAATTTATTTAATCTAATAATTATTATAACTATATTCTCCTCTGTAGAGGTAGTTGGTAGTGTTGGCGATGTGGTGTGCTAATACATATTCATCTCCATTATTCATATAGTAAAATCACTATTCAGTTTTCTCTACACTTTTGGCCTCTTCATGTAGTCTTCATCTTTTTAAGCAATGGCAGATCCATACACCAATTTCTTCAAGGCTTGTTCGATTGCTATCCGACCCCGCACCCACCTCCCCTTGCCATCTCCTCCTACGACTACGGCTACGACTACGGCTACGACTACAACTATACCTATAGCTACAACAACTACCGATGGACTTGAGGTGGTGGTGTTGCTCCTCTCCGGATCCATCCTCCTCCTCCGGAGATCTCCAGATCCCACCTGCCTCTCTTCGGTTTCAGTGTTCTTGCTTGCTTGCTTGTTTGTTTGCTATTGCCGAATTCCACACCCCATAGTTCTTGCAGAAATGACGAAGAATTTTTTTGCTTGCTACTATAGAATAATTTTTTGAAGAAAAATGTTTGCTATTGCTACTGCCGGATTAGAAGAAAAATGTTGCTAATCTCACCTTCCACTTCCACATCCACTCTGAGAAAGAGGAGGTGGGAGTGAAATCAAATACGGGAGACAGAAACTGCATCTGTCAGTTTTGTTCATTTTTTCATCCACTGTTTAGCTGAACCAAACAAAATAAGTCATGGATTTAGTCTCACTTTCAACTGAAAGCTGAAATCCAAAGGCAAATCCTGTTTATCAAACAGGTCCTAAGAGAATCTCTTGACCGAATTTGACTAGTGTTGGATGATTTTGACCAGAGTTAATGAGTTGACCAAAGTTAACAGTAGGTCAACCATTTCCGAGTTAGTTAGACACCTTCAAAAGAGTATATATATATATATATATATATATATATATATATATATATATATATATATATATATATATGTATATATTCAAAATTTAAATTTTTTTTAACTATCTTAATATATAATAAATCTCGTGCGTATCGAAAAACATCTTAAAAATAATAATAGTAATAAATTCTAAAATATATTCAATATTTAAATTATATTTAAATTAAGTACATGGTATTATCTAACTAAATATATATCCAAAATTCAAAAATATCGATAACAAATCCTAAATAAAATATATACAAATTATATTTTAATATTTTAATGTTATTGAATTTTTTCTAATTTTTTTTCTGATATTAATATAAAATTATATAAATATATAAATATATTTAAATTAAAATTTATTATATATATTTTTATATTTTAATTAGAAATTGTTATTTATTTGATTATATTTTAATTATAATTAGTTATGGATATATTTATACTTTTCATAAAAAGTCTTAAAAACTGTTAGCTATGTAAAATTATGGAATTATAAACAAATATCTTTTTTAACTGTGGAAGATATTTTTTAGAGTGCTGAATTCGAATTCTTGTAATATTATTTATAACAAATATAAAAAAATTTAATAATATTTTTATTATCATATTAATTTTCTTAAAATAATTTATTGATGATATATATATATGACTTATACGACTAACTTTTAGTAGTTTGGAAATCGCATTATATTATGGAAGTTGAAAGATTAGTTAAGTCGGTAAAAGCCAAACTCACTCCCCTCCCACATTTTCCTCCAGAGAACCGCTCCTTCCTCCTTTTATTACTTCATGCAACAGCCCACTTTCTTCCTTCCGCCACTACTCTTTCTCTTCAACCCTCACTCCATCTCCCACGTACAGCCCTCATCATCTACCCTCTATTTCCCCACTCCGCTCCTTCCTCCTTTCGGCCTCTTGGTAGTGCGTTTCCAGCGCTGACGAACACGTCCGGACACTTGTGCCACATTCCATCAGCTCGTATCTCCTCCGCGACCATATTCCTTCCGTTCTCCGTCGACCAACTCAATGTGAGCACACTCCAACCTCCGTGTATTTTCCTAGTTTAGTGAACTACACAACTATGCTAAAAGAATGGTAACAAATAGAAAATGTTGAAGATGATAGTTAGTTTCTCCATCAAAATCAAGTGCTAAGAACCTACTGATTCACTAAATAGGAGAGACAGGAGAAGAAGTTAGAAACTATATGGTGGGTGACAGAGGATATATAAAGCAGCAGTTGCATAAGCGATAGGTTTATATTTCTGCATAAGCCAATACACATATGAACCAATAAAAATAAAATGTACTATTGCACATAAAATATAGAAATTCATTCCTATTAGTTCACACCACTGCACAAGACAGAATGAAATATTTTATTGTCATAAGAGACTTAAGTATAGTAAATAAAATTCCTTAATGAGATTTTCTAGATTAAGGAAGTTGAGAATAATTTCTTCTAAATAGGAATTAGAATATATGAAATTTTGTTAGTTAAGTAAAAATGGACTATAAAAGATTCTAGTAAAATTAAATATTCCTAGTATAAAAAATTTCTTTTAACCTGGATCTTGAACCACGAATCTAACACCACTATGAGTTTTGATAGTCCTAATCAATAATCATATATAATTTGTACTTTTAGAGCAATTGTCTAATTCCACTATTTTTCGGTCTTTCGTGGAACTACGTACGGATCCCGAAATATCTAAAATCTTGATATTCGTCAAATATCAACCTGGACTATTTTATATCAATTTGAACTATTCTGACGATTTTTGATTCTCTGGCGACACTATTTTTGGCATATGGAATTATATCTAAATATTAGCTTTTGGGCCTAATTCTGTACCGACATGATCGAGATCGTTACGTTGACTCCAAAATATTTCGAGGCAAGTACTTACACTTCAAGTTTATTCTTTACAATATGATATTTAGTTCATTGCTCTACTAGTACTTAATTGGATGATTACACATAGTGATAGGTATTGGATTTGATGCCTTGAATTTTGTGTCGGGAGGGAGAATACTAGGAGGCGTGTAGTTTATCCTTTTCATCACGCCATGACTGCTAGCTGTTGAGTATACGACTATACCAACAACCTTATACTCGATTATTCCTTACTGCTAGTCGTCTATGACATGCCTTATTAGCCTTATAACCTCCTACATGCCGATTATGTATTCTAAATACATAGATTTTCACACATAATTCCTTTATTAGTCGCGTAGCAGTTCATTTTTTTTGTCTCATTATATTTTTGTTTCACTTATATCAATGATTTACAGTACTTGATGCTAAGTCAGTTTTCAATACTTATCATGTCTAAGCTTATCGTGATACTTTGTCAGTTTTCACTACTTATCATGATTATTTAATATAAGCTTTGTCGTGTAATGGTACTTTGCTCATTTTTTGACTGGATCCGTTGACATATTAGGGATGATGAGGACTATGCCCCTACCTTTTATGGCCTACATGACGTAGCAGATGACACTATTGAGGAGCATGTTTCTACTCAGGAGACTACTTTTGAGGAGTAGTTAGTTAGTATTTCTATTTCTGCATAGTAATCAGATTTGTTCGTGATTTATCATTTCTTTTGTTTTGTTTTGTATTAAACTTGGATTGGTGGATGTCTCAAAATTGTGTTTTTATGATATAGTAGCATTCCTACTTCCTGTCATTATCCTTGTCTATTTATTCACTGTGGATGAGTTAGATTTAAATTACTTGTGAAAATGATGAACATGAAAGAGGTCTAGACAGCGTACTACCGTCAACATTGCGCCGTAGGCTGGACGTACTCGTGAATATCTGGATGTGGGTAGTGACATTTACTGGTAAAACTATGTTTTTGTTATCTCCATTACCATTATCATTTCCTTTGTCCTTCTACAAAATAATTCCCCCCCTCAACGATTCATCAAATTCGGGAAACATAAACCCTAATTTCATTCTAATTTCATTGATTCAAATTAAATTTTTATCGTAGCAACAAAAATCTTGCCTAAGCTTTGAGACCTTGTGTATGGTTGATACATATCAACGTTTACATGACCGAAGATGGTTGAAGTGAAACCTATTGTTAGATTAATTGGAGACAAAGTTCACTATATATGATTATGATAACCGGCATAAGTGTTCTGTAGGACTAAAGATGGCTTGACACATTGACATCGTGGATTTGTATATGGTGTTCCATGATTTCTCTACTCTTTCTTAGGGAGACTTCATATCTCTCATCTGGAGATACTTAGACCTATTAGTCTTTTAGTAGCAGGGATGGTTGAAGTGGCAGTTACTGCACTAAAAATACGAGCAGGGTGTGCATGACTACATGGTTGACTTCTACAAACAAGTGTTGTTGGACTTACATTCTAATAAGCTTTTATTTACAAGTATAAAAAATAGGTTTATATATAAAACTATAAATATATTTTAAATGGACTTTTGAAGTATAAGTACATATTTTGTGCTTTTAATCATTTTGGAATAACTTAAACTAATCCTTTCTCTTAGTCTAATTTATTTATTAAGCTTAGCTAATTTGTGCATTTTCTGTCTTTTTGCGGGTCGTTACAGATCCAAAATCTATATCTTGTAATTTGTGGCAAACTTCGATTCCGGACTTCTTTATACCGAAATTGGCTAATTGGTCACTACCAAAATATGATGAAATATCGATATTTTTAGCGACATCGTCATTAAAGGTCGCTAATTTTAAAGAATTTAGCAGCTCCATAAATAAATGTCGATGTACGTCGCTGTTTGCGACGAATAACGACTAGTAGCGACTGTACTTGGGTTTTTGTCGCTATGTATTTTTTTTAACGTCGCTAAAGTTTTTGATTTAGCGACGTTTGGTGACATTTTTACCGACTCTGTTAATTTTTTAATTATCGACATTTATAAATGTAGCAAGTCGTTGTCGGGATTTACTTTTTCCCCATTCTCACTCAAAAATTTCTCCAATTTTTTTCTCCATTCCCCCCACCTTCGTGACCCAACCCCTCGTCGATGACCCCCACTATCGACCGTGCTCCATCGCCAACTGTGCTCCCCCTCCGATCCTGGGTATCCCTCCTCCTCCTCCTCCTTCTCCTCCTCCACCGAGCTCTTCCTCCTCCTCTCTGGGCTCCTCCTCCACCGAGCTCCTCCTCCTTCTCCTCTCCGGGCTCCTCCTCCTCCTCAACCGAGCTCCTCCTCCTCCTCCTCTCTGGGCACCCCCTCATTGGTCAATCCCCTCATATCCAGACACCCCTAACTCGGACACACGCACACGCAGACACTAACACTAACTATAACTCGGACACGCACAAATATGCGGACACAGTAACACACGTAGACACTAACCCAAACCCTAACATTTTTATTGTTGTTTTAGGCAATTAAGTAAGAAGATTGAGTGACTTGATTATGTGTGGTTAAAAAAATTTCTATAATCATGTATCCTAGTTTAGAGCTATACAAGGCGACCAAAAAAAAAGACTTAATAACGGCCTTAGTAATAATTATGTAGGTTTATTTTTAGTTATTTTCTTTCTTGCATGGAAAAGGGTCGGGCTCTAAGTACCGTACCACCTTGTGATTGGTATTAGATTGGTCATGACTAGAAGATGTAAAGTACATGCCAACATACAAAATGTAAAGTACATGCCTAGAACATGGAAAGTATTGAGTTTATATCTATATACATAAGAGCTCTTTCCATGTATCAAGAATAATTATTAGTTAACATGTTTCGTAATAAGATCACATAATATATATACACTTCCAGAATAAGTCAAATTAACAACGTCTGAAAACGTCGCTAAATGGCATAAAAATGTCGCAAAACAAATTTAGCGACGTAATTAGTGACGTTGCAATAAAGTCGCGTTTAAGCTAGTCGCTGATAGGAAAAATGTCGCAAAACGTCGCTATAGCGACATTTTCTAGCGACGTTTTCGCGTCGCTAATATTTTTCATATTAGCGACGTTTAGCGACGCAATGTAGCTAAATTAGCGACGTGTTGTGTGTCGCTAAACGTCGCTAATATATTTTTATTTAGCGACATTTTGTAACACATTTAGCGATATTTTGTTGACCTGGCAAATAATGTCATGTCAGCAATTTAGTGACATTCAACGACATATTTAGCGACATATTCAACGACGTATTTAGCGACAAATTTAGCGACACATATAAACATCGCTAAATTTCTAGTAAAAAAATAAAAAAATAGAATGTAAAATAATTTTCAAACCAAAATTCCTGTAGTTTATGAATTCACAATTTATATAAATAGACCCGAAGCAACCCTCTACTGAATTTCCTGGATTCGCCGACGCCTTCGGTAGAACACTCAACACCGATAAATTAATATACATTTAATATGAATAATAAAGTAAAATTTGAAGAAAACGAAATATTGAAATTACAAACCGAGTCTGATAAAAATCTCATCGTAAAGAATACAATAAATATCCACACAACTGAGTGCAAAAAATAAAGTCTGAAAGCCTCAAAAATGTATAATATTCATAAATAACCCAATATCATAGGTCAAAACACAAACAACTAGTAAACTGTCCTAACTAGGACTACTCCGGATCTGCAGGAGGATGACCACTGGCGCACATCAGGGATAAGAATAAATTATACTGCTGCCGTAAAATCTACATCGATGTCGATGAAGAAGGCAGTGACGTTAGTGGAGTCTGTGTCGATGAAGGCGTACCAGCAGGACGTATTTGCTCTAACACTGCTAGTCGATAGTTGTATGAATCCATGATAGATAACAACCTCATACTGCTATGAACCATTGTATCCTGCATCATCGTCAGCCTCTCGCCCATGGACAGATGTGATGCTTGCAGCTCCATCACGCTGCGTTCTGTCTACGCTCTAAGATCAGCTGTCATATCCCTGAGCTCCATGATGTTGCGCTCGAACGTATCAAATCGTGCGATGAGCGTCGCATCTTCCGCCTGCAGTTGGGACAGGGGCTTCTCCTCCATCCTTTGTAGCAACTCGTCACGGAGAGACGCAATCTGACGGTCAACGGTCTCCTGGACTCGGGCCGATGCCTGCGAGGGCTGTGGGGAATGCGCACTTGCAGTGGAGGCCCTGGAGGATTGCGTCACAACAAGGGCGCCATAGGATCCCATACCGTAGATAGTACGCACGCCTCTAAAGACCACCAGCGGCGGTCACCCACAGCTCGTCCACCGACGGAGCTGGAGAGGGCTGCGAGAAAGTACCAGCCTCTCACTCTGTAGGTGCACTAGCAGTCGCCCTCACGTAGCCTAAGATACTCGGCCTAGAAAAGTATGGATACTCGATAATTGCTAATGTCTAAGGTACTTATTACAAACTACATAGATATTTATTTGCATATTTCCTAAGTTATATTAAAATTAACACAAAGTAAAGTAATACTTATATAGGTCTGCGAGACCCTCTCATCATTGAGATTCCCGCCCTTTAGATGGGTGGCCAGGAAGATGGTCACCATGTTGGCATTATCACAAATCTGTACCTGTTAAAAATATATTATTTAGTATTAAAATTTAATATTTTATCCTACTGCCATTTTATCGTACTTGCATTAAAATAATATATCTGAAATAAAAAATATACCAAACGACAAAAATATTCCATCATCGATCGGAATCGAGCCACCACACCACTTTGTTGCCTTCTTCCTAGCCGCCTTGGCCTTCTCAAACCTTTTTTTGTACCTTGGATCGTCGAATCTAGCCCTCATCATAGTCCACTGCTTAGGCGTGATCCAACCTTGGATCAATTTTTCTTCGAGATCACGAGTCTTTTGGTCATCCAGAGCATCACAGATCAGCTTGACGGCAACGACAGAAAACATCTGCTCGATCAACTCGGCCCGGTGTGGTGGATAGAAATACGTTTGCTACAAGAAATAATTTAGTATGTTATATAATATACATAAATTAGATGATTGATATTAAAACCAAATATACTTTTACCTTGAAGTACGCAAACTAGAACGCCTTTCTCTCATCCGGAGCATCAGAGTAGTTGATTCAAGGGCCACCATAGTTATACCTCAGAAAGTGGCCCAGTCGTCTCTGTACCGACGAGGGACGATATCTATACAGAGATAATTATTTTTATCGAAAAAGTGAATATATGATGAATAAAGAAATATACGATATATATGATGATAAACCGACTAATTGACTTACTTTGTACCATCGGTCCAAATCTCCGTCCTCGTCTCGTCCGGAGGTGCGCATGGAGGATCTCGCTAATGGTGGGACGACGTCAGCTCAACCTCCTCCATATGCTTATCTGTCTCCATAGTTCCGTCAGTAGGAGGAACGCTGGACGAGGGAGTAGTCTCAGGCCTGAAACTACTCGTCCCAGGAGTGCTACCACGTAACATTGTCCCAGTCGGAGATGTGACTAGTCAATATACTGGAGTACTTGGCGACGAGGATCCAGAACCAACAATAGACAGTAACGGAGGAGCACTCCGTCTACCTCGGGACCTGTCGAATGTTCTGCGTCGTCCTGTCATACATGATAACAACATATGATGATAGAAAAATAAACAGATATATAGTACATTCTACAGTCAAAATGTTATGCATATCTTACAGTATTAATAGAATTGCACAGTAAATAACTAGTAGTGTCACAAGTCTAAATAGATAGCACATTCTACAGTCAAAATATAATACATGTCACAAGTCCAAATGGATTTATTTTATTTTCAATCATCTTCAAAAAAATTATCTTGTTCGCCTTCCTTGTCCCCCTCTTCCTCTTCCTTCTCATCTTCACTTTCATCTACTTCTTCTTCATCTTCGTCTTCCTCTTCGGATAATTCTACCTCTTCTACATTATTAGTCGTGTAATGAATAACTTCCGTTGAGTCTACAACTATAATATTTGTTACAAGAGGTAGCTTATCATCCTGATAAGCTATGTCGTCAACGTCAAAGGTATTTCTAGCTTTAGTCTTGCATACTGCCCACCAATCTGACCTCGCTGTCCCCCGTCTAGGATAAGTTATGAAGTACACGAGTTGAGCCTGACTTGATAGGACAAATGGTTCATAGCCTTGATATCTACGCTTGTAGTTTATATCCACAAGACCATGCTTGTCAATTTTCCAACCTTGATCTTGAATCAGATTGAACCATTCACACTTGAATATCACGATCTTAGCAGGTTTTGTGCCA